>JAUTXW010004204.1:2442500-2962500 GCA_030620095.1 Kuschelorhynchus macadamiae | reverse complement strand
TGAGGCGAAGACTAGATTCATGTATCCTAGCAGATGGTGGTCATTTTCAACAATTTTTGTGAAGTAATACGAAAATTAAATTAATGAATATTTCGATAATAAAATAGTTTGTATTATTCTTGTTTTTCGAAAAGCATTTCTATCACCCTCTGTTTTCGACAGTAAGGACTCTCCAAAAAAAATATCAAACGACAAAATATTTACTGCTTACCTATGTATTCTTAGAGGGGTAAATAACGGCGTCGACGGAATAAATTGCAACTTTCTCAAAAACTAATCAATGTGAACCAGAAGTAGTATCTTTTTTACGTAAAAAATATTCAAAGATCTAATTCTAAAATCAAAATGTTAAAAATAAATTACTATCAAAAAATTGGGTTGTTTTTAACCCTAACCAATTCAATATGATAAGCCTCTGATAAAATTATCAGTTTTAGAGCTCAGAATCTAATTTGGCGTCAAAAGTTTATGCAGTATCCCAAATTTCAATATTTCAAAATTTTCGAAAACTACTATCACTATTGATATGAACTAAGAGTACCTTTTTTACGTAAAAAACCTCCAGGTATCCCAGGCAGTATCCCAAATTTCAATATTTCACGGTGAGAGGTTTCAATAATTTTGAGGAAAACCCGTCTTTAGGGTGCCGATGCATCACTGTAGAAAATTGCGATTTTCTCGAAAACTACTATCCGTATTGATATGAACTAAGAGTACCTTTTTTACGTAAAAAACCTCCAGGTATCATATCAGGATATCAGAATCAACCCCCCCGGTATGGTACAAATTCTGATTCAGCATTCAAAGTTTGTACGATGTACCAACTTTCATGATTTTTGTATGAACGGTTTCGGAAATATGGAGGAAAAACCGTCTTCAGGGTGCCCCATTTGAAGGGGCGTAGCTCCCTTAGGAAGCATTTTTGACAAATGTTTATAATAACTTTTTTTCATAAAAATACCTACGAATTTTTTACCAATGTTTAGGAAACACCCTGTATATATATATATATATATATATATATATATATATATATATATATATTTATATATATATATATATATATATATATATATATATATATATATATATATATATATATATATATATATATATATATATTATATATATATATATATATATATATATATATATATATATATATATAATATACCGGGTGATACAGAACATAGGGCACATGCTCTACTTTTTTTACCTTTTCTTATAATTTCGTGACTTATTAAGATGCATATTTTGGCAAATAATTGCATTATATATCACTTCCGGTTTAACCGCAGGTGACCTAAACCTTAATATATTAAATGTAATCCTGTATATTTTTTTCATAGTCCTATTCGGTGTAAATTGCCTTTCCAAGGATGTTTCACAGGTTATATTTTTCTTCCAAAATGACAGTACTAAAACCGTTTTTCTAAAAAACGCTATATTAACCATATAACATAAAACAAAAGACAGTGTAAAACTTCTTAGGTGACTTGATTAAAATGAAACTTTTTAGGCTAGAAAAAGCATTAAAGCATATTATTGTGTTTTTTCAAAATATTACTCCTTTTCGAAAAAAAAAATAAAAATGTCTACTTTTAATGTAAATTTTCTGCCAAAATTTAAATTGGACCTTGTATATTTCATTTATCCGTTTAATTTCACGTTAAAGTACGTTACCAATAATGTGCCAAAAGTTAATCCTTTTGTCGTTAAATTACAACAATAATTCGATTTTTCCTCCGAGCTACATAATATTTTATCGGGGAAACTACTAAAGTCGTACATTTATGTACAATCACACCTCCTCGATCGTACATTGTACGATTGGCAGACGACTCATTATTTTAATTACGTCCATTTGCTATTCAAAATTCGGCATGAAATACTTACCAAAATTTATTCTTTTTTCGATGCATACTATTTTAATCCATTTTTTTTGTTTACAAATCTTTCATGAAATTCATTATTTTTTGGCATTCTTGAGAAATGTATCAACTGTTGTTCAACCTAAAGAAAATATTTTTTTTAATCGAAAATTTGAAGATAACAGAAATAACCTGGAAAAATCATGGAATTGCAGCTCAGTGTAAAAGCATTATTTATTAATCAAAATACTTTTTTTTTTAAATATCATTTTTACTCTTCATTATCTTCTGCATTCAGGTGGCATTATTCTTTGCGTACTGTTAGGACAATACAGTTTAGTTAACTTTGGTTACTATTGTCACTACTACAATATAGTATCCTATAAATATCAGTTATGTTATCCTGCATGACGGCATTGAAATAGCCAATGATAATATCATGTTCAAATAAGCCCATTGGTGCTATTAACAAACTTGCCAAGTTTTCTCAAAATCTATCTGAAAGTGAATTCCCTCGCGACATAGGAACTTTTAGTCATAAAGTAAGTCAAAAACTGACCTTCTTTAGTATTTAGATCACATTAAGAAACATCCTGTGTATATTTTGTGAATTTAATTATTTTTTTGGGTACTTTGCGGATCCTTTTGGAAAAAAACGGTTTTTTCAAGCCGTTAAAACATTAATCCGCATTATTTTTTCTGGTTAAATATTAAAATACATGTTTCATTTTCAGCTCCAATGAATCTTTAAATAAATCCTTAACTCCTCCTGTGGCCTCAATCCAGCCAGAATCCAAAAAAGTCATTGACCATTCCGGAAATATTCTGGATTCCGTGCCTCCCAAAAAATTGGCTGAACCTATCATTCCTCATCAAGCTCCCAGTAGTGAGAGTGTCGCAGTTGATTTGTCGACAGCTTCTAGAGAAAACCTGGACTGTCAATTGGAAGATGGTGTAGACCGAAGCAATTATTTTGAGGCTAATAACTATATGTCCCACTGTTCAGCCGCCGGTTCATGTTATTCTGAGGTAGGTTCTATTTCTCCATAACAACTGTTTATAATTTATAAATAATTTATTCGAGGCCTCCTCAGAATCAAAAAATATTTCTGTACAGGATAGAGAGTTTTTTGAATTAAGTTTTTTTTGAATGAGTAAGACAGGTATTACCAAACAACTATATGTATTCATGGATTCTGTTGTCTCTGAGTAGTTGCTTAATAAAATGTCTATGTATTTATAGTGGAATTCTGTCTGAGGGATGTACTGGGTACAAGCGAATTTACCGATTTGTTTTTAATTTATTTTTAAATTTTTATTTTATATTATTTTCATTATATTTTATAGTTTATATATAAATAATAAATGTCATTAATTATTTTCCTCCATAAAAAGGATTTATTGATTTAAATCGGATTTTTTTGAATTAAGTACCTATTATCATTTCATTATTTTTTAGTAAATTGTAACATTTACAACAGTAAATTGTGACTAAAAGGCAGTAAGTAAATATTAATACAAAAGGGTATAAAAACACACAATAAAACGAAAATAAACGGTACTTTCTAAAAACAAAAACATAATACTATACAATAGGTAGGTGAAGGTGCCTATTACCCTCTACCTTGTTTATATGATATTATAAAGGAAAAATCAGTCTAATTAAAATAAAATACTTAAATACTTATTTTTATCAAAAACAAATTTATAATAATAATATAACTATTATTATGGTAATATTTATATTTTCATGTTCAAAGATTTCATTACAAACACATATAAGTTAATTAGTGTGTTGTCGAGTATTTAATTTTGTAAATTGTTTACTATTATTAATATCACTTGATTTAAATCAGGATTTAAAAGATTTGATTCAAATCATGCCAATTTTACCGAGTATTTTGACATTTTATTAGGCCGTCATTATGTTTTGTGATAAACGCTTCGACGCAGATCACCCTATATTGCACTTAATTTTTGTGTAAAATATCAAGTCAATTGGATAAGTACATTTTTGGTACTGAATTTTTAGGGATTTCATTTGGCGGCCATTTTATTCCTGCAATAATGGCTTCAAACCAAAATTTTACCTCTATATTAGACTTGGTTGTGATTTTTTTAATGTTTTGAGAGGCCGTCATTTTGTTCTGCTGTATAGGATTTTCACCAAAATGTAACCATGTTCATCCCCTCATGACCCTACATTTTTGACCAGCAGTTAAAAGTCAATCGGATAAGTAGTTTTTGAGCTATGTAGGGCACAGATCGACTGAGGGAAATGGGAGAACCGGTTTTTCGGGATCGAGGGACTCAAAAACATTAAAAGACATCTTTAAATTGTAGTTATTTCCCTTGTTATAATAAAAGAATATATACCTTTTGAGAAATGTTCTGTTAAAGGGCTTAAGTTATTTTCACCAAACTACCCAGCACTTCTCTCATATTGATACGATCCTTTCATTAAAAAAAGTGGAATGTATTACAATGTATATAAAATGTATAAAGTTATTGTTACCAAATAACTATATGAGTATATAAACTGTATTATCTGAATATGGTGAAGTTCATTCAAAGGAAGTTGCGGGTAAAAGTTAATTTACCTAGTTTTTTATGTTGTATCTGCAATAGGTCTCTTACAACAACATCTATTTCTATTAAAGCTGCCTCATCTACGTGATTGACTTTACCAACATTTGCATGTCTTAATTGTACCCTTTTTTGAACTAAGAAAGCTATTAGGTCTATTTCTTCATTTATATCACCTCTTCTTCCGTAAGTAATTGTTTCAACCTATAAGTTTTTTAAAAAGATATATTTTTCTGCAACTGCAACTCACATTATAGCTTTTAGTGCAGTCGTAAAGTATATTATTTTATCATCTGATTAGAAGCTGGTGACAAAAGGTTTTGAATCTATTGTTGTTAATTGTTTCACCCTCACTAACTTCGGTATTTAATTCATTATCAAGCCACTTTTGGACCTGGAGATAGACTAAAAAAATGCTGTTGTGATGCACTGAATGTGGGTGGTACACCCGATAATTTTATTGGTTCTGGGTACTTTGGTTAAAATAGGTAAAAACCCTTTTAATAGAACATTTAAAAACTATTCAAAAAAATATTACCAAATAATGAGATCTGTTACATTTTTAGCCATGTTGCCATTAAAAAATGTATTTTTATCTATATTGTGCAAACTGGTTACCCTGCAAAAGTTGCTTGCTATTTTTCTTAACTGGACATAGTTCTACCAGTTTGGTGCAGTGGTATGGGAAAGGGAATGCATTTTTCAAGCAAAAAAGCAATATTGCAAAAACGATTAGTTCTAGGAAAAAACAAAATCCTTCGTACAGAATTTTTTAAACTACAATTTTCCTCATAACTAATTTTCCTTGAAAATAATGGATGATTTTTGAGGTAATTGGCAAAAAAATTAGAATTCATCCCCTAAAAAACAAAAAGTCACGATTCAAAGTAAGGGTATTTTTTAGAATATGCTTAGGACCTCAACATAAAGTTTTCCACAAAAATTTAGCTTGACTAGAATTTGTCTGAAATCAAAACCTTATTGAGCTAAGTTTCAGTCGTACACGAATCGTCGACAAAGCAACACACTATTTTCTCTTCTCCGTCGAATTATTTATATATAGCCGATTAAAAAGCGATAAAATTTCGTGTTTGGTACCGTCGTTTGTATGAAAAAACCCTGTTTTCGTCAACAGAAAAAAATATCGGTGTGTTACATATTTTTGGAGTAAATGGAAAATAACTATTGTAATAAACTCACGTCGATTTAATACGAACAATATTGGACAGATTAAAAAAACTGAGGAATTTGCATTTGCGGAATTTACGAGTGGATTATAGTTTTTTTTTGTTTTCCCTACAAGTGCGGAGAATCGAAGAGTTTTCGCACGGTCTCCTGTTATAAAAAACATTCCGTAATTGGGATATCCTTTTGAATGAATTATTTAAAATGGTAAATATTTGTAAATTTTGTGCTTTGGAGTTAGAAGAAGACGACAAATTGGTGTCCTGCGACTGTTGCTGCGTAGTTTTTCACAGTAACGAAAAATGTACGCAATTAAGTGCTTCAGAGTTTCGATCTGTTATTATTCAAAAGAGATCGTTAATTTACTTTTGTAAGGATTGTTTGGTCAACTTCAAGCAAGTGCCAATGGTGATTAAAAAACTTTCAAATATGGAAAAACAAGTCAAATCCTTGCAGAGAGAGGTTGATATATTGAAACCTCTCACAAATTAATTTGAAACATTGAAAACTAAGGTTGACAAGGTTGAAGAGATTCAAGAAAGAATGCACAATTCTGTGGATGTTCTAAGACAGGAATTTGTCGAATTAAAGGAAAACTTCCCAAATGAAAGTGATACTCCAGTAAATAACTCTGTTGTTCAGTCTTTTACGGAATTTTATCAGGAAATCCAGGATAGAGAATCAAGAAAGAAAAATCTCATGATTTTCAATAAAACAGAACCAGTTAACATCAGAGATGATAAGAATGAAATTGAAGCAATGTTAAAATCCGTTGTTCCGAACTTGGATTGGAGTAACACGAAAATATTTCGAGTTGGGAAACGCGATAGAACCTCAGATAGGGAAAGGCCACTTAAATTAGTATTCAGCAGTGAAGAAATCGTCAAAACTATTTTATCCAAATCCAAGACAATAAAAAATAACCACCAATACAGAAATATATCAATCTCAATGGATAGGACCCCCAAGCAAATAAAAGAATTTAAAATTGTAAAGGCTGACTTAGAAAACCGTAAAAACAATGGACAGGAAAACATTGGGATTAAATTTATCAATGGCATTCCTAAAATCGTTAATACGACTAATTTAAACTAAGCAGTTCACCCACCAGTAAGGTAATGAAGATCTACTATCAGAATGTTAGGGGACTTAACACAAAGATTAACCAATTCTATTCTGCTGCCAGTAATGAAGAGTATGACATATATGCACTGAGTGAAACATGGTTGCAAGAGAATGTTTATAGCTCGGAATTGTTTTCTCAGAATTATGTAGTTTTTAGAGGGAATAGACTTTTACCCGGAGCAGGGGGTGTGTTAGTAGCAATAAACTCAAAATTTAATTCTACACAGGTTGATGTAAGACATTTTTATGACACAGTGCCCAGTGTAGATGTTGTGTGCTGCAGAGTTGCAACAACTTCAAACTCTTTGTAGGTATGTATTTAGTTTGTATATTCCATGTGGATCGAGTAGTGATATATATGTAAATCTTATTAAATGTTTTGAATTGTTTCAATCCATTTATGGCCAAAATATCTTGATATTAGGGGACTTGAATATTCCTTCATTTTATTACTCAATTGCTCAAGAAAAAAAAGATATAAAAACCGAAATAATACACAATTTTATGCAATTTTTTAATTTATCCCAATTCAGTTATACATGAAATGGAAATAATCGCATATTAGATTTAGTTATGACCAACTTACAGTGTTCTGTAGAGAGGGATGATTTACGTCTGGTAAAACTTGATGCACACCATCCGGCCTTAAGCATCACCTGTGATCTCGAAGTTTCAATGTTAAAAAACATACCGCATAATCCTTTAAATGAAAAATATAATTTTAAAAAAGATAACTATCCTCTTTTATATAATGAAGTGTCTAAGATCGATTGGAAGGCTTTAGATAATATTACTAATATAAACACTCAATGCGACATATTTTATGAGAAGATTTCTGAGGTTTTTAAAAAAGCAGTAACACTTTATACTAATTTTAAACGTAAGTACCCGGTATGGTATAATAAAGATATAATTAAAAATGTTAAACAAAAAGATAAGTTTTTTCATAAATATAAAAAAACTGGCAGCCTTGCTCACTTAGCACAATATAAAGAATTAAGATCACTCACAAAAATACAAATAAATCATGCATATAATGATTATTTGAATACAATTCAGGATAATCTGCTGGACGACCCCAGTAGATTCTGGAATTTCATCAATTCTAAAAAGAAAACATCAGGTATACCAGATGTTGTGAACCTTAATGGAGAAACATTTGATACTCCAAAAAAATTGCGTCTGCTTTTGATAAATTCTTCTCTAGTGTGTATAATATACCAATAGATACTTTTGGGATAAATGATCCTTCGCGTCAAAATTTTTCGACAATTATAACGCCAAGATTCTCAGCAGAGGATATTGTAAAAATTTCAAGGAAACTAAAGCCCAAACTGTCATGTGGTCCAGATCAAATTCCTGGTTTTTTCATCAAAGATTGTATAAGTGTGTTGGCAACACCTTTGTCAATAATATTCAATTTAAGTCTGTCTTCATCGCAATTTGCAGATCGCTGGAAGATCTCTAAAACTTGTCCCATATTTAAATCAGGTGATCGATCTGATGTGAGTAATTACAGACCTGTGGCTCTTGTCTGTGGCTTCTCAAAACTGCTAGAGATGTTACTCCATAGTTACCTGTATCCACTTACAAGGCATTTAATATCAAGCAGTCAGCATGGATTTATGAGGGGACGGTCAACAATTACTAATTTGGATTGCTTTGTAGAATATTTGTCAAAAAAGCTGAGCTGTCCTAAATCTCAAGTAGACGTTGTCTTTATCGATTTTTCAAAGGCATTTGACAAGATCAATCAACTCTCATTTCTTTTTTCAGTTCATATTTAACTGATCGATATCAGTATGTTGAATTTTGTGGCCATAGATCTAGAGGATTTAGGGTGACTTCTGGAGTACCCCAGGGTACTAACCTTGGACCTTACCTTTTTCTCCTTTTCATTAATGATGTGTGCGATGTATTGGATGTTCATAGTTTACTGTTTGCGGACTATTTAAAATTGTATTCCTCAATAAAGAGCTGACAAGTTGCAGAGATGGTGTGAGAAAAACGACCTGGGTCTGAATATATCTAAATGTAAGGTTTTAACTATAACCCGAAAAAGAAATCATATCAACTTTTTTTACAACCTCAATGGTTCTCTAATATCCAGGTGCAATTCAGTAAAAGATTTAGGTCTTACGATCGACTCTAAACTTACATTTACAGAACACATCACCAAAGTGACATCTGAGGCATCCCGCATGTTGGGATTTTTGATGAGAAATTTTAAAGACTTCACGAACATTTCATGCTTAAAGTCACTATACTTTGCCCTAGTTCGAAATAAACTGGAGTATGCTAGCATAATATGGGAACCTTATTATGACAGGTATATATGTGATATTGAGAGAATCCAGCGTAGGTTTTTAAAGTTTTTGTGTTTAAAAATGGATGGTGTGTTTCCCACACGGGGAATTGATAACCAATACCTTTGTTCTAGATTAAATGTAATGACATTAAAATCCAGAAGATTTTATATGTGTTGTATGTTTTTATATAAAATATTAAATAATAACATTGATTGTAGTGAGCTTTTGAGTAAACTGCCATTTTATGTTCTTAGAATCACTAGTAGAAGCACTGATTTGTTCTACCTTCCCACGGCAAGCACCAACATTAAATATACATCTCCAATTTTTAAAATATGTTACTGCTTCAACAAAATTCATGGCATTGGTGACTATACTATATTGAGGCCCGCTTAATTTAAAGCACTTGTTACATCTTGTATGGAACTATTATAACTGTACTTATTTGTTGAATAAGATTCAGAAAGTAATTAGTATCAAAATTTAGGTTGTGTATGTGGCTTTGTATCAATTTATACTATATTTTCATTCTTTCAAAGTGTACCACTTAAGATTTATTTTTTTTAAATTATTATTTAAATTTAATATTATACCCTGTTATTGGTTGTTACTGTTGGGTGTTCAATAAATAAATAAATAAAATAAAAATAAATAAATAAGTGATGTGTTTTGAACTGTCTGAATATCTATGGACAAGGGTAGCAAAGTCAAATTCGTTTATTTATTACAGCCACAATTAACAAAATCTTGCCAATGTCAAAAATGAATTCAGTTTTTCTCTCTGAATTGCTATTAAAAATCACCTGTGATTATTAATATTTCTGTATCCCTTCTGCTCAGTAAAGCATAGCATGCTTTCGGTAATCGACATAAAAACATTAAGGTCACAATTTTGTGACCGATAAACTCATACAATGGCCAGGCCTTGTTCTTCAACCTCTATAGCAGTAATCTGACAGTGCTTCTCCATGGGTATACTACATATCAAAGGTATATGAGTATATATAGGCAAGGACACAATATGTTTGACTTAATAAACACATTTACAAGTATTTAAGTATGTCTGTAACATTTTCTATTAAACTTTACAATTACGCAAATATATTTATATTATCTAAGTAAATATGATTAACTTTATATGATTATTAAAATATTTATATTGTGAACGATCTGCGCTTCTAAGACTCTTTGAAAAAATACTGGTTCATTATTGTTATTCATTTTATTACTTCTAAAAGGGAAATTCATTACTTTTTATACGGTGTTCTCTCTTTTTTTAAGGTTAATTCTCAGTATGAAAGACAAAATAGAGTATTTGTGTTTCCTCAAGACATACCTGGATATGAAATTATATATCCCGTCTTGGACGTGAACAATTCAGGTTATGCCAATTTGACTACAGATGCATTTGGTACGTATTGTTTTGAATATTTATTATTTCTTAAAGTCTTCTTACATGTGTCTTTAAGAAATTGAATGCATTCTCTTAGTATTTTGTTTTTTATCGGTTTAGTTCCTCAGAATCAAACTCAGAGTGCTCCTTCTGCAGCTGTTGGCTCCTACAACATTCCTCAAAATCAAATGCCAAATCCCTTTATTGAACCGGTACCCAACTACCAACAGACTCCTCCCGCAATGCGTAGAGCTCCCGTGGATCCAGGTTTAGATCCGTTAAATTGTGAAAACTCTAGTAGTAATCAGCAGCATCATAGAGGTTCAGGTAAGAAGTAATTCCTTTAAAGCAAATTTAGTTCTGTTTTTAAATCAGGTGACATCCATGATATAAAAATTATAGAAGGGTCTTTTTTGGTTTTGCTGAATTTTATAGAAACTCTGAAAATGTTCCACCTATCACTAAGATTATCTATTATTCACAGGTCACAGCCTGAATATGTTAACAGTGATCTGGTCACCTCAATATAAAACTTACTCAGATATGTTGGAGCAAGTTTGATTTGTTTTCAAATTATTTACGGACATACTGGATAATCCAGATCTGCTGTTTTTAGCTGGGCTGAATGTACCTAATCGATGCTTACATAAGCACGATCTTTTCCATGTTTCTGATCATTTTCCAAATTATAGAGCCCTTTCCCCCATTAACAGGATTCCTCATATTTTGAATACTTATTATGATGTATCACTGTCTAATGTTAGAAATGACGTTGTTAATCTTAGATCAGATAGTTTTGTTTTGTAGTCATACTTTCTTGCACTTTTTATTTTGCTATCAATTTAAAATTTTGTTAGGTTGTTTTTACCTGTAATATGTTATGGGGTAATCATGTTAATTAAGAAATAATTAAAAAACATAATAAGGAAGCACGAAATTCACAAAAATTTTTATATGTATTAATGTGCTGCTGGTATCTTATTATATATATATATATATATATATATATATATATATATATATATATATATATTCAAGTGACATGGAATATTTCAATTGTGAGCAAGGCAAGATTTATGCAGTGTTTTGATTATTTGTTAGGAAATTAAATTAATAGGCATACTATGCGCAAAAGAAATGTTCTTTTACTGTAAACTTTATGGCATGAAAACAACTGACAGATAGTTAAATAAAAATGTCTCTAGAAAATTATGGATATTTTACTATTCATTTTAAAAAAACATACCTTTTATAAATAATTTTTAAAACTCTGAATTTCCTTTAATAAGTACAATTAATTTTCCATCTACCAAACATTCAAAGGATTTCAAATATTTATTTAAAATTTAAAAAAAATTACAAAAAAACTGCTGTTTAGTGTATAGCTGTAGTAAACAAATTAGTTGGTGTTAATATACATAATAGTATTTACAAAAGCCATCAAAATAATATATAAAATTGTCACAAAATATTTAAATTAGACATTAGAAAAACACATTAAAATAGAATTCTTGGTTAAACCCCAGAGACACAATCAATAAGTTTAACTATTTAAAAATGCCTCAACACTTGAGAAGCACTATCCTGTAGTGATGTTTTTATTTTATTTTTATAGCGTTGCAGGGACAGATTTTTTTGCATCTCCTGGTAATATATTATAAAACTATAAACAAGTACACAGGGCCATCCCGACAGTGTTCCCGATTATGAATTTCAGTGTGCACTTCTTTTCTAACTTTGTTTTTATATAAATTAGATTTTTAAGGATAAATATTGAGGGCAAAGCAAGATTTTTTAGATGTTTGAAATGAGGATAATCAAATCAAAAGTAGAAAGAGATTACCGTGGCAAGAACTTTTATATAGTAGAAAAAGGAATTTTTTGGGACGACCACTGAAACAACAAGGAAATTTGGCCAACCGTAGACCTTAAGTTAGAAACACATACCTTTAGAATCACCTTCAGCTTATAAAAATTATTTTTTAGGCAAACTTAGCTAAGAATGCTGGCACATTACCCTCTTTTGTATGTGCAGTCGGATAGAAATGATGCTCCACATGAATATTTACACTATTTTTCATTTAGTGTATTTTCCATCCTTCGTTAGTGGCTGTTCTTTTTTATTAGTTTTAGTACAATTTTTAACTTATATATAGTTTGTATATTTCTCATTTTAAATCCATGAATTTTAATTTTCTTATAGGCTTACAACTTTTTACTTGTGTTGCATTCTATTACTACTATAACCACATTAAATCAGTAAAATTTATTAAGAATTAGTTAATATTAGTACTACAATCTACATAAGACATTTTTTTTATTATGTAGATCCTCAACAACAGCAGGATACTTATGAAGGGGTTCAGGAGAATAGAGGTAGCGAAAATCAAGGGACCGGCTCTGGTCCCACGCCTCAGATACATATCCTTCCGGAAACGTTAGTCAGTGGCGCTGTAAATGTGGCGTCCTCTGCTGTGAATACTGCCAGATCTGTTATTAATATGATAAAACCTCAGGTAAGTTTGCTTATTTGGGATCAAATTTTTTATATTTGTGTGCAGTGGTGGATTACCGCATAGGCACAGGTGGCGCTTGCTTTTGGCCACAAGATCGTAGGGGCCTCAGATTCAAAAGCCTTAAAATTAAATAGAAAGGACCGAAAAAAATTAAATGATTAGATTAATGAAGCCAGTAAAATCTATGTTTCCTTTATTATTTCGTGATTAAAATACTAATTATAGCTAAATGCGGAATGCGGTCTTATCGTGCGGGTGAAAAGGTCACCAACATTATGAATCAAATCAGAAAACACAGTGAATACCAAAATGTTGTGTGATTCTTTTATCGAGCTATTAAATCTCGATGGGCTATTTACAAATATACAGGGAGAAAGAAAATCGTTTTTTTTTTTAATTATATTACGCAATATTATTAAGATAGCCACTTAATATTATTTTATATATTAAATGCCGGGACTACAAGTGGAACAATCAGGATATGTTCTGTTTATACAGTCACTTAATGAAAGTGAGATTTTTTTATCAATCACCAAAAATTATGAGCCCGGCTTGACCTAAAAATCTAAATATTTATACAGTGTCATTTATTTAAATGAGGGCCACCCCTGTGCAAAGAAAAACTTGTTTTTTTTTGTATTGTGATAACAAAAAAATTTCATTCTGCAAATATATTACACACTATATATATATATATATATATATATATATATATATATATATATATATATATATATATATATACACATACAGTGTGTCCCAGATTCGCTTCTCTATACAGCGAAGGTTAAAGGGGGAAAGTTTTAGAGGAAACTTATTGCATTCGATATCCAGCTTCAGATTTACGATCGATCAATTGTTTTTGGAAATATCGGGGAAAAACCGAAAATGGCGGATTTCGTTTTTGGCCAGTATATCCAGAACGGTAAATTTGACAGCTGCCAAAATGTGACATTATTCGGACACATTTTTAAGACACATAAGATAGCGTATACGACACGTCTTCATTATTTTTTGTTAACCCGCAACCCGCCTCAACTTTCTTTTTCTTATGACCGCCATATTGGATTTTTCGATTTTCGGAAAGAGCCTAAAATGTCCAGTCTAGTGATATCTCACAAGTGCATTAAAGATTTTAGTATCATCGAAATATTACACTTCGTAAAGTTAGGTTTCAGTTTTTTCTAAGGAGGCCATGATTTAAAGTAATGTTTAGCTCTCAATGCTTTTCTAAGGAGGCCATGATTTATCTGTAACAAAATTGGATTTTGACTTTGACGTTAAGTTAAATAGTTGAAAGTATCAAAGCTGTGTTTTTATAAGTAGTAGGTACGCTTTTATCTAAATAAAATCATAAATCTGAGACATAAATTGTCAAAACCTAAAGAAAATGGCAGGCATTCCGTATTGAAATGAAGAAAAGGTTGACATGTTAGCTCTGTACTTTCAATCATCAATCAAGGCTTAGAAACGCCGACGTTACCTCAGCAAGGTATTTGGAGATGTACCCCGAACGACGGCAGCCTTATAAAACCCAATTCAGGAAAATCGTAGTTAATTTAATTAACCATGGTGCCTTCAAACAATTTAGAAGCGGATACAATAATAACAATGAAAATCGAGACAGAAACATTTTACAAGCTATCAACGAAAACCCTAGTGCATCGGTAAGAACTGTAGAACAGGAAACTAATGTGCCAAAATCAACAGTACAGAGAGTTTTAAAAAAGAATAAGTAACATCTATACAAACCCATAATAGTACAAGGACTTAAGGAAACTGGATTTTCCAAGACGACTACAGTTCTGTGAGTGGTATACTAGGAGATGTAATGAAAATCCTGATTTTGTAAATCATGTCTTGTGGTCTGATGAGAGCAGGTTCACGAATTGTGGAGTCTTTAATAGGTACAACCGTAATCATTGGGTTGTGAAAAATCCTCACGAAGTGGCAGAGAGACGTCTACAGATCAGATTTGGAAGTAACGTTTGGTGTGGGATCATTGGTAAGTTAATCTAACCAATCTTTTTTAAATAGGCACCAAATGATGGTCAAATAATAATCTTTTTTTTTTCGTTTAGTTTTTTAATGATACTAAAAGAGTATAATTTAATAAAAAAAAAAACGTATATATATATATATATATATATATATATATATATATATATATATATATATATATATATATATATATATATATATATATATATATATATATATATATATATATATATATATATATATATATATATATATATATATATATATATATATATATATATATATATATATATATATATATATATATATATATATATATATATATATATATATATATATATATATATATATATATATATATATATATATATATATATATATATATATATATATATATATATATATATATATATATATATATATATATATATATATATATATATATATGTATAGCCTGTATTTTTCGGTAGCCCCGAATTTCTGGTAAAGCGATTGTATCGATTTTTATATACCAAATTTTGTCTTTTAATTAATAAAAAAAATTACTTATTTTAAACACCCTTTAAAATTGGAACAAGTATTTTATAATTATTTATTTATTGCCTACAAAATTACATATGTACTAAAAAAGTAAACAAAAAAATGGTGTCAAATCTAATAAAAAAATTTTTAAATTAAAATTCGCTGGCTAATATCCAGGAGCCAGTGGCAAAAGCTCTGAGAATCGGTATAAGGAATGTACAGAAACTTGTGCATGAAAAAAAAACATAATTTACTTCCGAAGAAGATTAAGAAATATACACCAAAAATTCCAATGGCAAAAGACTTAAGTTACAATGCAAAAATGGATATTCATAATGCAATTTATGATTTATACACGTCAAAGACATACAATCCTTCAGAAACTTTTTAATATTATAGACTAAAAAATATCATCATCACTTAAAAAGTCCTCATCTTCTGAGTCGTCTTCAAATGGCGCAATGATCATCTAGAACTCGTTCTTGATTCCACCAATCCTATATTCATTTCTCCGTATATTCCACAGATTTCTTCCAGTACTCCGGCGTAGTATAATTTAATGAATCTTGCCAAACAATTTGCACTTCATCTGATGTAAGGCCTCAGCCCATATTAATTCTATTGCGTTAAACTGGCAATGGTATGGCGGCCGTCGTAAAACCTCATGTCCATTTTCCCGTAATATTTCATCTACGGCATATATTGTTGTCTAAAAATACCACTTTTTCTTTAAAAACTGGATACGCTGACTTGCTATGTGTGGCAACTCGCATAAAAATTCTTCGATTACAGTCCTTTTTATATCGAAAACCCAACATTTTTATTAATTTTGACAACCATTTTAGTCCAATTTCCAATATGCCTCGATTTTTTAAAGCTTCTTTTAAAACTTAAAGGGTTATATTAGTTTTTGATGTGTATAAATCGTAAATTGCATTACGAGCATCCATTTTTACATTGTCACTTAAGTCTTCTGTCTTTGGTTTTTTCGTGTACATTTCTTAATCTTCTTCGGTAGTAAATTATGCTTTTTTTCATGCAGAATTTTCTGCACAGTCCTTATACCGATTCCCAGAGCTTCTGCTACTGTCTCCTGGATATTGGCCGGTTAATTTTCATTTTCGTTATATTTTATTAGATTAAATACCATTTTTTTCACTTGTGGATGCAAAAAATCCGAAAATTGTTTTCTATTACTCATTTCGTCTCTGACTTGTCAATCTGACTTTGAAGTGACATCGCCCAAAGATTTTTGCAACTGCTGGTATTTATGTTTATCCTCTTTTTTCATATGAAAATATCATAGGTCTATCTAATTCATCTTCCGGATTTTATGCGGAGGATATGATTACACGTAATAAAAGAAAAACAAACTCAAAAATTTTGTCGTTGATAAATCGTTTGACCCGCACGATAAGACTGCTTTTGACTATACCTGTCTATTTTTAAAAATCCTAAAAACTTTAAAAATCTGTTAATTTTTTGATCTTCAAATGCAAAGTGAAATAAAAAATATCCACATTATTGCTCTCAATGAAAGTCAGAAATCGAGAGTGTAATTCAAGGCAGATTGTAGTATTAGCTAGTGGGGTATTTGCTTCTGTGAATACAAGTTGTGCCTTTGCCCTCTTAAAAGGGGCTAGTTAGTTCAAGGTCAACTAACGACCTGTGAAAAGTACAAAATCGCGATCTTCGTTTGACTAAAAATTTATCATTGTAACTGCGGCAAAGGACGTCTACATTATTGCTCCCAATGAAATTCAGGAATCAACAGTATTATGCTATGCCGCGTGTGGTATTAACTAGCGGAGTAATTGTTGTCGGTAAAATATAAATCAGTCATCGATAATAATGACTTTCAAGATGAAGTTCTATATTAAATAAGAAAACGTTTAAATTCTAGTTGATATCTATAAAATATTACTAAATGGGTTGCAATCTGTATTTCCTGATGGCACTAAACTTCCTAATGTTTTAGACGTTAGATTATTTTATAGACGCACTTAAGAGGGTAAAAGGGCATTTATGCAATTTGACAATTATATTCATAGAGAATGATGATACCCAACAACTGGATTATGAATTCCTTATTTGCCAATATAAACGCTAGAAGAGTTTTACTTTAACAAAAAATCAGATTTTTTTAAATGAAACCAAGAGTATTTGTTAAAATGTCTTAATATTTTCAAAGAATATGTTTCATTTTTTGTACCTATCCTGTTTTCTTGTTCTGGTTTTTTAAAATATAGTTTTTTTATACTTTCTTATTTATTCTTATAATATAATAAATTAGAAATAACCATATTACGCTCCAGCATCAAAGGTACTTAAACTAAGAAATGTCGGACTTGTATTTTCGTCTTTATTGTTGTTTTCTTTATGTTTCGGCTAGTTGTTTATCAAGTGCACACTAAAAGCGATTCGTAAGACTACGTATTTATGTACTAAATGTGTGCAGTGTTGCGTGAAGTCCTTCGCACTAACTTCATTAATTTTTCTATACCCTCAGTGCTGTTCTGGAAAGCCTATATACAAATGTTCCTTTAGAAGAGTCATTGGCTATGATCAAAACAAAACTAGGTTTGAAACCTACACCATCAAAACAGCAAACACACCAGTAATAAAAGTTTTAATTAGATATGACAACCTCGATCAAATACTCTCCGTATTAGACCATCCCACTTTCATTGATCCGGGATTCTTATAGTAGAATAGTCTACAGCAGAATGTTACAGGGTCACGTGACCGGTTATAAGAGTAGGCAAGGCTTAGAAACTCAGTAGCGGTTCGTGGAATCATAATAAACCTTAACATTGAAGAACTTAATTTGCTAAAAATATTTTAGCCCAACTGTTAATTGAATTAAAATAATCATTAGGTGCCAAGCTTATCTTAGCTTCATTTCTGTTTTGATGTATTATTGTGTAATTATTGTTGATCTGGTTCAAATCTTCTAATTATATTTGCCTTACTTTAAGAAGCGGTGTTCTAAATATGCGGTAAGAATAGGAGAGAACAGTAATTTTTTAAACATTTTTAAGTCTTATTTACTTTATCTTGAACATTGCGAAACTAGGAGCTTTAGTTGACATAACTATGGTACGGCAATGTGAAGTATAATATAACTAACTAACTTTTTTTTCGGCGAAGTCATGTGAGAATCCTTGGAAGCGAAATGATACAAGAAAATCTTGGAGATGACTTTTCTCACAATTACAATACATTTTTTCCTATTAGAGAATTAAAATGATTATAGGATAAGATGCATATGCATACAGCGGACGAATTCTACTAATAATTGGCTTGTTCAAGTAAAAAAATATCTATACGTGTATCAAAATTGTAAATCTTTATCTAGAGAGCAACATTTTCGTGTACCATATTATTCTCAATAATTACCTAATTCTATTATACGCCAACCTAACTTAACTTATTTTAAACTGTTTTATTCCAAACCAACTTTACACGTTTATTATATGGACTGGAAACATATAACAATAAAAAATAATAATAGTAAAGTTGTAATAAATGAAAATACTCCTATGTTATAATTCAATATAATATAAAACTAGATTGAAATAAATATTTAAAAAAAAATCTATTCGTTTTTATTTTTGTAAAAAATGCACTTTTAATTGTTTTTTAAATATTGATAATTTTGTTTTGTCTTATACTTTCTGGTAAGTTATTATATATTTTTAAACCATCGTGCAGAATTGATTTTTTTCCAAAAGTTACTTTACAGTAATGTAATGGTCTGTAATTGTAAGCAATGTCTTGTATCGTGATTATGTAAAATATTAGATTTTTTAAATATGATTTTTGATTTATTTATATATACATATTTATCAAATTTTGAAATTATAAATATTTTGTTTTATTATAGATTAATACAAGATTCCAAATATGGTAGTTATAAATACATTTTAGAGTTTTATTTTGCAATTTTTTTAAAGGTTTAATATGTGACGAACAAGCAGATCCCTAAATTGAAATTAAATATTGGAATTTAGAATATATTAAGGAATAATATGTTTTTTAAGAATATCTTGCTTTGTATAATACTCCTATTAATGGAGTTATAGTGGTTCTTATGCTCTTGAGTATGATCTATAATTAATCTTAAAAATTTTGTTGTTTGAATATTTAATTTTCTTATTATTTATTACTGTTGTGCAAATACCAGAATTTATCTTTGTTTTACTTATTAACATAAAAGAAGATTTACTAAAATGTAATGAAAGTTTGTGAGATTTAAGCCAGGAACAAATTAATTGTAGATCATGTTATCAGCAAAATAAATAATTGTTGTGTCATCCGCAAACAATTTGCCTTTTTAATTTAATTTAGAAACTGAATTTATATAAATTAAAAATAAAACTGGCCCCAATATTGATTCCTGTGGTACTCCACAAACTATTTTTTTTGTTAATTACTTATTGCATTATTTATTTGTACAAACTGTATTATTTACTGGGGGCGTCTCATTCCCAAAAACAACACATACAGCGATTTCGAAAATCACTTGATTTCGGATATCTGGGGAAATAATTTGATTTCAGGTGATTTTTTAATTTTCACTTTTCACTGGGCCAATTTTTAATTTAGGTGTTGTGAGTTAAAGGAATTTAAATGGGGATCATCAAAAGTAAAAATTGTGTTCATAGTCATGTTTGATACTGGTTAGAATTTAATACTTAGGGTATTGAAAATTAATCTTTTTTTTAAATTTAGCTATTAACATGGAATAGCAAGATGCCAATTGGCTATTCTATTTTTGTCTTATAGCGCTCGCTTCTATTTACTTTTCTCGCAAGAGGAAAGTATTCTAGTCTGTGTGTGTATGCCTGTCTGCTATAAAGCGTTAAAAAAAACTTCTCCTAATTACTTCAAATTTTAGTTAAAAATTAAAAATCATATGTGGATGCCTTGGTAATATTTTGGTTAAAATCCAATATGGCGGAACAAAATGGCGGCCTATTGAAATATTAAAAATATTACTAAGAAAACTAGTTATTCAGTTTACCCAATTTACTTATAGGATTGATTTTTACACAAAAACAGTGTGATAATAAATTTTGGGTAAAATTTTGGTGAGGGGCCATTATGGTGGAAAAAAACACCGGTCTAATGAAATGTTTAAAATATCAGTATTAAAAAACTACTTATCCAAATAAGTTAAAATTTTCCACAAAACTCAAACGTGAAACAGAGAAGAACTGGGAAAATCAATCATGTACTGCAAAACAAAATGGTGGCCTAATTAAATGTTTAATAAGTCGGTAAATTTCCATTTTCTCGAATAAAAACCGGTTTATGAAGGAAATTAATAAAAATTATAACTAATTTTTTACAGATTATTATATTTACAAAAAATATTTAAATATTTTATTAAAACTAGTTAGTAAAGAGCAAAAATAAAATTTAGAAACGATATACTGGAGTATCGAAGCTTTATCTATGTTTTAATCTAAGTAAATATGGTAAGTGAGTGAATAATTGTATATTCGTATGTTAGATCTGGGCAAAAAAGTTGTGGAGATAAAATGAATGAATTGTTCGTAGATATGTAAATAAAACAGGTGCATTGTCACATATTTTATTTTGGCATGCGCACTATAACGATTCAAGAGAACAGCTACTACCAAATAACTATGTGTATATATAAGCTGTGTTATATGTGTGTGTGGCGTAATCCGTTACATGGAAAGTTCCGGGTAAATGCGATGTAACCGATTTTTCTAGATATAATTTCAAATCGCAATTTTTTTAAGTAAAATGCTATTTTGCGGGGCACAAAAAAATAATAACCGGTTTGTTAGTTTTAATACGGTAAAAAATAGTGGAATTTGTCTAGTGTTTTGTTGAATTGAGGTCTACGCCCAATAATAAAAGCATTTTAGTGTATTAGCTCAAAACACTAAAGTTTTGTAGAATTCTTGAGTAAAGAAGTGAGTTTTACATCTTTATATGTTGAGCAAATTATGCGGAACAACAAGAAATTACATAGCTTTTATTAAGTCTGTAATTTATAGAAATAAATGCAAGAAAAATGCTAAAAAATTGTCATACAATAATTATATACAGGGTGATTAATTTTTTGAAATGTGGAGATCGAAAATTGGTTCTGAATGATTACTGGAAAATTTAGGGGTATTCAATATATTTAATTGTATAATTTAACATAAGGCTATGCGCTCTTTATTTTATGTATTTGATAAAAATACATCAAAATAAGATAATAACTAGGGCCGGACCGTGACCTTTGGGGGCCCTGGGCTAATGTTACCTAAGGGGCCCCTTAATTAACCAAAATATATACTATTTTCCTAAACATATTTTTTCTTTTTCTATGAAGGAAAATTTAAAACATAGGAAAATAAAATTTAAAGTTTTTTATTTCAAAAGATTTTACAAATCAGATACTATGTATTACAAAATATAAAAGAAATTGACAGGACCTAGTTACTACTTAAACTTTGGTAACGAACAAAAAATTAAAGCCATAGATTCCTAACTAAGAATAACTTAACACAGAGTATTAATAAATGAACATTATAAATAAATAATAACATAATTTATAAAAAAGTTTTTCTACACTTTTGTGCTGCAAATTCTTTTATTTGCTCATCACAATTTAAGTCTTTGGTAAGATCAGCATTAACAGAAAGAAGTGATAAGTAATTAAGCCTTTTATTTGTCATTCTTGTTCTATATTTGTTCTCTATATAAGACATTTTAGAGAAAGCACGCTCCGCTTCACAACTAGTTATAGGGAGGGTTAAAAAAATCTTTAAAATGGTATAGCAATTTAGAAAAACGTCAATAAGTTTCTTCTCAAAAATTAGATAGAATATATCACTGCAAGTATAGGACTATAGCTCAGTCTGTTTTAGATAAGCCTTTAATTGAACATATTCATTTTCTAAATGTTGCTCTACGTCATCTGAATAGTAATCAATAATACCGCGTAAACTCTCCAGGTCGATTTGCTCCTTACTTTGATCTTGCAAATCCATCAAAAATTTAAATTTCTTGCTACATTCCGCATACACTTCACTTCTTCTATTTAAATCAAAGATTAGCTTATCTAACACAACAATAAGGGTGTCTCTTTTAAATTTTTCTTCGCCATGCACAGCTTTTTCTGTAGATTTATCTGAAAATTTTGAAACAATGTGTCTCCTGTTTATATCGCTGTATTCTGTTTCCACACTAGGACTTAATTTCTTGGCTGCACCTTCATATTCTTTTAGTTTTTGATCTGATTGATGTCGTATATTACTCACAAACTTGTTGCCTTCACATATGTCCAAACCAGAGCTTTGTAATTTTTTGTTAACTAAATTAAATCTCTCTAAAATTTCTTCCCAAAATATAATTAAAATTGCAGTTTCGAGTTTTGTCAATTTATTAATTAAATTTAATGTCTCATCCTCATTGTCACTAAATCTTTTAAGAAGATTCATGATATTACAATAATTATATTTTAGACCATCTGGTCTGACTTAAACTTTTTAATGTAAGTTTCAATTTAGTTTCACAATTTAGAAGTTCCCACCTATGGGTCGAACCAGAAAAGAAAACATATATTTTTTGCACTACTCCAAAAAAGTTCACGATTTCAGTTGCAACCTTAACTGATTCTACACCAACCAGATTAAGAGAATATGCAGCACACGACACATAATTAACAAATCTATTTTTTTCTTTTAGAAGTGCTTCAACACCATTGTATCGACCAGACATATTGGCAGCGTTGTCAAATGACTATCCCCTACAATTATCCAATAGCAGTCCATTTTTTTCTAAAAAGTCTTGTAGGCAATTAAATAAGTATAAACCAGTGTGACTACTAATTGTAATGAATGAGACACATCTTTCATATACTTTTCCCTGAAAAAAATATCGTAGTACAATAACAAGTTCTGGGTTGAATCCATCACAATTGAATAGTACTTTGTGTCGTCGTTATTTATTTGAGTTACAATTGTTTTAATTATTTGTCTGCCCATAATCTCAATTATTTGCTCATATATTGTTTTTGATAAATGCGACATTAACGGTTTTAGTCGTAATTCTCGCTGTTGAATATGTTCACGAATGAAAGAGTCGAACTCTGCTAGCAATTCTAGAGCCCCCATGAAATTACAATTATGTGGAGAACCAAAAACTTCCTCGGTACCTCTGAATGCTAAACCCCTTATAGTCAAAAACTTGACTACCGCAATAACCGCATTGTGGTAATATTCTGTATCTTTTTGTACCTGCTTCTGTAATTTTTTATCTAAAACAGTCTTATTTTCTTTTCTTGTCAACCAAACTAACATTGAATTTTTATGTTCATTAGAATTTTCATGATTTTCTGAACAACTTATTACGTGTTTTCAAACAGAAAAGCTGGTTGTGAATTGAGAATGGGTTTTTGAAAAAAGTTTGCAGGTCAGACAAAAAACATTACCAGTACTTGGTGAATACATAGCCACGATCTTTCCAGTACTTGGTCATTTTTAAGTTTTTTAATGAAACACTTATCTGAAAATGATCTGTTTTGAATGTGAATATATATTTTTTAGATCTTTATTTTGAAAGTAAGTCATTTCATGTAGAAGGATGTAATTAATAAAACTATTACTTAGCGATTCAGGCCACAAACCTACGTCTATGTATTTCTTAAACTCAAACCCAATATTTTCCAAAACCTTTTCGGCGGGGGCATTACTGATGTCTTCTTGCTGAACATCTTTTTCAGAAGGCTGATGCTGGCAATGGAGATCATGCATACCTTCATCATTGAAACCTACTTGTTTGTGTGTTTGTCCGTTTTCTTGCGTTTTCTTCGGATAAGTTTCTTTTCCTTTCGCTTGTTAATGTATCTGCCGTTGCTATATTCTCGCTGCTATGTCCCAATTTAAAAAAAGTTGAAATTTTTTGCACATCTACTTTTTTCTTTTTCTCGATTTAACTGTAACTTTCGTTTTTCCGCTCCACTTTTATATTTTCTACCAGACATATTTATATTGCTAAGGTCTTGATTTTCCTGAAAATAAATTTAAAAATTTAATAAAATTTGGATTCATTAAATTTTAAAAAATAATATACCCTATTCTGGTTTATATATAACCAAAAATACAGAAACAAATTTTTACAAAAACAAGTATAGTACTGAGCTAATTTAAAAAAAAAATACGTAGGTATCGTTCATTATTTGCTACCCATACTTAAAAAAACCCGGGTTATTAAGAAAATCAAGACCATTTTACTGTTACCTATAATCCTTAATTATTTTTTATTGGCGGGAAATCTCCGAAGTCGACATAAAATGTTTATTAGGTAGGTACTTTCTTTTCATCCTGTAGAAGTTATTTGGAACAAATCTTAATGTTGTCAATCACTGAAGATACCTAATGTATTTGTTAATACCAAAAATCATAACCTCAAACCATTTTCCCGCTTAAATAATTTTAAAAATATGTATTTGATACTTTGATACTTCCTTAACTTAGTTTTAGTTACAATAAACAGGAACTTAAAAATGGATGTTATGCGCAGAACTAAATCACTCTTATTACAACTTAGAATAATAAATTATTGCACAAATAAATGATTGCAGAAATAGACTACTGACTACTGTTCGCCGGCCGCAGCTTTATTTTAATTTCCACGTATTGGGGGATAGCCAAAATTCACGTTAAGCGGAATAATGAAAGTAAATTGCTCTGGAAAATTAAAAATAAATTTGATATGGTATTTATTTCAGTTTTTTAATTAGTAATTTTTTACTAGTTTGTTATTTTGTTACCATTTTGATTCTATGTATTTTTTATAAATAAGATAGAATAAAGACCATACGTAGAGCCGGCCCGGATAATAACGCTTTGATAATTGAGACTTGGGTAGTTTTCCAGGGTTCTGGGAACGTTCTTTTTAGGGTGAATTAGTTATTTTACTTATTTTAAATTTTAGCATTTTATTAGAATGACCGCCTAGATTTTTCCAAAGGTTTCAACGAATTTAACCGAAAGCAAATTTCCATAACGGTTCTGCAGGGTTCTTTCTAAACATAATAATTGAGTATTTCAGACATTTATTTAAAAAAAATTATTTTAAAATCAAAATATATTTTTATATATTAAGTAGATATGCACTAAGTTTAATATGTTCATTTTGCAGGCCCCTGGCAGATGGGTAAATGGCCACTGGGTTAGCAGCAATCCAGAGACACCACGTGAGGCAAATTTGCAGGCCCTCGCTGAAATGGGCTTTTGGAACCGAGACTTAAATGCAACCTTGTTGGCAAGATTCAACGACGATTTAAATAGGGTTGTTGCCGAGTTGGTTCAGTAAAATGGCTATTTTTAGTGATTGGAGTTTATTTAATTTTGAGGCGTTTTTTTTTTTTTATTTTCAAATCGGCTGCTTTTTTGTTGAAATTTTTTTCGGTTTAAAAATAAAGAAGTTCGTTATAATAGTAAAGATGTAATAATATATAGACATTTAAATACTTTTTAAAAATTATGTTGAAAATTCTACATAACATTGCAATTTTAATATGAAAAGTCTTAATGAAAAAACCAATAGGTAAATTAATTAATCTATATAGTTTGAACATAAGCAGCCGCATAAAATGAGGTGTAAGGCCTAATAGACTCTAGTTGGTTTTTTTTTTGTTCAGAATATTATCTTTATGTTGTTCTTACTGTAGTTTATGTTTATATAAATATATTGTTAGAGTAGTTTAGATTTATGCATTTACAGAGGTTTTTAGTGCACCAAGTCAAAACCTTAAAATATAATAATATACAAATATTTGTGTAGGTGACAGTAGTCTTGACATCTGTTGCAATTTTAGGATTTTGTTTTTCTTTTCAACGACAATGTAACTCTAAACGGTACTGTATAATATAAGGTATATTGACAAATTTTCAACCCATTGCAGATAGTTTTACAATTAATATTGAGTCTTGTGCCGTTAACGAACCCACGCATTTCTCGTTTTTTTTTTTTAATTTTAAATGATAGCCTATGGTGTATAGACTAGATTAAAAGTAAAAACTCGGTAACATTTTCCACTGTTGTTTCTGAAAAAAAAAATCGAAATAGTTCGCAAATTTCACTACTTTTCCGTGCAAAAACTCTGTATTATGATGATTTGGGCAAAATCAAGAAACAAAGTTATGTGCAGTGTTGCCAAACTGCCTGATATATATATATATATATATATATATATATATATATATATATATATATATATGTATATATATATATATATATATATATATATATATATATATATATATATATATATATATATATATATATATATATCATGGGACCGGCGAAAATGGTTCGTTATAAGCGAAGTTCGCAATAAACGATAAATGCTGATAAATATAAAAGATGTGGTATTTTTATTAGTACATACATAGATATAGTACATAAAATATATTTTGTAATATGGTATATACACTAACAACTGTTCTTAAGAGTCTAATTTAAAAAAAAACTTTTATTTTTGTAAAATGAATATCATTAATATGTAATTCTACTTCAGCTAATTGATTAAGAATACTTTGCGGAGTATTTCGTGACTGAAGGAAATGACGAACGTTATCAATATGTTGAAGTGCTTCTGATGTGGTTGGAACTGGTCTCAATTCTGTACTCACAGGTTCGTCATCTTCCGCCTCTTCATCGTCATCAATATAAACTGAAGAAGACACAGAAGCGACAATGGCATCATCATCCAAGTATTCGACACTTACAAGATTATCATCAATATGGACAAATTCATTAAACTCATTTTCAGAACAAGGAAGATTGTCTAGAATATTGTTATCGTCTTCATGTCCAACTTTTTTCAGGCATTCGACTACTGTCAAGTCATCGTCTGATTCCAAATCATTTTCCACTTTCAGGAAACCACCGTGTTGAAAATTGTTTATTTTGATACCCTCTGCCATGCTATATGAATGAAGTTTATTCCATCCCAGAGGTTTATAGAAAAATTTTCACCCCCACTATCAATAAAATGTACCATTTTCGAAAGAAGAAGTCGACGATAATGACTCTTTAAGCTATGGATGACACCCTGATCCATAGGTTGTAGTTTGGAACTGGTATTTGGTGGCATGACCACTAACTTCATGCAGTCCAAATTTCTAACATCTGGATGAGCTGGGCAGTTGTCCACTAACAATATGATTCTTTAGTTTTTACGTCGTAACTCGCCATCCCATTCCCGCAATTCATTCGCAAAAATATCTGAGGTCATTTATGCTTTTTTATTGAATTTGTAATTTACTGGCAACTGTATGACATTTTTAAAACATCTGGAGTTTTTGGATTTCCCAATAACCAATAGCTTTTTTTTTCTGTTCCTGTTAAATTGGCCACTGCCAGCACAGTGATTCTTTCTTTGGAAAGCTTTCCACCTTCACATTTCTTTCCTTTGAATCTCAACGTTCTATCAGGTGTAAGCTTGTAGAATAACCCGGTTTCATCTCCATTGAATATGTCCTCATCTCCAAAGCCTTTTCTAATTATTGGCCACTTGTTCTGCAGCCAATCGTTTACAACGTCCATATCAACAGCAGAAGATATTCCAACAATTTTTCCACTTCCACTTATGCCTTTTTTTAAACCTTTTGATCCAGCTTCTACTAAACGTAGGTTCTTTATCTTTTTTAGCTTCTTTCCAAGGTCTTCAGCCTTCGATTGCAATATAGCACCGATAAATGGTCAGACTTTTATTTCTTTGCTGAGAAAACCATTTAAAAAGCCCCAGATCAATATCAACATTCGTAGGCTTTCTGTTTTTTTTTTACATTTTCGTTTATACCTTTTTCAAACATTTTCAATATTTTTTCTCTATTTTTCACAATTGTACCAATCTGGAAATAAAATATCGAATTTTAATAAACGATAGACGGGAGAGTAAAAATTAAAATTCAATAAAATATGTTATGCAGTAGGTTAGGTACTCACCGTTGATTTACTTAATCCCATTTCCAAACAAATTTCGCTTTGTTTCGCACCTCGTTGCAATCTTTTAACAATGTCGTGTTTATTATTCAAAGTAAGAGATTTACGGGTTTTCTTTGAAATTACGTCACTGATATTGACGATTGTACGTACGTCTTCAACACATAACACAGAATAACGATTACTATTACTGACGAAACGAACTGAGGGCGGCCACTTACTTAGCGGTAAAATACCGTTTCAGGTTCCTTATAAATGTGCGATCGAAAGAACTCAAGGAATCCCCAGCGCCAGCGGTAAAATACCGTTTTAGGTTCGTTATAAACGAACGTTCTCAATAAGCGGGTTGGTTATAGGCGGACATTACTGTATATATATATATATATATATATATATATATATATATATATATATATATATATATATATATACATACATACATACATACATACATACATACATACATACATACCACAGGCTTTAATTATTGTTTTATTGACGAACCTGGGCTAACGTAACGCTAACGGGGCAGATTCACATAATATAGGTTTTGTTAAAAAAAATCCTTGCTTTAATAAAGACCCGAAATTTTGTTTTCTTTACAGGAAACATAACCAAAATAAACTGTTTGAAAATCTGCCCGAAACACGGCAACACTGTCCACATATGTGGCATTTAAGATTTGAGAATTCCCTTCTGTATGAAAAATAAATTGTTATTTTTAAGTCATTTAGAAATATAAAAAAAAAAACAGTATGTATATTATTTATGTTTTATTGGCAATGCAAGGTAGTGAAAACTGTTTTTTGGTAATTTGTGAAGTCACACAAGCATAAAACATCCTCAAACTATGGTAAATTTTAAATAAATAGGATCGGAATAAGGAGAATAAAACCATTCTTTTTGATGATTATTGGTAAAAAAATGAGATATATTACGAGTTTTCACTTTTAATCTACTCTATACACCATAGGCTATCATTTAAAATTAAAAAAAAACTACAAATATGTGGGTTCGTTAACGACACATGGGTTCTTGTGTCGTTAACGAACCCACATATTTGTAGTTGTAGGTATTGCCTCATTGCCTGTTCTTTTTTTAATTTTGGCTATATTGAGTTATTTAAATGTTACTGTGTACATTTGTTTTGGAAATATGCATGTCGGTTTTAAATATACTGAAATTCAACTTGTGTTTTCCAACATTGATTTTTTTTTTGTTACTTCTGGAAGTTCTCCATTCATTGAACGTTATATACGTAATTTTGGAGCTTTTGGTTTAACAAATTCAGAAGTTATCAATTCTAACTTTTTGTCTTGGAGTACTTTTTCTAATGTGTTTTTGGGGTCGTTCAAAGTAGTGTTGTCAAAATTATTAATTGTGATGGTTAACCGGTTATTTAAAATGATTTTAAACTTTGTTGTTGCGATTCTAGAAGTCGAGGATCGAACTAAACTCACGAATCTGTTTTTATTTGCATGCTTATTCAAAAACACATTAAACACACATGTTTAAATAATAAAGAACAAAACAATTCTATTATTTTTCTAACTACTCATTGACTACTAATTTGACATTCGACCAAGACAACAACGCCTTACAGATTCCTTTATTATAAATATTACAGAAATCTAGGATTCCCAATTAACCATTTCAGGTAAGTATACACTTACATAAAACAACCAATTAATTATTTGATTCCTTTAATTAATAAATGACTATATGCAAGGGTTTTGTTGCTTCGCAGATCGATTAATCGAAATTTCGAACGAATCTCGACCAGTAACCAGTTAACTGTAACCATTGACAACCCTAGTTCAGAATATAGTTCACCACTTTGGAAAGTAATGTCAATATATTCTTTACTTTTTAAAGATAAATAAAATATATTGGGTAAAGCTCCACGTCGTCATAATAGAGCCTCACATGTATTGGGGATTTAATAAATGGATTTGGTATTTTAAGACATAATATTGTGTTAATTAATAATAGACTACCGATCTATATAGATAGTAATTAACAGTGGTGTATTGTCTATTGTATAACCTTTATGTGATATTCTTATGTATTAATAAAAAATAATATTCCTTCACACCTGCTGTTTTTTTACATTTTGGAAATCATAGGATTTAGAGGAATGACTGAATGGAAAAAATGTCAGGCAATTTAGTTATAAGTTATGGTACCTGTTGGATACTTGATATATTAAAGAAAACATATTTTTTTCTACATTTTTGAAATTGCGTTTCCAAAGAAACTTTTTAGGAAAAATCTTATGGTTAGTTAGATTAGAAATCCTAAATTTCGTAAACTAGGGCTCATCATCTACATCTTGATTTTTATAAATATACATGAAGAATTGTTTATTCTGTTTTTTAATAATCATTCAACCTTTCAAAACTTGAGTATTACAGAAAGAAATAAAATCGAAATTTCGTATGATTTATGATATAAAAAGTCCATCAGTATTTAAAAAAAGGCCGTTGCTCCTTCGACGCTAACGTGAACTAATCCTCGGAAAGTCGGTTCACGTTAAATAAGAAAAACGTGAATGAATGCTTTTTTGACAAACTTGTACCTTGCTTACTATCTAACGCTAACAGCATAGACTTTGTAAAAAAATCCTTGTTTTAATATAGACTCGGAATTCGGTTTCTTTACAACAAACCTAACCAATTCTAACCTAACCTAACTTTAAGAAAATAAATAATCCAGATTTTTATTCATTTTAAATTCTGTTAAAAAAAACTAAAAAAACCTATAACTGTCAAGTTAGACTCGACGAAATACATATAAACAGCTTATAAAGGGTGTTTTTTTAGAGACGGAGAAGTTTAATTTGGCAGTACTGTTTTCTATAACAGCCGATAGTAGGGGTAATACAGGCATTCTACATCACCTCCCCTCCAAGACGTACTGCTCCTGCGCGTGACGTCATCTTTAATGTCAGCACATGCGCATGATGACAGGTAGTAGGGGTAATACAGGCATTCTAAATCACCTCCCCTCCAAGACGTACTGCTCCTGCGCGTGACGTCATCTTTAATGTCAGCACATGCGCATGATGACATCTGTCACGGCCTTGGCCAGGCTGCTAGCGCCATCTGATGGTTCAATTTTTCGTTTTTCATGTTGCTAGCGCCTTCTAGATGTAATAGTTTAACTTTTCGTTCTTCATACTGCTAGCGTCACCTAGAGATTCACATACATTTCAAACAGCGTGCTTACTTCTTCGAATGCAACGTCATCTATTAGAACCTAAATATTAAAAGTCTGGTTTTCTGGAGATTCGAACTGAAGAGGCTCGGGATCTTTGCTTCCAAACCGACACCATACCAAAGCGGACACCTTAGCCTTATTGGAAATTGGTTTAAATGTTGAAGCGTATTATATAGATGTCAATTGAGATTGGGAAACAAATAAACCCGATGATTTTTCGCTATATCTCGGGTATTTTCCTTAAATGTTACGTATGTATAATCATATATTTAGAAGTCTAACGTGGGGGCACCCTTTGTAATATATATATATATATATATATATATATATATATATATATATATATATATATATATCAGTTTTAAAGTCAAACAGTGAAGCCTTTAGGGCAGCAGGAACTTAAAATTATATTAAGATGTGAAAATCATATATTATGAGAATATTATTTTAATATTATATAATAAAATATGTGTTCCGACGCAAAAACTGTAAGGTACAGGATGTTGCTTTAACCACATACCTCTGTTTTTAGCGGAAATTAATTTTAATATTTTAAACTACAAGAAGTAGAAATTCACTTTCATGATTTTAATTATCACTAATTACATGGAAATATTTTGCGATTACAAATTACAAACATTCGTTTTCAGTGGAGATTTACGAACAACAGACATATTTTCTCCTTGCACATACAGGAGTTCTCAATCTTGTTCACATGTGTATTACAGACAACTCGTATACGGTAGTTTGAGAACCTCTGAGTTAACACAAATCAGTTTGATCTAGTTATTTTTTCCTCGAAATCAATTACGAAATGTGACGTAGTTTTAGACGACTTTAAATACAAAAACAACCTAAGCAAGCATCAGTTAGCTTGTTCAGTCACGCAACAACTAGTGTCACCCTACAATTGTGATTTCGTGTGTGTTTGTGTTTTAAATATCTGTAAGTACATTTTGATAGGGGTAATACAGGCATTCTACATCACCTCCCCTCCAAGACGTACTGCTCCTGCACGTGACGTCATCTTTAATGTCAGCACATGCGCATGATGACATCTGTCACGGCCTTGGCCACGCTGCTAGCGCCATCTGATGGTTCAATTTTTCGTTTTTCATGTTGCTAGCGCCTTCTAGATGTAATAGTTTAACTTTTCGTTCTTCATACTGCTAGCGTCACCTAGAGATTCACATACATTTCAAACAGCGTGCTTACTTCTTCGAATGCAACGTCATCTATTAGAACCTAAATATTAAAAGTCTGGTTTTCTGGAGATTCGAACTGAAGAGGCTATATAAACCGACACCATACCAAAGCGGACACCTTAGCCTTATTGGAAATTGGTTTAAATGTTGAAGCGTATTATATAGATGTCAATTGAGATTGGGAAACAAATAAACCCGATGATTTTTCGCTATATCTCGGGTATTTTCCTTAAATGTTACGTATGTATAATCATATATTTAGAAGTCTAACGTGGGGGCACCCTTATATATATATATATATATATATATATATATATATATATATATATATATATATATATATATATATATATATATATATATATATATATATATCAGTTTTAAAGTCAAACAGTGAAGCCTTTAGGGCAGCAGGAACTTAAAATTATATTAAGATGTGAAAATCATATGTTATGAGAATATTATTTTAATATTATATAATAAAATATGTGTTCCGACGCAAAAACTGTAAGGTACAGGATGTTGCTTTAACCACATACCTCTGTTTTTAGCGGAAATTAATTTGCATATTTTAAACTACAAGAAGTAGAAATTCACTTGCATGATTTTAATTATCACTAATTACATGGAAATATTTTGCGATTACAAATTACAAACATTCGTTTTCAGTGGAGATTTACGAACAACAGACATATTTTCTCCTTGCACATACAGGAGTTCTCAATCTTGTTCACATGTGTATTACAGACAACTCGTATACGGTAGTTTGAGAACCTCTGAGTTAACACAAATCAGTTTGATCTAGTTATTTTTTCCTCGAAATCAATTACGAAATGTGACGTAGTTTTAGACGACTTTAAATACAAAAACAACCTAAGCAAGCATCAGTTAGCTTGTTCAGTCACGCAACAACTAGTGTCACCCTACAATTGTGATTTCGTGTGTGTTTGTGTTTTAAATATCTGTAAGTACATTTTGAAATATTTTCTATTTTTTTCAACTTTTTTCCAGATTTTTAGATTACGTAACATATTTAATATGTTTCTGTTGTTTCGCATTTTTTAGTTTTAAAAAGTTAACTGTGGGTAATATGTCGTACTGACGTAAAAGTAAAAATAGACTTCAAATATATAAAACAGTAAAGCCTATCAAGAAATCAGTTTTATTAAGAGCCGATATATTTTCAACATGATCTCCCTGTATATTAAAATCCGCTGTGTAAATGTACATATTTGAACCTTCGCAGTTTAATACATTTCGGTTATTATTCGATATAAACACATTTTTTAAATAAGAGTTCATTATTCGATATTAAATACAACGTTTTAGGTGAGACGACTGGAAATAAACTATAAGTAGATATTAATTAGAATTAGTGGTATGAGTTATCTACATAGTAATTAAATGTAAATACATAATAACTATTTTTATTATAGTTTTTTGACGGTGCAGTACTTGGGAAATATTTGATATAGTTTTAACTTCTGAACTTTAGGATTTTAAAATATGGGATATATTAGGAAAAATATTTGTTATAGGTGTTTGAAATAAAATATTTCAGCGATTTTCTGTTTTCCAAATTTAATTTTTTGATAAATCTAACTGGGAAATATGTATTATGGGTGTTTGAAATAAAATATTTTCGGTGATTTTCTATTTTCCCAAGTTTATTTTTTAATAAATCTAACTGTGGGAAATATGTGTTATTGGTGTTTTAAATAAAATATTGTAAACGATTTTTTTTTTCCAAATTTTAACGTTTAGTTAACGAGTTCCAGTTTCCAATTTTTTTTTAATAAAGCTAACCGTGGGAAATATTTGTTATAAATGTATAGATTACGATTTAGATTTTAAATAATTTCTATTTTCAAGTTTTTCGATTTTTTTAATTAAGTTAGCTGTAGGAAATATGTAACATAAGTGTTTTAATGAAAGGTTTATATAGTAGATTACAAGTAGTTATTGCTCATTTATCACAAAAATAATGACTTTCAAGTTTTATTGTAATTAATTCTCGTTTATTGATTTTACAGAAAAATGTTTACCTGTGTTTACTGTTCTCGTTCATTCACCAGAAAGGATAACTTGAAACGTCATGGAGACTGTCGCACTGAAGTGAAAATCTGTAAACAATGTGGAGAAATCTTCAAATCGGAGGGGGCTCTCCAACGTCATTCAAGGGGAAAACATCCAGTCCTCAAACGATCAGCTGAGATCCCAACAGTTTCCAAAGCGAAAAAGGCTAGACTTGATCAAGACAACAGTTAGTATATTTTTGTTTTTTTCCCTTTTTTCTTCTCATTCCCCATTTTTATTTTTTAATTTAACTTGAAATAATTTCTTTGTTACAGAATCTTCAACCTCAGCGACGAGAGTCTGTACCTTGTGCTCGCTGGAGGTTCCTTTAAACAAATGGCCAGGACATCTAAGGAGTCGTCAGCATATCGGTAATAGTTGTATGGAGCAGGGAGAAGGTATACAACTCATCATCACGTCGTTCCGCAACCGTCTAGCCACCTATAGACTGTCTTCAAACCAGGATCCCACCAGTGTTAATGTCTTTATGGAGAATTTAAAGGAAAAATTCGTCAAGCAGGTGAAGGATAGTATTAAAAAATTCAACAACTTAAAAGTCGGTGTGGAGCTTTTCGGTCGCTTCCTCCTAGCTACAAAAGCGGTAGAAGAGGTCAAGTCCTTTAACACCAAGTTCCGAATAGTGAACAGATACACTAATTTGGAGGAGTTGTTCGAGAAATTCAGGGTTATCCTGGAGCAAAAGGCATCGGAGTTCCAGGAGAAAGAAAGTGGTAGGTATATTTTTAAAATCTAATGTATAAAACTTTGATACTGGATACTGTAGTAATCTTAACATTTTTACCAGGTTCATATTTTTTTTACGGGGTTATATATATTTATCAGTTTAGTAATATTTGTTTCCCTATTCTTACAGGTTGGGCCCTACAGCGACTCCTCCACCTAGACATAAGCATAAATAGATACAACCCTATGAAGGCATCATCTTACATAGCACTACCAAAGGAAATCGAGGCAAAGAAAGCAGTTCTGAATATCAAAAATACAGATGAAAAATGCTTCGTGTGGTCAGTCTTAGCTCACCTACATCCTCTTCATTGGACTCAAAATGCAAATAGAGTCGCGAACTATTTACGTTTTGAAAACGAGTTGGATGTTACAGATATAGGCTTTCCTGTTAATCTTATCGATATAAACAAGTTTGAACAACGCATACGGTCTCGATAGGTTATTCGGAAATGGGAAAAATAGCGTTGAAGTTGTTGGTCCTCTACATTTCACCAAATCTCGCAAACCTAGGCATGTCAATTTGTTATTAATCAGTGATGATGATGGTAATAACCATTACTGTTTAATAAGAAATATGTCTAGACTGATCTCAAGACAGTTAAATAACTTTCATGCTGCAAAGTATTTATGCGATGGTTGTTTAATATATTTCCATAACGAGGAAAAACTAAAAGCCCATCAGGCAAACGACTGTAATCATGTTTCTGTTAAATTGCCAACTACAAATTTGCGAAAAGATAAATATGGTGAAGACGTTCCCGAAAATGAGCTCAAGTTTGAAAATTTTGAAAAGAAATTAAAGGTACCTTTTGTTGTTTACGCAGATTTTGAGACTATCCTAGAACCTATTCAAACAGAGAAAAATGAGCTATACTCTAATGTATCATATACAGTCAAAACTCATAAACATATGCCTTACTCTTTTGCATACTATATTAAATGTTCTTTCGATGACTCGCTTTCTGTTTTCAGAACTTATAGAGGTCAAGAAGCTAGTGCGAAATTCATAGAAATGTTAGAGGATGACTGTAAACAACTCTATAGCAGTCATATGAAGTTCCCACTAGCAATGACTCCTCTAACTCCTGAACAAGAGAGAACGTTTCGTGAAGCAAAGGTATGCCACATCTGTGAAAAGTCATTTAAGCTAGAAGACAAAAGAATAAGAGACCACTGTCATCTTAGTGGTAAATACCTAGGTCCTGCTCACTCTATATGTAATTTGAACTTTAAGGTTCCAAAATTTATCCCTATTTTTTTCCACAACATGTCTGGCTTCGATAGTCACCTGTTGATTAAGCAGCTAGCTACCGAAGAGGAAAGGTTGGATGTTATCGCCCAGAATAAAGAAAAATACATTTCGTTCACAAAACACGTTTTGGTTGATACCTTCCAAAAGGAAAATGAGAGGGAGCAGCAAGTATTTTTAAAGTTGCGATTTTTAGATAGCTTCCGTTTTATGACCAGTAGCTTAGACAAATTAAGTTCAAATTTAAAACCAGAGCAGTGTCGGGAAGTAAGAAAATATTTTACCAAAGAAAGCAAATTTGAACTCATTCGACAAAAGGGTGTTTTTCCATATTCCTACGTGGATTCATTATCAAAATTAGGTGATGTCACCCTTCCATCACATAAAGAATTTTATAATGACCTTAGAAAAGAGGATATTTGTGAAGATGATTACAAACGTGCGTGGAAAGTATGGAATTTGTTTAAATGTGAAACTTTAGGTCATTATTCAGACATTTATTTAAAATCCGACGTTTTGTTACTTGCAGATGTTTTTGAGAATTTTAGAGACGTGTGTCTAACGACTTACGGTCTAGATCCTGCCCAGTATTTCACCGCACCGATGTTGTCTTTTGACGCCGCTCTACGCGCGACCTCCATAAAGCTAGAGCTCTTAACGGACCTAGATATGGTCCACTTCTTTAAGCACGGGATTCGCGGAGGTGTCGCTCAGTGTAGTGTTAGGAAAGCTCATGCGAATAATAAATTTTTACCTCATTATAACGCATCCAAACCTACCTCTTACATCATGTACTTGGATGCTACCAACTTATACGGTGCAGCCATGTCTCAACATCTCCCAACGGGTAATTTCAAATGGCTAGAGGATGCCGAAGTAAAAAATTTTGATTTAAACATAGTCAAAGATGCAAATACCGGCTACATTTTAGAAGCTGATCTTGAATATCCTCAAGAGTTGCATTATTTACATAACGAGCTACCTTTTTGTCCACAGTCCATGAAACCAGTGGATTCAAAGGCTAATATTTCAAAATTAATTCCAAATTTACACAAAAAAGAAAAGTATATCATTCATTATCAAAATTTGTGTCAGTGCTTAGACCATGGACTAAAGCTTACCAAAATTCATCGCGTTCTTTCTTTTGACCAATCACCCTGGTTAAAAAAATATATCGATATTAACACAGCATTAAGAAATAAAGCTCAAAATAAGTTTGAAAAAGATTTTTTCAAACTTATGAATAATGCCGTGTTCGGAAAAACCATGGAAAATGTTGATAAAAGGGTAGATATTAAACTGGTTACCCATTGGGAAAATGTTGGTAGGAGACTCGGGGCAGACGCGTTAATCGCGAAACCTCATTTCAAGAACAGTACCATTTTCACCGAAAATTTGGTTGCCATTCAAATGCAGAAACAGAATGTTACATATAATAAACCTATTTATGTAGGTTTTTCCATCTTGGATATTTCCAAGACTATTATGTATGAGTTTATGTACAGCTATATCAAGCCAAAATACGGGAATGATGCTGTCCTACTTTACACTGATACTGACTCTCTCATTTTGCAAATTAACACTGAAAATTTCTACGATGATATGAAAGAAAATTTAGACAAATTTGACACTTCCAACTACTCACAGGATAACCCACATGGTGTTCCTGTTAACTCATCTGTTTTGGGTCGAATGAAAGATGAATATGCAGGAAAAATTATTTGGGAGTTCTATGGAACAGGGGCGAAAGCTTATTGTGTAAATGTGGAGGGAGAGCTAACCAAAAAAGCTAAAGGCATCCCCGACTATGTCACCAAAAAAGAATTAAGTCTCGAAGATTACAAGATAGCCGTGGATGTAGAGGGGACACAAATACATCGAGAAATGGTGACTTTCCGCTCATATTTACACGATATGTATGTCGAACTTAAAAATAAGGTAGCCTTGTCTTACGCGGACGACAAGCGTTACATTATACCCAGTTCCGAGTACAGCCTTGCTTGGGGTCATAAAGATTTGGTGTTATTTAGAGAGCAGCAGGAAAATCTATAAGTTAAGAATGATCATGACAGCTTTCTTTTTCGATTTTTCTATGATGCTTTCATAGGAGTGTGATATTAGTTTTAGGTTATTATTCTACTTATTTTATATTTTTTATAATTCATATTTTTATTAACCTATATTTATTATAATTTAAAGTTTTACGTTAGTCTCTAGTTAAACACCTTTTTGTAAACATTCTTATAAACTTTTAATATATTTTTTAGAGCCTTATTTGAATTTATTTTTGTTTTAATTCTAGATACACTTTCTAGAAAAATAAAAAACTCTTAATTTTGATAAACATGTTTTATTTAATCTAGTAAGCGGCAAACAAATTCATAGATAGAATGTCTATGGGCTAAAAACAAATCTAAAATATTTTCATTAAAACAGCAGTGCAAACTTCAAATATGGATTAACCTCTAGCTTCATCTGCAATCCAGTAATGTGTGTGAAGATGTTCTCCGATGTAAAAGTTAGTATCACAGAAAAAATCATGCATGTTGTCGAGGAACTCCAAAAACTTCATATGGTCACCATAGATAAAATTTATAGTGATATCATTATGTTGTAAGATTAAAATTTTTTCTACTGCATTATATTTTTTTTCTTAATTTTATCGATATCGTGGGAGTAATCCTTTGCTGACTGGAACTAGACTGATTTTCTAATCTTGTGTGGATGTAAACACTTTATTCCACCCAGGATCCATGTTAAGATCAGAAAAATTAGTAACTAGTAACTTTTTTATCCTCGTAAAATCTTAAACTCCTTTTCAAAACTGATTATTTTTTTATAATATTTTTTTGACTTATATGTTTACATGTAGTAGTGATCTCTCCATAATCTCGATACCGGACTGATGTGTTTCTTATGGAATCGCAAAATTATATGAGAAATAAAAATCGGTTTTTTTAATAAAAACGTTTAATCAGGTAAGACGTGACAGTAAGATGGATGGGAGGTGATGTAGAATGCCTGTATTACCCCTAAAACTATCGTATGCGGGTTTTCTGTAATACACATGTGAAAAAGATTGAGAACTCCTGTATTTGCAAGCAGAAAATATGTCTGTTGTTCGTAAATCTCCACTGAAAACAGATGTTTGTAATTTGTTATCGCAAAATATTTCCATGAAATTAGTGATAATTAAAATCATGCAAGTGAATTTCTACTTCTTGTAGTTTAAAATATGCAAATTAATTTCCGCTAGAAACAGAGGTTTGTGGTTAAAGCAACATCCTGTACCTTACAGTTTTTGCGTCGGAACACATAGTTTATTATATAATATTAAAATAGTATTCTCATAATATATGATTTTCACATCTTAATATAATTTTAAATTCCTGCTGCCCTAAAGGCTTCACTGTTTGACTTTAAAACTGATATATATTACAAAGTGGTGCCCCCACGTGAGATTTCTAAATATATGAAATCATCGGGTTTATTTGTTTCCCAATCTTCGACATCTATATACTACGCTTCAACATTTAAACCAATTTCTGACAAGATTAAGGTGTCCGCTTTGGTATGGTGTCGGTTTTGGAAGCAAAGATCCCGAGCCTCCTCAGTTCGAATCTCCAGAAAATCACACTTTTTTAATATTTACATAATCAATTAATAATTAGGTTAAAAAAATTGATCAGAAGGCGCTAGCAACATGGCCAAGGCCGTGACAGGTGACACGTAACAGTTGGCAGATGACATCATGCTCATACTGACATTAAAGATGACCTCACGCGCATGAGCAGTACGTCTTGGAGGGGAGGTGATGTAGAATGCCTGTATTACCCCTACTCACATCGGCTGTTATAGAAAACAGTACTGCCAAATTAAACTTCTCCGTCTCTAAAAAAACACCCTTTATAAGCTGTTTATATGTATTTCGGCGAGTCTAACTTGACAGTTATAGGTTTAAAATGACATAAGCAGCAATAAAACAAATATTATTTTTAAATGTCACAATTATAAAATGACAGTGACATAAGCAAAATATAACTGGTAAACTAACAGTTTTAGTTATCATGGCAATTAGATCTGGTCTAACTCTTAAACCTTTTTAGTGAATACGGGGATTTGTGTTTAGTGAGTCTGCTTGATATATGATCTATAGACTATCAAGAGAATATATGTTACAGAAAATGAAAGATATTTATAAAACATTCATTGCAGTTTCTTTGATATATTATATTGGAACCAAAGACAATGACAGGGGCTACTCGCGAAAATTATAAAAAAGCTTGATATCTAGTGAATACTATTTTAAAATTTGGACATCCTTTCTTTAGGTATTTTCTAATTTGTGCTTCATTTATGGACTGAAAACTACACAACAATAATGAATGAAAGAATGAATATACGAATTTTGAAATTAGTATTTACTGGATGACAGGATCCTTATTTAGGAATTTAGGCGCGAGTAACTCTCCTTAAATTCTTCTTTGGATGTAATATATCAAAAAAGCTAAAACTGATGATTTATAAATATCTCCCATTTTCTATTTGGAGCTTCCGCTTTCAGAATTTTGCTTAACATTGAGTTCATAATCTCTTGATAGCACAAGTTTATGAATCAGACAGATTCACTAGATACTTCTGGCGTTATTTAGAATCGAAACTACAAAAAAGGTTTCGTTTTTAAAATAATATGAAATAGGAAAAAATACTTTGTTTATAAAATATCATTGTGAATTGCAAAAAAAAAATTATCAAGGCTGTATTCCGTTTCCCAACCTGGTTAACCGGTCCAATTGAAAGAACTCTGACAGCGGTTTCTGAAAATTCTTAAAAACGGAACACACGTCAAATAATTGAGAGTTCCGGTTCAGACATTGGTTACCCAACAAACAACAAAATTGATCGGTCGTTCTGGTGCCACTGTTGACAGTTATTTTCAGAAACCGTGTTCCGTAAATAACCGATTTTTCAGATAACCGGTAAATACAGAACACGAAACCGAAGCCAAGATTGGAAACGGGATACGGCCCAAGTATGTAAATCTCTTTTCTGTTCTTGTGCATGCGCTATTGGATATATTCCGGTATCTTTTTTTATAATGGCTCCACTATTTGTATACGACGTTTATGACAAATAAGCTATACCACTTCTCATAAATACAGAGTGATCCGTCTAATAAAAGAAGTCTAAAATGTCATAACATATTTCAAAAATTGTTTCGTTAGAGAACTACAGCCCCAGGAATAAGCCACTCTGGTAGTGGTTTTTCCTAAATATTTTCAAAACGTTTAAAGATTAGATTATGAAATTCGGGTATTTTGGTAATTTTAATACGCTGAGTTGGATATCGAATCCTAAAGCCTTAACTTTTTTCTTCGTAGATTTTTTTCGATGTATTTTTTCTAGTAAAGATGTAAAGAAAGGTACTCTTGGTTAAATTGGTTAGGATACACCGTTTTAGAGAAAAATTGATTTGCATGAAAATTGTCTTACATGACATCAAATGCATTAAACACGCGCTTTTCAGTTAATATAGGCTGTATTTCGTTTCCAAACCTGGTTAACCGGTCAAATTGACAGAAGTCTGATAGCGGTTTCTGAAAATCCTTTTAAAAACGGAACACCCATTAAATTGAAAGTTTAGACATAGGTTACCCGACAACCAACAAAATTCATCGGTTGTTCTGGTGACCCCGTTGACAGTTACTTTCAGTAATCGTGTTCCGTAAATAACCGTTTTTTTAGATAAACGCTAAATTCGGAACACGAAACCGGAACCAAGATTGGAAACGGAATACGACCACAGTAGAAACGGAATTATTTAGTTATTTAGTGAAGCCAAAATACCTTTAAATTTTATTGTAAGATAATTTCTAAATACTTTCCTAAATTTGTATAATTTGAAATTGCAAAGCTAAGTTAGGTTGGCTTTCCTCCCCGGCCCATCTCGGGGCAAGTTTTGTTTACCTGAAATGGGTTATTTGGAAAAAAAATATTCATCACTCGGGACGTATAAAAATTATCAAAATTCTAGTCTTTGAACGTTTCGAAAATATTAAGGAAAAACCAACTTTAGAGGAACTTATTCACGGGACTGTAGCCCCCTAACGGAACAATTTTCAATATATGTTTACATGCCATTCTAGTATTTTTTTATGACACAGATTAACACAGTGTAACAAAAACAGCGTGCGAGAGCAAATAAGAATTCACCTAAGCAATTCATTCTGTGTTTACGGTTTAGTCCTCGTTTTCCAATGATCCAGGAGTTGTCTGTACCTCAAAGAAAAATCGCATTTATGCTTAGTCTTAGTTGATGTAAGTAGAAGCAGAGTAGACCGTAATTTTAATTTCATTTTGCGTCGTTAAGTCTTGCAGAAGCATTGATGTGCATAGTTTTGACAATGGGGTGGTCAAATGAATTGTAATAAGATATAGATAATAGATATTTCTAGAGAAAATCCAATTTTATAAGAAAGTAAAAATACGGTTAAAAAAAAGCATACCCCTACAAAAAGTATGAAAAGACAAATATTCAAAAACGTTTCCGTAAAAATTTCGTAATTTCCAAATAAATTTAAAAAATTCCTCTTACCGATAAAACTGACGCTAATTTTGAAGTAACAAGCAGTAGTTTACTCTATACTTTATTCCAGTAGCGTCTCATGGTCAACTTTACAGGGGGATCAATACATATAAGCCACAAAGAATCATCTGAAAAAATCAGACACACGAAACAATAAAATGCCTTTGTTACTTCGCAACCGTATGTCCAGGCACATAAATTGTATATATTTCTACAAAAACAACGATATACTTCTTCTTTGTTTTTGTCTTTAACTGGTTTGTTGAATTTTAATTTTCGGCAAAGGTCGACTACTGGTCTTAAATTCGAGTCGTTTCTCAAAGTTCACCTCGCCAAAATAATTGAAAACGGATTACAATTATTTGTGTACACTGTGGCTACCTTTCTTTTAAACCACAAAATCAACAAACAAAATGTAAAGTCTTCAAAATAAAATCTATAACAATACGCAATCGTAACCGCAACCTATCACACGATCCACATTAATCACATCAACTGACAAAAAAATTTAAGTTTTCTCGGCACGGCTGGTGACCCAAAGTTTCCCAACGTAAGCCGTATATGCGATTCTGATCGGGAACACTCGGTAAAAACTCGCCTCCGTTTATAACCACGAGGTTAACGCGGGCCGCCAGCCGTGACCATTTCCAAATGAAACAAAATCTCCCCGGAGACCACGGTGCGAGGCATCGATAGTGTTTCGCGTAATTAAGAGAACGGTCAACGAGTTTATAGGCTTAGAATAATAGAGGGAATTTCGAAATTTAGAAAAAATTGAAAAAATAAAAATTATATATTATTTTATTTATTTGTTTTGGTTTGGAAATATTTATTGGGGAGTCATTGACCATTTGACCTAATGGAGGAGCGAGCCGCCACTGCTTTACTCACTAAATAGTGGGTAAATGATTCTTTTCATATTTTGTTTTCAGTAAAACTTTATTAAACATACAACTTTTACTATCTAGCCTTAAAAATTGCATGCAATACCATTTAATCTAAGGCTTATGTGTCCGCAGTTGTAAATTTTCTTTCAGGAGTATTACAACGTGAGAACATTAAAATATAACGTTAAAACAGCAGAAGCAAAATAAAGAGCATTTATTTTAAATATTCTAAAAATTTTTAGGTTAGGTTTTGTTCTTGGATTTACCTAAAATTTCTGGAAATGTCTGAAAACTTTCTTGACATTTTCTAAAATTTCATTTGAAATTTCCATTATAAAGTTTTCAGAAAAATCTACTATAAACTACGGTTGCTATTTTTTTGTTGAGATTCTAAACGTTTTTCAATAACTTTTCCTATGTTTCCAGATTATTATTATTATTATGTGAGTACCGATATTCTAGATCTGTTCATCAGCGGTCCGGGAACATTCTTAGCAAATATTTTTCTGAAAACTTTATAACGGAAATTTGAAATGAAATTTTAGAAAATGTCAAGAAAGTTTTCAGATATTTACATACTAGGATATCGATACTTACATGTCAAACTGAATTATGGACAGAAATGTATAGCAGTTATGAGTTTTTTTCCGGAATAAAAGAAATTTTCATGAAAATTCTTGAAATTTCTGGAATGTTTATGTATCCGACATTCATAAAGCTCGCTACTCACTATTTGATACGGTTCGCCGCGGCCGGTTCGATTTGTTCATTCAATTCGTCAATTTGAATGAACGAATTAGCGGATCAACGAATTGACATATACTTCTTCTACACTATTCATCAATTTTTATTTAATTCGTTCGCATAGACTTCATGCGTTATCAATGTTTGAAAATACACAAAAAAAAAAGATTTGATTCCTACAGATGGTTCACTGAGGTCAAACCCTACTTCGATGATTCGCCCAAAAGCCAGAATTATTGCGCAACGAATCGAACGGAAGAACCGACCCTCTACACTATGCGGACGAATGAACGGATGGACGAATCAACGAATAGTGAGTATCGGACTTAAGTTTAATGTATGTGTTTGTGTCCATGACCTGTGCATTTTATTAAAAATCTGGATACATTTCATGTAGAAACTTGTAGTGATGTAGTAGAAATTGTTAAGTGAGGTCAAAAGGTATGGAATCGTAAATAAAGTGTTTTCGTCAAAAACAATTCGGCAAAGACAACATTTCCATAAAGCCCGCTACTCACTATTCAGTTCGATTCGTTAATCCGATTCATCCATTTATATGAATGAACGAATGAGCGAATCACAGAATGAACGGATATTTCATCCACACTCTTCGTACATTTTTATTTAATTCATTCCCATTGATTTCATGCATTTCAATGTTTCAATGTCTGACATGGTCCGCTCAAATTAAAGCCTATTTGATTATCTGCCCAAAAGACAGAACCGGAATATTAAACGGATCACACGTACGAACCGGACTCTTCACTTTTATCAACAAATGCAATCTCGAAAACAGTGCAAGAAAATCATCAATGAACCTGCCATCAATTGACCCCCCTACCGCTCTAGTTCAGTCACTGTCTATGGGAGTATGTTCCTTCCTGGTAGATGGGTCCAGGCCCCAAGTTATCACAGAATCGTGTTCTCTCACATAATATTTCTGACGGTAATTTATCCTTGAAATGTACGTATCGATATCCTAGATCGATACGTCAGAGGACCCGAAACATCCTTACGCTGAAAGCTGTCACCGTTCGGTGACAATCGGGACCGTTGATCAACATTCGATAGCAGTCGGCGGTGGATCCGTAAGATTAATGTATGTGGTTGTGTTCATGTCCTGTGCTTTTTATTAAAAATCTGGATAAATTCCATGTAGAAACTTAAAGTTTGTTGTTAAAAGTGCTATTTAAGATGTGTGTGTTGCGTAAAAAGTAAATGTGCTTTCTTAAAAGGTATGGAATCGTAAATAAAGAGCTTCGGCCAAAAACAATACGGCAAAGGCAACATTTCCATGACAGTCAACTAGAAATATTGGCGAAAAACATGTGGCAATAATGTACCGTTCGTTCTTATGTAAGTGATATTTGAGGTTAACCGAAAGCTTTGCGAGCAAGGTTGCCGGGTGGCATCTCGTAATTTTTAGGACAATAGGAAATTTCTTGTGAAACTGAAAAGCGGTAATTTTCCGGTTGACTATTAATTTCTATTTGAATTAAGATGCCTGCCTCTACTGTAGATGTGGTAGGAGCTGCTTTAAAAGCTTCTCTGTCTAAGAACGAGGAAAACTCCAATTTGGACGCACAACTGGCAGGGAGTACAAAAAAGGCGCTCTTAACTAATATTGAGTTTGAACCTGAAGAAAGTTACCAAAGTACCGTGTTAGGCGTACTGAAATCGAAGTATATAGCCTTAAAAAGGACCGAAACGCAACAAAGCTAGTAAGTATTTTTACTGTATATTTTTTAGCCCTTGTTTTTAAATACATTCCAGTTTTCTCCATTTTTTTTCTGTAGGTAGTGCTGTTCTGTGGTAACATAAAAATACTGGTAAAAAAATTAATAAGTTTTCTTTGTTAAAATGCAATTGCTCAGTATTTACCCACTATCGTTTAATTGTTGGTTGCCTAACTAATAAATTGTAAACAAGGTTTAATATTATTATTATAATTAGAATTTAGGTTCCTTGTTTTGAATTATTATTAACAAGGAAGGTTATTTTTGCGAAGCTGCTAGCAAGCATTCATTGAAAAGGATATCTTATTCATCAAAGTTATTTTTATTTTATTTGCCCTATAAATAACATAATCACCAGTTTTATGTGATTTCTTGTTTTTATTTTATTTTCTCTAGATATATCTAGAATAAATAATATTAAATATGGGGAGCAATGATTCAAGATATTGATATAGTCCAAAAATTTAAATTTAAATATTTAATAATTTAGTTATTAAGGCCTTTTTCTTGCGCACATGCTATTTGTAAGATGTTGTCCAAAAAAAGAATAATGATAAGAACAAAAGTAGAGAAAGTTTTTTTGATTCACTGCTATTTTTATTTAAATAGAAATTCAAATTATTATTTACTGGGTGTATTAATAATACTGTTTATCAGTACTTACCTTTTTTTTACAGCTTTGTCAGGAATTTATTTTTGTCTATTCAGTAGTTTTTTTGTATGCATATGTTTTTGATTGGGACAAAAGTAGAGAAACTAGAATATAGATTTAGCTTGTTTGCTTAGTGTGAGATCTATCGCCTTGATAGATTATAGGTACAGATGACATTTACTACCTACCACCATGTCAGATAAAATGCAATAACTAGCTTTTAACAGATTTGGTAAGGTTATTGCAGGAATCCATTGGAGTATATACTATCCAAAAAAAAAGCCCAAATGATGTCAGCAAGTTATAGCTAACAATGGATATTATACTCACTATTAATTTGAATACCTATTTTTTGATTGTATACTAATTATTGTTGAAATTTTCCACCTAAATTTTGAGAAATTAAAGTAAATTATTTAGTTTACATTTATACAGCGGAAGATATATTTTTAATGGGTAATTCCCTCAAATTATATTACATGTATAGGGTGCATTATTGATTTAGTCCATTAGGTCACCAGTAATTTATATTTATTTAAAGTCTTTCTACTTTTGTCTGATAGTGCACCTCTGCAATATCTCAAAGACACTAGTCATTAAACATAAAAGGCTACAAACAGGTGCACATTATTAAACAAACATATTAGTTGATAGTTAATAACATTAGATTTTATGGTCTTCCAAAGTCCTAAATTTTCAAAGGAGATGACATGTTTTAATTGTAATTTGGTCTTCTGTGTAATCAAAGTTTTTGGAGTTTTTGTGAACCCTAAAGTCTAATGGGTGTACCAGAAAAATGGGCTTCAAACTAGAGATTTTAATGCAACTTTTAACTTAACTTATATGACTTATATTCTTTGCTATAAAGTGAGTTCTGGAGAGAGTTACAAAAATAATTGATATTATAAATAAAATAGGATATCTAGCATTTTCATTTTGTATAATAGAATAAGTTTAGTATAGTATCCTATGATTACCAAATAATGAGGAACTCTAGAAACAATTGTTACTTATTTGACTATGATTTTTAATTAGTAATTAAGTAATTTAAAGTTTTCGCGAGCGCCCCTTATTTAAGAAGTTCCAAATTAATTTATCTCTTCTTAATTTTTATCCTAACAGAAGTAGCAATTGTTATGTGATGATAATGTGGTATTATACTTACTCTATTATAATTTTTAAGCATTTAAAACGAAATTGATAGAATTTTTTTATGGATGCTGAGCAGGTTATTAGTGTTGCATGTTCTTGTATTAGGATTTGATTAATAAACACTATTGTAATTTGTATTTATCATACTAATTTGGGATCTTTGAGTCTGGTGTTCCTCAAAGTGCAGTTCTTTATATGGATGATACTTCACTCTTCTCTTTTGTGAGGGATCTCAGTCAGCATGTCAGAGCAGAATGTGTGAGGCATTAGGTGTGCTTGAGGACTGGATTATTGGAAATAACCTTTTGTTGTATGTTGAAAACAAAACTGAAGTTATGTTCTTCAGCCAGCAAATTCAGTAGTTAGAACTTGAATATAAGAATCAAAATTTGACAGTCGGTAAAGATGCTTTTTTTTTGGGCGTGGAGCTTGACCATAGATTGGACTGGAAGACACATGCACAGAAATTATCAGTAGGCTTGTCCCAATATAGTTTTTGTCCTCAGATGTTTGTCTTTGAGTGTGGATTGTGATAACTGTCTTGATGGCATTTCATGCATAAATGCAATCGAGAATTGTATATGTCATAATATTTTGAGGAAACTATGTTGATGCTGATAGAGTACTGATTTTACAGAAGAGGTGTCTGAGGGGTATCTTTGGAATGAGGCCAAGGGAAAGTTGCAAACATATTTTCAAAGATTATAGAATTCTCACAGTTATAGGTTTGTATATTTTAGACTTTGTTATGTTTATGCTTAAAAAACCCAGATCTTTTTGCTAATAATTTATTGACACAATTATAGTACACAAAAAAAATTATTTAATGTATACATGTATTACTTAACTTTTAAAAAATTGGTATACTGGATATACATTTTAATTTGATTAAGAACTTTGAAATGTGTTATATTATTTTTAATTGTTGAATATGTGAAATTTTATTGTAATTTTGGGTAACCTATTATATTTGTAATTTATTCCTATAAAAATATTTGTTTATATTTTGTAAAACTTTTGACATGTTCCATCCTGATTGAAGACAATCCAGTGTAACTCCTGTCTTAGATATTGTTACACAATTTAAAAAAATCAAATTGATAACTAAAAAAGGAAAAATTATATACTAGATTATTAAAATGCTAGAATGGCATTCTCTACTTATGACAATACTTACGATGTCTACATGCTTACTACCCAAACTTCTCTTTAGTCCAAATCAAAATAAAATTACAGACAATCAAAAGGAATAGAATTAACACAACAGTACTCAAGACCTAAATTATTTCATAATGTAATAAGCCGGGACATGCCATCTAGATGCATCACAATAAGGCTTAAGTTTTTTGTTTCATATCTGTGTATATAATTTTTTATTTTAAATCATATGACAAGTTTTGAAGCAAGCTTGTGTGTGGCATTCTTGATCATGGCATCACTATCTACCTAGTATCATATAGAAAATATCAAAAAATGCTGTGGGGCAAATAGCTAAATAATTAATTTTAATATCTGTATATTTGAAATGATTTTGTGTTTACATATTTCGTTCAGGCTTAAATGGAATGTTATAGTTTCACTATGATAAATGCGGATTATCAAATGATATACAACCGTAGACATAATAACAGGGAGACTTAACATCTTAGGCTATTTCATTTATAAAATTGAGTATGTTTTGATGCAATGATTATAGTAAATAGATATGTATGGTAAGTAGTTTGAAAATGAAAATAATCTATCCTCTTTCTTGGATCCCACAAAAACAATGTACCCACATCAGTTCTACTCTCATTGAGTAGAAATGTTTCTATTTGTCTTGTTGGGTGGGAGGGGACTCGAAAATTCATTTTCTCTAGCAATCAACTTCACCATTAAGGACTCTGTGACCAAAAGACAAAGCAAGCAAATTTTGACAAGTTTTTAGGACTAAGAGGCCAATTAGCTTAGAGCATTCATTATAGTTAAGGTTTGAACTGCCAATGTTTAATTTACATAGAAGGAACTTTAAGAATTTGGATTGTACTTGTTCTATCCTTTTAATGTGTGTGTTGTATAAGGGGGACCCAATAAAAAAACAGTACTCAAGATGCCTTCTGACTAATGAATAATATAGGAATTTTAGTGTTTCAAGATCCTTGAAGTCCCAGCACTATCTCGTAATAAATCCAGCCATTTTATATGCTGTGGAGATAATGTTGTCAATGTGATGCTTAAACCCCAACTCACAGTAAAGAAGTTACTTTTTAACCTATATATGTAATAACTTCCAATAATAATTAAAATCAATTATTATAGCAGGCATATTTAATAAGTAAAATAGTTATCTGTTTTTTATATTATTTTACCCAAGCTTGTTTATTATTTGTTGACTTTGTTCTGCAAAACAACCTATGTATTTTAAAATAATTTACTGTGGCATGTAAATTCATGTACATTTTTTATGTCAAATATAAAAAGAGACATGTATACCTTTTTTTTTATAGATACATACATTGGTTTAGCCTTGGAATTCCTGAATATGTAGCTTAGGAAAATTTAAAGCATGATGAAATAGCAATTACAAATCATAATAACCCTTAAAGTAATTAACCGTACTTAGAATTTAATAAGATATAATTAGGAAATTAATACAGAAAAACAACATTTTGACTTATCTATGAAAAGAGATGTTACGGGTTAAATAGTCAAAACTTTTGCACATTTCACACTTACCATGCACTATCATAATGCCTGAGAACGAGAACTCGTACAAAAATAACCCAGAAACTCACAAAAATCGTCAAAAAACAATGCTCTGACTACTAGTTGTTGTCAAATTGTGTATTCTTCTATTGACAAAAATGCGGCGATGTGGTTGGTTTTTAAGAAATGGCATTCTGTGGAAATAAAAAACAGGTTATTTGAATAATTCTTTCTTGATAATGATTATATATAATGAAATATTACAGAGTTTATTATTATAAATTATATAAAAATGAAATTTAACATTATTAGCAAGTATAAATTTTGTTCATAGCCAGTGATTAAGATAATTTTGTTCTATGTACACCTTTTCGAATGAACCAAATCAAGATGATACAATATACCAAACAAGCAATAATGTTGACAATGTATGACTGCGTTCAAATCAAAACACTTCTCTCTCCCTGTTATTATGTGTATGTATATAATCTAACATTAGTAAAATAACCAATGCGTTACCAAGTTTTTTATAACTTTTTTTAACATTTTTATCAAAAAATATATTGGGCAATTTTTTTAGTACAAAGTCTGAACAAGACACCCATTCTGATGATACACTCAAATTGGCAAAACAGGAATTGTACCCACAAGATAAGATACAACTTGGATGGTCTAATACCAGTGACTGGTCTGTAGGTGCTGGAATGGTGAATATGGGCAACACCTGTTATCTTAATTCTACTCTTCAAGCTCTCTTTCATGTGCCCTCTTTAGTCAATTGGTTGATCTCCGATAAAGAACATATGGTGGAATGTCAAGATAGTGGTTAGTATATTTAAACAGATTTGCTGTATCGTTTAGAAACTTTTATTAAAACCTAATATAAGGTTTTAATAAAATCTAATATAAGGTTGTAAATTGGAACAGATTGTTTTGACTAGCACTTATTTAATCAGACAATTTTGTTCTTTCAGTTTAGTTTTAAATTCCTTTTTTTTTTATATAAATATGAATTTATAAATTTTGGTGCATTTTCCTATTGCAATATTGAAATTCTCGACAAGTTGATATATGTTAATTTTTATTATATCTTTACTTTTTTCTTGTTATTTTTTATATATCTTTGTTTTATTTTTGTTGTCAACTGCCATCTTTGTCCTTTTAGCATAAGGTTTTTGTTCATTTTATATTTTAAATCTAAAATTTTGTATTTTTATTTTCTTAACCAGTCATTTTATTTATGTTGTAGGTGTATTTAATAAATCTATTTTGATGATCTAACATTTTATTGGAAACTACAATCTTGTTAATAGTAATTGTAATTATTTTATTTTATTTACTGTTTTAAATGTATGTATTTCAAACCAAGGAACCAATATTATATATAATTAGTAGTGAGCAATATCTTTAGAAAGAAGTTGTAACTATTGATGGGGCAAGGCTCATAATAAACCAAACTTATTATTTACAGGTGTGTGCATAATCTGTGCCATGCGCAAGACCCTACAAGAGTCACAACAACGGAATATTACATCTATAAGACCAATTTTAATCTACAATAAACTGAGGCTTGTTTGTAGAAATCTAATTCCTGGGCGACAAGAAGATGCTCATGAATTTCTCAGGTATCTTGTTGAAGCTATGGAGAAGTCTTATTTGCAAAGGTTCAAGAATCACAGTCAGTTTGACTCTAAAGTTAAGGTAAATGATGATTTCTCAATTCCGTCGGTCTGTCTATCTGTTCGCGGCATAGCTAAAAAATTACTTACCCAATTGACATCAAATTTTGGTGAAAAATTAAGGGCCATTTGGGGATTATCCAATTAACTTCAAATGTTGCACAAAAATCAAATGTTATATAGGAATCAACACTGATAAAATTTTCCGTTGGTCTGTCTGTTGGGTATGTCTGTTTTTCTGTCAGTTCACAACATTGCTAAAAAACTGTTCACTTGACTAAATTTTGGTCAAAAATTGTGGATCATAAGGAGATGACCTGGTAATATTTTGGTAAAGATCCAATATGGCGCAACATATTGGCGGCTTAGTGACCTTTCTTAAGTTTAAATAAAAAAAAAACGGAGTTCAAAAAAGTTTACTTTTTTTGCCAGTATCTGCCAAAATATTGTAGAGAGATAAATTATGTTTTTTTTTAAACATGATAGTTTCTGAGATAAAACAATCAGAGTCTATAGTTGATTTTCTGCCACTGACATCTCCTGTCATGTTAAAAAACTGAATATTATAAAAGTGTCGAGAGTCCAAATTTGTAATATTTCTACCAAAACTTATTTTTTGAAGTTTAAGTGTGGTTACAATATATAATTAGTTTTTACATGCCAACTGGGCATACACGCCAGTGCGGTCACGCAATTCGGTAGGTACCGAGGCATTCTCCACGTGATCTGTTTTCATTTCAATTTAGAAGTTGATTTTTTGCATATACACAGTAGAAGATGTTCAGTATAATAAATAAAGAAATCGTGAATTTCTCTTTGGTTTCATTCAAGGATTAAATAACCTCAGAAAAAGAAAGAAACTATTTTTAAAAAGTCCAATTTTGACAGTAGAGATATCTAAAAAATATATTGATATTTTAAAAAGATAATTAAATTTGTAAAACCATAGAAATATTAAAATAAAAATTTTTGAAAATGTTTTTCCTTATTTTGGAAAGTTTATAGGTAAAAACTAATTATCGCATCTTGTAGCCACGAATTTTTTTGGTGGAATTATTGTCCTTTGGGACTCTGGAAAAGGATAAAATTTAAAAAAAATTGGTCTGCTTTCTAATTTGCCTGGGATTTGGCCCTTCAGATACTGGACTAATTGTCACATTATGGTGTTTATTATTTATTCACTACTTCAGAAGATTGAGAATTTTTTATACATTATCACATTTTCCGCATTAAACAGTGATATAGGACTGGTGCACTGTTTGAAAAATGTATAAAATATACATACAAGTTAAATGCTGAAAACAGCAATCTTGAATGTACTGTATGAAATACATAAACATCTTTTCAGTTAATCAAATAGATTATACAGATACAGCCACAAGCTTTACCTATTTGTGCCTAAATGTGTTTTCCCATAATTTATTTGTGAAATGTTATTAAATTTTGTTCTTAATAAATTTAGTAGCAACTAAAGAACATACCATTATATTTTTTCTTAGTGGGTTAATTTTAGTATAAATACTGGTATGTTATATTCTGTCTCAAAATTGATGTTTTATTTTTCAGGAGACTACTCCCTTAAATCAAATTTTAGGTGGTTATTTGCGTTCGGCCGTCAGATGCCTAAGATGTGGTCATGTTAGTACTACATTTCAGCATTTCCAAGATCTGCTTTTGGACATACGAAAGGCGCAGACTTTGGACGAGGCACTAGAGCTTTATTTCAGTCGAGAAAAGTTGGACGATGAAAGTTATCATTGTGAATCATGCCAAAAAAAGGTTGGTTGTTGTAGATTTTTGTTAAAAATTGAAGAGTGAGATAGGCAAAAGCCAAAATAATGTCTGTTAGACCTAGCACGTTTAGAGGTGCTAAAAAATGATGGTATATTTTCAGAGCAAACCCACTATATCTTTACATTTTTACATATTAGATGGAAATCTGCCAAATAAATGTTGTGTGGAAAATTAATTTACTTAATGTTTTTGAAAATCATTTTTATTTTAATACTTTTTTCATTCATTTGGCTCAATATGCTGAGTGCCACAATATTTAGGCTCACATGTCTGACACTGTCAACCATTCACATGTAATGCACACTCAAAGTATTAAGAGTGTAATGCATTTTTAAAACTCATTGAAAATTAGGAGAAAAATTACTTTATTAGTATGAAATAAAAAATGTTTTAAGTTAGGTTTGGATTAAATTTTACATGTGGAATGATGTTGGAAATATAAAAAATAAATTAATTAGGGAAAGCTTTATTTAAATATGAATATAAAAATTAGATTAATTTATCAAAGTTCACCAATAACTTGGAATTTTGTTTTTTACATTTTGACATACTGGAGTAACACATAAATTGTTATTTCTAGGTTCAAGCAACCAAACAGTTTTCTTTAGAACGTGCTCCTATGGTACTGTGCATCCAATTGAAACGATTTTCAGTCAGCAACAATAAAATTACAAAACATGTCGTCTTTCGGCAGAGATTAGACCTCAGTCGGTATGCTAGGCAAAAGTAAGTAATTGAAGTATTTTTATTGATTATTCTTTTATTTTATTCTTCATAATAAGCATTCTTAGGAAAATTCATTAGGTCGTTTGTATTTTTGTAGGCTAGTTTTCAGAAACAATGAAATATTAACCTTATCTTAATATAGAAAAAATAGTTTTTCTGAGTGCCTTAAAATAAAAAATATTTCATCACACAAAGTATTTTGTTGCGTAGAACAAATAAATAAATGAAAATATTTAGTGTCGAGTACAAAAATATTATAAAATAGCAAAAATCCTCAAGTAGATATTCGCTATAGAGAAGTTGCTCTGTTTTTAAGAAAGTTATACAGTTAAATCTATGGTTTCATAATTTTATCAGATTGTGTTCATAATTAATTTTATGTTGACACTGGTAGTTTTATACCTGATTAGGGGTAGGTTTGGTGATCCTTTTTGATTTTGCCATGAGATGCTGTGGAAACTGAATAATATGTTATTGCTATTTCTACCATCTAAAAGCAAAAATATAGTCATTACTTAATGCTGAAAAAGAACTGATTTTTGGAATGAGATTATCAGAACTATATCAGTATGTCATGCATTTTTTAAAAATGGATGTGGTATATTACATTTTAAAACAGTTGGGAGTATTTGGTGGAAAATATATGCAAGTGTTAATACATTGATTTTACAATTTATAGAAAATTCTGAAGTTTGAGGTTAGTTAAACCTTTGTTGTAAATAAGATTGAATATCTAAGAAATTACTTCCAGGAGCAGTATTGCCTTATTATTTTTACCTAGATATTATATTTCAAAGTGCATTTTGGATGTGTTTTAAATCTTATAAGAGAATTATTTAGTTAGTTTAGCTGCAAGTGAGTTCTATTGTGTTAGAAGAATAGCACATTTAGTTTACCTGAGCTCTATTAGAATTCTAAATGATATGTATTTTGATAATTTTTATGCTGATTACTTTGAGATAGTACAGTTTTTGTATTTATTTCTAATCACTGTTACCTATATCTTGTATAGCAAAATAAAATTGTTACATGGTAAAATAGCATCGATCAAAGCTATTTCTAATAAAGAATACTTGTGAACATAAACTAAGACTGAATAATATTAAATTTGTTTGATTTTATTTCTAATAACAGTTGACCTTCTTTTTCCTCGGATTGTAAACATATATTTTTTCTGCAACACTAATATTTCATTAATCCTGGTAGCATTGCACTGCCTCGACAGACGTTTCCACAGCTCAAGCCAGAATACACTTACGCGAATTAAAATGTAAGTAAAATTAAAGTATTAACAAATATTCTCCATCATATATCTTAAAAATAGAATAGAAAAAAAAGAAATTTGACATTCTGGGTACCTGAGCACCCCAGGATAATTATGAATCATTTTTATTGTTCTTCTATAAAAATAAAAACAACTTAAGTTTTAATTGTCAGTGTGTCGTCCGTAAAGAGAACAGTCTCATTAAAAAATCTTTGATAGCATCAACTGCAATCATGATAATGAAACGAAGGGGGTCAAGAGCACTACCATGTGTTCCTCATTTTTAATTCCTTTGGTATTAGGTGCAATTTGTCTTCCTTATGACTAGCTGCTATGTTATAACTTGTATAATTATTAGTTTTCAATATTAAGTTGGCAATTGGTATTAAGAGATTATTGCAATAGTTAAGTTAAATACTGTGCATTTTGGAAATTATCTCCGGAAAAAGTATTTTTTTGTGGTGCTATAATAAATACCACTTTCAAAAACACTCAGAATTTTGTGGAACTAAACAAGTGGCACAAAGTGAGGATATATTAGTGTGTGTTTAAAATCCGGAATGTTTAAAGTGAATAATTAGAAATAAAATCGATTGGTCAGACTAATACAATCATTTATCACAGTATGAGCAATATTATATTTTTTTCATTTTAAAATATTTTAGCAAATATTTACGAATACAGCAAATTATCAAAATACAAATGTTTATTAACAGCCATATTATAAACACAAAATTAGTATAACTTGACTAACACGTCAAATATGAAAAAATAGAAAAATTTATTCTTACTTCTTAAATAATGAAAAATCTTACATTTCAGGGTTGAGAAAAATCCCGATTAAAACAAAAACAGAAATTGCTGATTTAGTTTAAAACATCTTAAATCTTTGTTTTTTTATTAAATAATTTTTAAATTTTATTTGTTACCGTTGGTAACGTTTTTTTTTTTTAATTAAATATAAAAAAATAAAAACACCATTAGGAATTCGGTTGAAAATCTGACAAGAAATGACCAGAAAACTCGACTACTAAAAAAATATTTATAGGTAAATCGACCAAGAGAAATTGCTGTAAATTATTTTCAAGTTCGAGAGTTGGCAGCTAGGGGGCGTAATAGCAAGACAAAAGTGTAAATGCCAATTTTCTCTTAAATTTCCATAATTAAGTTATGTTGAAAATATAAGCATTGTATTCTTCTACCAATTACTCACTTTATTTTCAAAAATAAAGTGGTGGGGGAAGGTCAAACATTTGTTTTGAAATTCTTCAAATAATACTGATTTTTTCAAAAAAATCAAATGGTACGCTATGACCTTTATATCATAATATATTTGGTAGTTAGGAAGGGCATTAAGTAGTGAAATAAAAAATCCAGGTTCACATTTAAATTAAAAAACTGGATGATGGTTTCACGGATCTGAAACATCGGATTGGAAAGTTAATCTTGCCGTTTTTGTAGAGGAGAAAAAGTTACAATGTTAAAGTGGAAATTATTTTCATCTCTCATTTTAATTAATTTTAAAATTTTAGGAAAACCAGAAAACTGGAAAAAATGCAAGTCTCCAATAGAAACTTTAGTAATCTTGCATAACTGTAAAAAACAAAACTGAACAAAGGAACAAAACAAAAAAATACTAAAACTGAGTCTCATAGTCACATAAGCTTCCCAATAAAACAGCTAAAGGTAGAGCGAGGCAGGGCAGGACTCGCTTTGGGCAAAAAGATTAAACCTTGCTTTAACTAACAACAAATATATTTAAAATGACTGAAAAACTACTTTCGCAAATGCTCAAAATGCCGTCCGTCTTTGTCAATACAATGAAGCCTGCAGCCTCCACTTCTGTTATAGAGATACTTTGGATGGCATCTCTAATATGGTCCACCATATCGTTTCTTATAGAAGGTCGAGTCGCCTATACTAAATCCTTTTACCTTAAATAGTTTTCAGTAATTTTCAATATATTTGTTGTTAGTTCATTCCGTTGCTTTTTTTTGTTGCTTCACTGAAACAAGCTAGAACTCTGTTTAATCTTTTTGCCCAAACCGAGTCCTGCCCTGCCTCACCCTAGCTTTAGCTATTTTATTGCAAAGCTTATGTGATTATGAGACGTGAGTTTTAGTATTTTTGTTTTGTTCCTTTGTTAAGTTTGGTTCTTTACAGTTATGCAAGATTACTACAAGTTTCTATTGGAGCATTGTTTTTTTCCAGTTTTTTGGTTTTCCTAAAATTTTAGGATTAATTGAAATGAGAGGTGAAAATAAATCATTTTTTCCCTCTACAAAACGGCAAGGTTAATTTTACAAACCGACGTTTCGAATTCGGGAGACTATCATCAACTTTCTTAATTGAAATGCTGGCCTGGATTTTTTTATTTGACTATTCAATGCCCTTCATAATTGCCAAATAAATTGTGATATAAAAGTCATCGCTTACCATTTGATTTTTTTGAGAAAATCAGCATTATTTGGAGAATTCCGAAATAACGCCGTCTAGTGACCACTAATAAAGTCATTACAGTACAGTTTATGGCTCCAAGAGTAGAATAAAAAAAAGCACTTTTTTTGACACCAAGTTGAATAAAATCGGTTCATCCAAAACAGAGATATCTACAGTAAGTAAACATTTTTGACCTTCCTCCACCACTTTATATTTGAAAATATACAAAATGATCTAAAGCAAAAAAGTGCATAATTGGTTAAGTAATATAATGCTTATATCTTATAAATATCTCAATTATGAAAATTTAAGAGAAAGTTGGCAATTACTCTTTTGTGTTGCTATTACTCCCTCTAGTGGCCAACTTTCGAACTGGAAAATAATTGATAGCGGTTTCTCTTAGCTGATTTACCTATAAATATTTTTTTCCTTAAGTTCTGGCATTAGCGGTTCTCGAGCTACAGCCGACGTCCTCTATTATTGGACCACCCTGTACATATCCTTCGTCTGGAACGGGTGCAGAATAAATTTGCCAAAATTTTATTGTTGAAACATCACTTTCCTTATCAGAACATTGATTATTCAGTTCGACTACTACTATTAGGAATAGAAAGTTTGGAGAGACCCTTTGTTGTTTTTGTTATGTAAGGTTTTAAAGGATGACAATGATTAACTTAAGAGTACCTCAGAGAGACACTCGTTCTAGACAGCTGTTTTATGAGAATGCACATCGTACAATTATGGTTTTACCTTTGTTGTGCATAGAACATTAGCAAACTACAATAATAAATATCATCATATTGATCCTTTTATTTTCAACAGCTTTAATTGTTTAAAGGCTTATGTGTGTTACAATTGAAAATTGAGAAGTTAGTTGTCAATTTGTTCTTACATGTAGTGTATTTTCTTTCTTTATTTTAAAAATTCACATATTTTAAGTTAACTCTATGTAACTATTACTTTTTAAATATACTTATCTATGTTTTATTAGGACTATAAGTATTATTTTATATTAATATGTTTTGTGTATCATTTGGAAGAATGTTCTGTAGTATACCTAGTTATAAATCAATAAATAACTCAAATATCCCAACATTTGTTTGTTATTATTTGCACACTCCTCATTTCTCCAATTTGATTTACATGCGTTCAGCTAGTATTTTATTTTATGAGAATCAGTTTGTTTTATTTGTATTATAAGTTTTGTAACATTTTATATATTTTGATAACATTTTATTTGTTGAGTAATACCATCAGAAGTAGTATATAAAAATTGTAAATAGAACATTTAATATGGGACTTTCCATGGACTCCCAAAAATTGCCTCCTGAAATGAACTAAAGAGCTGGTAGGAGAAACCATATTATGGTACTTAATATGAAAGAGAGCAATTCTGAAGGTGAAGATAACTTAACTGTTAAGTTCATAAATGATATTTCTTGTATTGTTAAAAAAAAGGTATTAGGCCTCAAAAAAACGGGGCCCAACCCTTATAAGATATTGTCAAGGACCTAAAACAGGCTGTTGTGTGCAATGACTATGATACTGTTATTATAATTAAGAGTTGGCTGAATGATAAAATCGTGGATGGTGAGGTTTTAATACATGGTTATAAGACATATCGTTGTGATCGAACCCACAAGAGCGGCAAAAAACGTGGAGGAGGCGTCTTAATCCTTATAGGATTATTAGAAAAATTGTTTATTAGAAAAACATGGGTCATTATGGTGAGGTTTATATTCCACCAAATTCTAATCTGGAGGTGTACCACTACCAAAGGGATTGTGAATCAGTTGAGATGATCTGTCATTGTTCCTCCTCAGCTAAGCTGCTTTTATTTGGGGACTATAACCTTCCTTCTGCAAGCTGTGGAGCAACCATAAAGCAGCTATAAGGGTAGACTGTGCAACAGGATCTTACACAACTTTTGTTGCAGGAACATTCAGTTTTCTGATTATGTTACTGGTTATCTCTATACCAAATAACCATAATATAGAACACTTATAAATATGCCAGTGGAAATTAAAAATCTAATAATAAGTTCAAATTGTCTATTAAATATAATTTAATATCTAGGTGCCCTTACAGTTTAACGGAGTACTTTCATTATAATGGTAGAATTTTAGTATAGAATTAGGTTAAGTATAGATTTTTACAAAATCGAGTTTTAAAATAGTGTAGTTTTGGATAAAGTTACAGACTATAGAATGTTATATTGCATATCCTAGATATAAGACTAATCTATCTTTCTGTCTCTTAAATTTTATTATTTTAAATTATACTTAGTTTTAGATTTACTGCTAGTGCTAATGTACATTTTTTCAATGTGTGAGACTTAGAGCACTGCCTACATGGTGTGTGGTAGGAAGTGCCGATTGACGATGCTTAAACATTGTAATGTAATTGATTGCTTAAACATGTGGCTTACTACTGTGAGGTCAAGGTTGATGCTGTAACTCTAAAGGATGTCGTATTTTTTCATGAATTTAAAAACAGACTGTTAGTTTTAATTATCATCGGCAGTAGACTGGGTTGTGATACTCCCCATGTTAGATACAAATTAAGCTGCAGGATTACTCTATGAGGTACCTTATAATTTATAATTAATTAGCATATAGGAACTACATGGCTAGTGGTTATAGAGTTAACTAAGTGGGATTATGCAACTTATATGGAAGTATTGAGGATAGTATATCTGAGAACCCCAGAAAGTCAGGAGATAGGTCAACCATCATAGAAAATCATTTGATTTACCAGACAGCATGTTTTATAATAGTCAAATGGCCGATTGCGATCAAAGTATTGTTAATGTATTTTCGAAATGCGTTAACACTTTTTATTGTAAAAACGATGTTCCAAGTGTCAAATATATCTGTGTCTGAAATATGTGAGGAAATAACTAAGCTCTCTAGGAAATTAGAGTGTGGTCCTGACAATGTATCTGAATATTTATTAGGCATTCTAGTGTGTCACATTGCGAAATATTTTGTTTTTGTAATAAATCACTGGCGCAGGACGAACTTCCAGAAATATGGAATGATAGTTTCATTGTACTAATTTTTAAATCGGGGAAAAGAGGAGATGCGTAAAAGTTTTAAGTATTTTGAGACAACCCGGCTTTATGGGAGGCTGAGCAACTGTTACTAATTTCGTGTTATGAGAGTATTCAGTGGGATATCCTGCTGCAGCTCAGGGCTGTGGGACTTTATGATAACTGCTAAAGTGGCTGAAGAGCATGCGGTGCGTGCCCAGAAAGTACAACGGTTACTTCAGAGGAACATTATATGCCTTTATTGTTTAATATCTATCAGTGATAGCAGCCAAACCCTAACTACTGCAGCTTTCTTCTGTTTGCTGATGACCTAAAACTGACTGTAGGGTATTACAAAATAATTTGTGTTCGTTTGTTCATTGGTGTGATGTTAATGGGTTGTCATTTACTCATTGAACCCTAGGAAGTGCAATACGATTAGAAAAAAGAATAGTATCTATTTTGATTCATTGTTATTGTATTAAGGATTTGGGGGTTGAAATAGATAACCAGCTGATGTTTAGAGAGCATTATTCATTAGTTTTGGGAAACTGGTAAAATTTTAGAGCGAATTCTATGGAAAACAAAATGGCGACCTAATAAATTATTTAAATATTTGGTATTGTATTCCATTTCCTGAAATAAAATCTGGAGAAAAGTACTAAATGAGATTCTTCATTATTTATAGAATGTAAATTAGGTTGTGAAAAATAAACAATAATAATACTACAATAAAATGAAATTAAAAACAAATAAAAAAAATTTCAGTATATTCGCATTTACCCACAACATCCTTTTACAGAATTCCACTACACAAAGATAAGGCATTTTATGAGTCCATATAGATGTTTAGTAATAACCTAAGAAAAACATTGAAATAATTATGAGTTTATATATTTGTATAAAGTTATTAACAGATAATAATATGCTTAAATAAACTTTCTTATCTGTTTTATTCTGTTTGCAAAAATATAAAGGGCGAGGTACATGTTAAAATACTAAAAACCACCCTGTGCTTGTAAGCTTAATTGGGTCCAATATTATGGTAAGCTATAAAAAAGTATTTTAACCTATAAATAGCATGCTACCTTAAAAGTCTAAAGAATATTCTCCAGTAAGTAATAAATGTAGTGTATCAATGTGTAAATGTGATAAAAAAAGCACGAAATGTTTTAATGCCTATAACCAGGTCAGAGAAATTAACGGAGTATGACATAAACTAGAACCTTTGTTATTAAGTACAGTTCAAGCTCTAACAATGAAGTTTTCAATTATTCTTGTGCATTTTAGACTGAACGTGCCCTTAATTTACCGACTGGTAGCTTTGGTAACTCACATGGGGCCGACAGTAAGTTGTGGTCACTACACTGCTGTAGCTCAGGCTCCTTCAGGAAATTTCTACCAGTTTGATGACAGCATGGTGAGATTTTTTATTAATTTTTACCTGGTTGATGTAAAAAAATTAATTGAAAAATTATGGAAGTAAGGGAAACTATCCTAAGAGAACTATATGCCTTGCAGGGATATTGCTTAATAACATTTAAGTTGTAGTCAGTTATACCTCAGTTAGGTTCAGATATTTTTAGATATTAATTAGAGTTTGGTTTTGAAAAAATTGTATTTGATATTTTTATCAATTTCAGGTCAGGCCGATATCTCACCAAACAGTATTTAACACCAACGCCTACATCATGCTCTATGAATTGGAATCATCGTCACTTACACCTAAAACCTCCGTCCAGCAAAGCCTTAAGAGCAAAGCTACTAGCACCATCACAGAACCTTCCCCATCTACCTCAAAGATACTTTTGACCTCTACGTCTTCTTCCACCAATTCTAAGAGCCCTCTGAGGGTAACAAAGCCAATACCTTCCTCCCCTGAAGGTTTACCGAGCCCGAAAATTTCTACGAAAATTTTAGGTTCGATTCCTAAATTGCCTCTAGGTGTCGGATTTACCAGTGATAAAGTGTATGGCCCGGAATTACCACCTAACAGGGTAAATGTAACTTCAAGTTTTTCTAATGGCAAAGCGAAGGTTGTTACTAGTTCCTCAATGTCTCCTGAACTCACGGACGAATCTAGCACCGAATCAAGCGAGGAGGAGGTGAGTATTGTAGCTTAAACTTAAATATAGTAAATCTATTTATACAAGGCGTTTTCTTAATCTCATACTGAAGGAGGTCAATCCTTGGCTTATTTTATGACTAAAAATTCCCAGAAATCTGTCTTCTATGTTTCTTTGTTGAGATACAAGGTGTCTAAATTATTTTAAAAATTCAGCTTTTATTGATAATAAAAATTAAAAATTAATATAATTTGGTAAGTTTGTTGGTAGTGGTAAGGTTGTATTGAACGTAATAAAATTGTAATTATCTATTCGAGTGGCGGGAGGTAACATAAATTATAAAAAAAAATTTTGCTCCATTTTTTTTTAATAGGTTTTTATATTTTTTTTTGTCAAGTCAAAAACTCTATATTTCGAAAAATACAAAAAATACAAAATATCGATTGCATTTAACAAACAGGCGTCAAATATAAAATAGTTGCAATAAAATTGAAATTAAAAAACTTAATATATAGCATATAACATTAAAAGTAAAACAATTACCATAACAAGGTCATTTAAGATCTATTAAAATATAAGATATAATATAACACATGAAATTTTTCACAAATACAAAACACAATTAAAAGAAATATATCCCTAAGATGACATGAACTCAGCAATGGTATATGGTTCAATCAGTACAATGAAATCTCTGAGAGAATTTTTAAAATGTATCTTGTTGTTTATTTGTTTGATTCTTAGAGGGAGCTTATTGAAATATTTAAGGCAAGAGTACGTAGGGCGTAGTTCTCTCAAAAATGGAGATTCTATGTATTGGTAAATTGTAGTCTGCAGACCTGGTGTCATGATTGTGATCTGGAAGATGCTTAGCAAAAAGCTGTCTGTTTCCATACAGAAACATAATGCACTTGTGGATATGTAGTCCTGCGAGTGTCAGCAAATTATGCCTTCTAAAGATTCCTCTGCAAGAGTCTCGATACCTCATACCCAGCATCACACGCAGTGCGCGCTTCTGTGCAAGAAAGACTCTTGATGCATTCCACTATTCCCCCAGAACACAACTCCAAATGTAAGTATTGAGCCAACATTAGCGTGATATACTACAAGCAAGGTGTGCAGGTCTAAATAGTTTCTAAGTACTCTAAGGGAGTAGCAGCATTTATTCAACCTCGACGTCACATAATCCACCTCTCTTTCCCATCCGAGATGACAATCAATGTAAATACCCAAGAACTTGGTGTCATTTGAAAGGGTTACATCATGGTCAAGAAGCCGCAGACTACCTGGGCAGACGGCTGAGGACTGTTTTGTATTAAAAAGAATAAATGAAGATTTTTCAGCATTTAATACTAAGCTGTTTCCATTAAACCAATCCCTAGCAAGATTCAAAGAATCTTTACTGATTTCTGTCGCCTGTTCCAGGGTAGGGGCAGTCACCAACATATTCGTATCATCTGCATAATTTATAATAGAGATATTTTCAGATGGGAAGTTTGAATTTAGATCGTTAATATAACAGACAAATAGTAGAGGTCCAATCACGCTGCCCTGAGGCACCTCCATAGTCAGCGGCATGTCCTCGGAATAATATGTATTTCCATCCCTCCGAATTTCAACCCTCTGCACACGACCCTGCAAATAAGATTGTAACCATCTTAATGGACTGTCTCTGACACCATAGCGCTCAAGTTTATCCAATAGGATTGAATGGTTTAGACTCTCGAAAGCCTTTGACAAATCCAAAAATAATCCCAGTGCAGTTTTCCTGTTTTCAAAGCATTCGGCAATTTCATTTATATAATCATACAAAGCAGTATTTATAGATTTTTGAGGCAAGAAACCATGTTGATGGGTATTAATTACTTTATGCAAAGAGAAAAAATTCATTCATAAAGCATATAAAATTGTGACTTATTTGTTACTTGTCTTTTTTCGCATCTTGCTTCATTTTTCATAAAAAAAAAATAAAAACTATTTCCTTGCGTGTTTTTGGACAACATAAGGAAAACATAAAAAATATCAAGACTTGTATCTTCGTTTTTGATCCATAGAAAACCCAAGCTCCGAACCAATGATACGAACTGCATAGCAACTGACTGATAATTTGTTGCAAAGTAACGAAACATGCGGAAAAAACTTGAAGTCGGCGTCGATGTTAAGGCCCAGAAATCTTGTATTATAAACACCTAAAAGGTCAGCATCTCACAGACTCAAATGGCCGATCTCACATCCAAAAACAACAATACTGGTTTTACCGACATTCGGGGAAAGACAGTTGCTGTCACACCATTCTTTAACCCTGCAGAGATCCATAGAAATAGTATTAAGCAGATACTCTTTATCATTGTTGTGCCACAGGATAGTAGTGTCATAGGCTTTCTTTCTTCCAGATATGACTTATACCATTCCAGTGATGTTCCCCTAAAGCCATATTTTTCAAACTTAAGCAGCAGTACTCTGTGGTTCACACAGTCAAAAGCTTTGGATAAATCACAGAATACCGCTGCCATAGCATCACTGATGTTAAGGCTCTGTAAAGTTTGTTCAAAAATGCTAAAATGACATCACCTGTACTCTTATTGGCTTGAAACTCAAACTGATTACCAGTTAGAATTCCGTGGCGAAAGAAAGGTGTCTACTCTTGGTGAGTCTCAACAATTTTAAAAAAGGTTGAAATAATAGGCCTAAAGTTGGAAGGATCCCTATTGTCGCCTCCTTTATGAATTGGAATCACTCTCGCCAATTTGAGACAGGAGGGAAACATCCCCGTTGCCCAAGAATCGTTAATTGCTGCCGTCAAGGATTCTACAACATGTTGCGACAAATTCTTAAAAAATTTTATGGTGAGGCAATCATCCCCTGAACTATATTTATTTTTTCTAAGTTCATTAGCGTTGGTATCAAAAAAAGTGAAAGAATGGGATATTTTAACATTTGGGAGGTAACCAAGAGGGTCTATATTACACGCAATTCCAGTGGTCAGTTTTTCTGCAATAGTGCAATAATAAGTGTATATGGTGTTAACATCCAATTTTACAGGAGTCCTTCCTGTAAACTGGTAAAGTACCAGATTTGCCCTGAATTTCTTGGTTGATCTTTATCTTGATAGGTTTAAAAAACATTAAATATAAATTCATAAAAAAAAAACATTGATATGAATGATACTTTAACTGTTCTTTGATATAATATTTTATTTCTTGTGTTGTTTCTTAAGAGTCGTTCTATTGTATTTAGTATTGACAGTTAAATTATTTCTTTATGACATATGTAAGCACTTGTGTATTTTAACATGAATACTCTTTTGTATTTTTTTGTAACTTATACTTCTTAAAAGGAAACCAAGAAAATATTGGCCCCTTCATCTCCACCTGCAAAAGAAGCCGACAGTTCTACTGCCAATGAAGAGCTGTTAAACTCGAGGGCAGGTGGTCATATGTCACCTGATGCTTCTCCGAGCTCTAGTTCTAACGTTTCCACGAGTGTGTCGAGTTTATCCAGCCCTGAAGCTGTAATAGGCAATTCCAAAAAGCCCCCTAGTTCCCCCTCCAAAAGTCTGGTTCCATATGAAACGGGAGAATCTAGTGGAAGTGAGGATTCAAATCATTCTGATAATAATAGGTATGTGCATTGTATTATAAAAAAAATGCATTGTGTTCTAGTGGTCTAGTTCTGAGGATGTCCAGCTTTTAATTTCATGTATGTTTACTAGTGTTGTTATTTTATAATAATTTTATTATTCGTTTATAATATCAGGCAATTAACAGAATTTTTTATAGAGTAACCACAAAAGAAACACTGGGCGAATGGCAAGTGACTTCATCAACCGATGTTACTCCTCACAATGAAGAATGTCAGTGGGGTGAAAAAAAGAAAACGATCGAAACGTCCAGTGGCAATGTGGTCAGTGAACTCTTCAAGATGTCTACTGCTGGGTATTCTGCGCCTGTATCCACGTGGAATGGAAATAGGTGAGTTCTATTGATTCATAAAAGAGTTATGGATTCTATTTATATTCAGCAAATAGAACTCTTCGTTATCAGTGTGAATTTATTTTTCTCTACTTGCAAATTATGTGAAATTTTGTACATTGACACATTAATATACCTACTAGGGATTTCAATTCCAAATGGTTTTTCGAGGTGGCTTATGCTATATATTTAAAACAGTAAGCCAGATTTTTCAGCAAGTTCGTGAGAGAGTTTTACTGCACCAATTTACATGATTTTTTTTTGAAATGATGGTCTGGTTACTGAGACTCTTCAATACTATTTTTTTGTATTGTTTTATTACGTATTTTTTCTATAAAACCGATATGTTTTCTTCAATAACATTTCTAGACGATGTGGTGAATACGCCCCATATTCTTATAATTCCCCTGGAATCTCAGCGCGCCGTCTAAGGCAAAAGGCAGAACAAGGTTTACGGGGCCAACTAGTAACTTTTATTCTATTGAGCTGAAATGCAGAAATTAATCAAAAACCCTTCCTAGCAGATTTAAGTGTGTATATATGTAAACACAAATGAAAGTTCTAAGTTTACAAATTAAAAAAAAATATCGCAAAAAAAGTACATCTAAACTTTGGTATCGCAAACTCAAACATATTTTATTACATAAAAACCCTGCGGAAGAAAAACATCTTTCAAGTTCCAGGCCTGTGGGCTGAATAGTTTTTTAAGATAAATACTTGACGTTTCATCATGTTCAGAGTTTATAGAGTCCGAATTTGCGAGATAGCAGAGAATTTCAGAATAAATGGTCTGGGTTGCTTGATTCTCGGATTTAATGTCTCTTGCAGATCAGTACTAAGTGGTGTTTTAATTTTAGACAATTCAATCAACATTAATTTTAAAATTGGTTCAAAGGCGAAGACACAATCACACAATACAATCATATTGTTGATTCGATGTGTAATTGCCGATATCGCGGCATGTTTACTCGTTGCCGGGTTTTACGTTTCTTACTATTGTTTTGAAATAACAACAAAGAAAATTAATAAACGTAAAAAAAATCGGGATTAATACCGGAAATCAGTCAGTCTCTAATTCTGGTATTTTATAGGTTTAAAAATAAGTCCATCATTGTTTGGTTTTAGTTAAAAATATATTAAGTTTTCCTAATATTACTCTTATTGTTCTAGATCTCAACTAGACAGAGAAGTCAATCAAGAAAAACGAGAGGACAGAAAACGCAGTTTAGCAGATAGTTCAGCAGATCAGGGCAGAGTGAAACATCCCAAAGTTAGTTCAAGTTATGGAAAAGGAAAATCCAATCCTGGTTACAACCCTGTGCAGGTAGGTAGGTGCTTGTAACTTCTGTGGGAATGGTAAATCACTTTTTAAGTTTTAAAATATAGCATTATTTCCCATTCAGTTGTATATCTAAATGATTTTACTGGTATGTAAATATGTATTTCATTCAAATTTGACAGGCTTTTGTGTATGGGGTTTCTGTTTTAGTAAAAAAAAATGTTATATACAAAAATTTTTTTTAGTTTTATCTGTCTGTACTTTAGGATTTGCTAAAAAAATAAAGATTGTTAGGAAGTAAAAAAAAATGAACATTGACTTTGTCTTTTTTAAATATTGTCATTAAATGGGTCTCATCTTGCTGATTATAAATACAGGTGGTACTATGGCTGATTTTCTAAAAAAAACTCTAATATACCATCAGTAAATTCTAAATGGTTTACAGTATAAACTTTAATTTTGGAGAAGGTTATTAAGTTTTTGACAACATGGCCACATTGCTACTCGGTTGTGTGAGTTGACTTTTTAATTTTTTAATTTATAGCACTAGGAACGTAATTCACGCACTAGGAAAAATATTTGAAACATTTAAAGTATTTGCTGAAAGTGATTACCGCCGCGAAAATAAAATTTTAAATTATATTTCTTTGCTGCGTTAAAAAAAAAATGGTAAGCACAAACCAAAGAATAATTGGACGATTCTCTATCCTGGTGTTTAAAACAAACCAATATTTAAAATGAAGATATTTTACGTAATTAAATTAATCCACTTTAGTCTTACCACTTGATCCTTTGGAAATCCAAAAAATGAACATGCCTGTTTTTCTGTGTAATGTCTGCAATCAAGTACAAAGCACATATCCAGCATGAATAATTTCTGTTAAAGTAATAATTATTTAAATTATATCACTTTTATAACCCTTTTCAGTTTTGGTTATCTCATCTTTTCTCTTTTTATTCTCACAGTTTATGATGATATTTATAAATTTTTTGTTTTTGAAATATTTGAAACCTTTGATTTGATTTTGAAGTATTGTTGCTGATATGTCAGTGACGATTCTATAAATAAATACTTTACTTTTTTGTAGGAATATCACAACATGAAGAATTGGAGCAATAGTAATGGTCCTTCGAACAACGGCTACCACCATAAGCCTTATTTCCACGGAAATCGGCACAAAAGAAACTTCCACCATAAAGGAGGTTTCCACAAAAACAATTACAGGTTTCGGTAATGCGTCTCCAGCTCTTTGTTTCGCCCTTAGGACATGAATAGGCTTTAGAAGTGGCGTCCGTCTCTGGGCGAATTTAAACTTGGAATAAATGGTAGTGTGGGAAATATTCCTACATCTTTTGTAAGCATACATTTTAGATTTTTTTTTAATGTGAAATTAATATTTTAACTTGTAATAATATCGCGAACGGTCGGCTAGATATTCTCTACAAGATCGGATATGTCAGAAATATTTGTATGGATTGATTATGTATTTCGCATGAAACTCTATTTGCAGCAGAATTTGACTTACAAGAAATGATGTTTTAGCCCAGTTGTTTATTTTTTTATTTCTTGTGTAAGAAAAATTATGAAGAACCGTTTTTTTTCATGTGGCACATGCACTCCGAAGGAAAATCGGTTCTAAGCATACAAATAATGTACATTGGAAGAGAACTCTCATTGTCAGAACTCGAAGCTTAGAGAAGCGAGAGTTTGGTTTAGCTGAACCTTCTCTGATTTACTAATAACTTGCATTGCATTTGATATGGTACAATCGATAGTTAGTTGTCAATTAAGTATGAAAAAATGTTTAGAACAATTTTTTTGCACTATGTTAAAATATTTTGGCCTTTTATTTTTAATTCCAAAATAGAGTACATTTGGTATATTTTACACGAATTAATTTTATCTCCAGGTGAATATAGCAACACTGTCATAGATAAATAGAAAAAGTTATAAGTAAAATGAGCTTCAGTTATTCTTATTGTACAGTTGCAAATTATGTGGCATTTATGGGAGGACCTTCAGCTATCAGGTAAATCACAAACACAAAACAATATTCACCAATTTTGTCAGATTTTACAGATCAGCCAGATTTCATGATCTTTTTTACAAATTGCAGAAGTCAGTGCAGTGCTGTTTAAAATTTAAATGAATTCTATTTTTCAATTCCATTTTTTCAAAACCAATTCATTCAGTATATATTTTTAATTGTAAAAGAAATAATGCAAGTATCATAGAGATAATAAAAATATTTTTTCTTTGATATAACAGGTTTTTAAAAATGGATAAAAATAATAAAAAATATATTTACAAAAACCCGTTTTTTTAAGTTTGCAGCAGTGATCCATTAAGAAATTAATAACACTATTGCAATAAACTATTTGAAAAATAACTGTAAATATTGACACTCTATGGGTGTATTTCCTCCCTTTCCACCTCCACAAAAATATTTGGATGTTTGAAATATATATTGTATAAATTTGTCTCTCATCAAACACGCAATCTCAAGTCTGTGCTTTGATTACATTTAAGTAAAAGTTTCTGTCACTACATTATGCATTACAAGTATCCCTTAAATGACCACTAAGCCGCTCCCGATAAATTATTGCAGTTGCGTTTTGTCACGCTTAAGTTGTAACTAAGCATTTTCAACTGTTGTATACCTTTTCAGGCACACACTAGTTTTTAACGTTTTACCTCCTTTTTTTATTCAGTTTAAAACAGTTTTTTTTTAAATTACATCTAATGATTTTGGTCAGGGTTCAACTCATTTTCGGGTAAAATTTATATGGGTAAAAACAGATGAAATATGTGCATATATGTTATGCAAGCATTTTGTTAATGTATGCACTAGATATGCAAATATATGCATACAATATGATATAGAAATATACAGGGGATCCCATTAAAAAAATGCGATATGTAAAAATCGGAACTTCCGAAAGTCTATATAGCTTTTTGAGAAAGGTATTAAAAAAGTTAGTATAAAAACGTTAAAAACTCATCTCTGCGCCTTTTAATACCTTGGTAAGTAACATCAGGAGCATATGGGTTAATAGATAATTGCCCCGTACATACCGTATGTGAACTGTAAATGGAAAAAAAATTAAAAATTAATTCTTCGAAAAAAAATACATACATATTAACTAAAAAAAATATACAAAGCTATTTTTCTTTAATGAAACTTAAAAATGTTTTTCTAAATTATCTACTAAAAACTATTGTCTCTTATCGACTGATGTTATAATAGGAGAGTACTTGAAGCAAGACAAAATTATTACAAAAAGTACCAGACAATACATTCGATAATTTACTAATAATTAATATTTTTAGGGAACAAGACTTTTAATGCTATCCGTGGCTGAACCTATATTTCGTTTTCAATTTTCAATCAAAGCTATTGATTTTAAAAAACTCAATTTAAAACTCATTCCACTTTTCCACATACTTTGCAAAAACACCATCACCGTCTAATGTTAATTGAGGATGCGGTTTTATCCACAATACTACTTTGTTAGACATTTTAAATGTACAACTCGACACTTCTCAATATAAGTAGTTCACATCTAAGTGAATGACTAAACGTGATTGATATAAAGATACTTAGAAATACTTAGATACTTAGAATAGAATATTTTGTGTAGTGAACGACGTTATTACGAGAAGCAAAGTTAAGTTTCAGGCTTAAGAATTCGGTCTACCTAATGCAATAAAATGTTTGGGATGGGTTTTACCGAGGGTTTTAGTCAAGATCCATAAATGTTTTTACTGGGGAATTCAAATAATTTATATGCCTATCTAACAAATGACAGACAAATATTACATTTGATCCAAAATACGGCAAAATTGTTAAAATATGAAAATATTGCATAAATATACATTTATATGCATTTTGCATACAATCTAAAATTGTAACATTATACTTCATACTAAAAACAAGATGCATTGAGAAGGTTCTGTTAAACATCTGCTGTAATAACTCTTGTTATTCTCATCTACAGAACAATGAAACATTTTTATATTGTTGTGACTTAAAAAAAAGTGTAGCATCTGTTAGGTTTGTAAATAGAATTTTAATTTTAAATTAATTCAACCTTTAAAATGTGTTTTAAAAAAATATTCGATTTTACTTTGAGAAGTTAATTAGAATTAGTAATGGTCTTTAAGTAGGAAAAATGTTAAAAATAGCCTTTAATATTTTAAAACTGCTTAAGTCCATTAAAGAAATTGTATGTATTTTGCAACAATGCAGAACATTTCTTAAATAATTAATATTTGCATTCGAACCATGTGACAGTCATAATAATTATTTAAGGATAATGTTGCAAAAAATGAATGATTGAGAAAAAACATGTGAAGCTATCAAAAATATGCTCAAATTGGAGTTTTTTATAAGGTTATTTAAAAATGTGTATATAGATTGATATACACGTTTTTATGATTGATTGGAACTGAGAAAGTATACTAAAAAATAATTAAAAGTGATTTATTGCCTTCAATTTAATACTAATTGTAAAAAATCCTTCATGTTCTAGATATACAGGGTGTCAATTACGTACTTTTACAAACTTTAAGGGGTGAAAGTTCATATGAACATGGGTCTGAAACGGCTTTGTTTCTAAGATACAGGGCGTCCAAAAAAACAATTTTATTAGGCTTTTTGCTTATATTTTTGTTAGAGAACATGACAATTGGACAATATTTGGGATTCTGGGTATATTGATGACGAGAAATTCAAATATTAACTTAGTTTTTTATTTAATGTTAGAGGGCGCCACATACAGTGTTGTTCCTAAATTTAATTAACGATAACTTTTTTGTAAAGCATTTTATGTCATTTTTGATTAGGCAGATCTATTCTCCATTTAATTCTACATAAAAAAGATGCTCTTAGTATTTGTCGCTAAAAGCAGTCTTTTTGGATAAAAAAGGGTTTGAAGTTAAATCTGCATTGAAATTTTTTAAATTGGATCAGTTACGAGATTTCGAAAAATAAGCAAAAAAAATATATCTTTTATTGATTGTATTATCAGGTAAAAAACATAACAACATAATAAGCCTTTGCGGAAGAATGCAAGGTCCAATAAGGTGATCACCGATAATTCCTACCCAAATATTGAGAGAAAATAGCACCTGAAAACGATTTTCTCTGATAGCATTCGGATTATCCTCAGCCTAGATATGGTTGTTATGAAAGTTAATTATGGAATTTCGAGAAAACGAGGCTTCATCTGTGAGAAGCACATGGCTTAAGAAATCCGGGGTTCGTACTAATCTATTACGCAAAAAAACACAAAAATGGAGTCTGAGGAGGAATATCTCTAGTTAATAGAGTCTGCACACGTTGCATATGTTAAGGATAAAGTTGTTGGAACCTTAAAATTTGCCAAACAAGTGTGTGTGTGTGTGTGTGTGTGTGTGATATTCAATTCAAGAGCTAGTTTCCGTGTACTAGTTTGCGGGTCTTCTTCAATTTTGTTTAACACAGCTTCTTCAATGTCAACAGTTCAAACTGTTGCAGGCCTTCCTGGAACATCAGTTGTCCTTTTAAGGATGCCAGTTTCATAAAGTCTTGCGAGAATATTAATAAAAGTTTGGACGTGTGGCACCACTCGTTGAGGAAATCGCGCCTGATGCATTCGTCTTGCAGCTTGTGCATTACCGCGAGCCATTCCATAAGTAAAATGAATGTCTGCCATTTCTGCGTTGGTATATTGGTACATTTTGGAAAAACACACGATAAATTATTACTAAAGCCTGGGTTATAGATTGAAAAAGTTTGCGTCTTGCGTCGTCCGTTTAAGCTAAGTGTTTACACTGGTTCTTAGCCCGAGTTATAGATTGAAAACGTTTGCGCTTTGCGTCACCTGTGGAGCTAACCTGACTTTAATGTTTATATTTATCGCCTTTTTGTGTAATGCAATTTTGTCTTGCTTGTTTTTCACTTTATGTGCGTTTTTATAATTTGCTGAACATGGATAATCAAAAGCATAGTAATGATGCCTAGTAAAGACTAGGCATTGTGGATATATTAATGTGTGCCGCAGCTGCAAAGTTGTTGAAGAGAAGGCCGCAAAGAAGATCGCGAATTCCGCCTGTTAAATGGGGTAGAAATTATAATTCCTACTAGTATTTTCTTAAACTTAAAGACAATGACTCCAAGCAGTTTTTTTAAATGGGTGAAGATGTTATGTGTATATATTAATGTCAAATTTATTACGAAGGACGAACGTTTTAAAAGGCCCTCTAAAATCCAGCAATTTCGTTGGTTGCAAAGGCAAACGTCGATTTTTGCCAGCCGCTTCCGTCAAAGTTAAAGATCGCCATCTTTTCGACGGATAGCGGAAACTTAAACCATATATAACCATATCCATTGCTTTGCGTTAAATTAACTTCGAAAACAGCGCAAACGGCGACGGAAGACCCAAACGTTTTCAATCTATAACCCAGGCTTTATAATGCCAAATGATAAAAAACTACTTGTTTTATTCTAAATCAACTGCCATGACTGATTCTGCTACCATTGAAACCTCTCAATTGTTTTCCAAGGCCTGCTTTGGATTCACCTATACTATTTTCTTGTGTACTGCGGCTGCAGAGATGCAGCACATTTTTACGATTTTATTATTTTTATCCAATTTTCACTAATTTGGTAATTGTGTTATGTTAATGTAATAGAGAACATAGCACATGATTTGATAAAGTATTTTTTCGCTTATTTTCCGAAATCTCGGAAATGATTCAATTTAAAAAATTTCAACCCAGATTTAACTTCAAACGCTTTTTTATCCAAAACGGCTTTTAGCGACAAATACTAAGAGTAACTTTTTTTGGTAAAATTGAATGGGGATTAGGTCTGCCTAGCCAAAATTGACATAAAAGGCTTCACAAAAAAGTTATGGTTAATTAAATTCAGGAACAACACTGTATGTGCCGCCCTCTAACATTAAATAAAAAACTAAGCTAATATTTGAATTTCTCGTCATCAATATACCCAGATCCCAAATTTTGTCCAATTGTCATGTTCCTTAACAAAAATATAAGCAAAATACCAAATAAAATTGTTTTTTTGGATGCCCTGTATCTCAGAAACAAAGCCATTTCAGACCTATGTTCATATGAACTTTTAATCTTAAAATTAGTCAAAGAATCACCCCTTAAAGTTTGTACAAGTACTTAATTGACAACCTCTATAGGCTGCTCAGAGATATTTAGTGGCATATCTAAGCCAGGTGTTTCTTATAAGAGATAAAATAAATAAAATAAACTTGCATGTTTTTACATGAATTGTCAGAAAATGAAGAAAAAAGAAAACAGTAGACAGTCGGTCGAAATTTGAAGAAAAAGTGACAACTTAAAACTTTTTGATGGAACTTTCTGTATGTTTTGCATTGGTTGGAAATATATACATCTCAGTTCAGATTTATCCTCTATATTTTGCATTGATTTGAAAGGTTTGTTTCTTTTCAAATATTCACATTGATACAAACTGTTTGTGAACTATTTTGCGTTTACTCTAATGATATCTTCAATATATATTTCGTTTGGTAATTTATTTTGAATTTTTCGTTACAGTAAATCCAAAATAGTTTATAAATGGTTTGTATGAATATAAACAAACCATATATATTTGGAGTCATGAGAGACCAATCTTTCAATCTAAGTTGTCAGTATCTTACTTTTTCGATAATTTATTTACGGTCGTAAAAATATTTTCACTATTCTAAGTCAGTTTTAAAATCTATTTAATATAAGATGGTTGTAAAGAGTAAACTGTTTTTAACTAATAACTTAACTATTTAATGACTCGTAAATCATTATGAAAACCAATTTGAAATAAAGGGCTAAAAGCTTTAATGTTAACATTAAAACCTATTCTTAAAACCTTTAGCTATTGTAGTCCTATTCTCGCGTTTTAAAAACTAGTCATAAAACACATAGCTGTTATTACATCACCTTACAAACATTTTTAAAGTTCTCTTTAAATCAAAAGGCATTGAATGTGCTTCTTATGTTTAGCACTGAATATCTCTGAAAACGGTGGTGGACGTGAATAGTTTTTTGGAATTCTGATACAAATAGGTATACGTAACAGTGATCTATCGCAAATGTTTTGAAAATATTTTATCTATATTTATGCTGAAATGAGAAAAAACTTGAAACATTCGGGTTTTTAGCATAAAAATGAAATCTCGGTTTTAAACTAAGTTTTTTTAGCTTAAACTGGGTTTTTACAAGCTGGGGTTTTTCAGGATTAAAACTCATTTAATTGCTATTGATATGGTTTAAACCATTTTTGGACAAATTATCCGACCCAGTTTAAACTCAATAAGGTTTAAACTCTAACTGTGTTTATTCTTCGGACTCATCACTAATAGTGGAGTATTTTTGATTGATTATAAGATGTTCTTGAATGATTTATCAGATTTTTTAATTTTTTGATCACAGGTATCTGTATTAAGCAGTTGTTAGATTTGACCAGGCAATGTCTCAGAGACGCGAAGGATTTCTGCTATATTGTCTGGACAAATCAGTTTGGAATACCCTGTATAACAACTATTACTGAACTGCTAAAATAAATTAGGGATCTGATATTTCTTTTGTGTAATTTGTCTAAAAACAAGCACATGAAGCGAATCTATATATATATATATATATATATATATATATATATATATATATATATATATATATATATATATATATATATATATATATATGCTGAAACTAATGAATGAATGAATGAAAAAATATATAAATAAATAAAATCTTAGCATGCTAATAGTATTAGATGATATTGAAATTAATCTTTGTGTCAAAAATAAAATGAAAATAGTTGATGCTACACTCGTTTTTCAAGTCATGTATGAACTAGATACTAGTACAAAAATGATAAAAGGCTACATGATTAATCTCTTTTCTCCCAAAAAGGTTGTGTAAAGCGAAAAGTTGTGGATTACAGAGCAATTAGAAACATTCCTTACAAGAATAGATTGAATTTAACAAGTAAAATTTCCTATTTTTAAAATTTGGTATATTTATTCCAACACTATTCTGTACTGAATGGGGTTTTATATGAAATCTCTTCAGGGTGATCCAATGAGGACTCAACAGGGTTATTTTTTCAGTTATAATCTTACCTATTAAAAAAATGAACTCAGCTTTGACATAAATGTAGTATTTTTTTAAATGGTTTTTTAAATGGAATGCCCTGTTGCGACTTTTAGATGTCTCACGGTTCAGATATACTAATATTTTTAAAACGATTGCTTTATTTCTACGTTCATGATATAAGTATTGCCAAATTAAAGCAGGTATACAGACTTGTTACAAGACTAGGCTCCCGACACCGCCGTCAGGTCCGGAACCGTACCTAGGACTAGACAAGAAACAAACTTCCCAGATCCTAAACAAATCGGTCTGAAATAAAACAAAGTCTAATGGCAGATGGACAGAAGGCTGCAGGCAGTCCAAGGACATGCTTCCAGAACTGTCACAAACCAAGGCGACCTGATTGCTTTCGAGGAGCCGCCAGACCATAGCAGATATGGTCGGAATACTGACTAGTCACTGCAGACTAAATTATTATGAATAAAGGCTAGTCCAATCTCTTCTAATTGTAGAACAGGGCGAGAAACCTCATATCACTTGATAGGAATCTGAAAAAGGTGGGGCAGGCTCAGAAGGAAAACCTTAGGATCAGCGACCCTACCTATGAACTAAATCTGGAGTAGAAGGTTATCTAGGGTGAGAGCGGGTGTGCAGGGGATGGCGACAATCCTATCCACCGGGGATTAGCCCCCCCCCACCCTTACTATTAATACTACACATTCTACCTGAACTGCTTACTGATTAGAGGTTGAAATTAGTGATAGTTTTCCCACAGATAGTTTAGATATTTTCACAGACCACTATTGATAGTATTCCTGCTGTGGAAAATAAAGTCATTTGAAATTTCTTTTGAGATTGTGTAAGGCTCTGCTGATTCTTTATAACAAAATAAAAATATCTATTTATAAAAATAATAAAAAAGTATATGCTTGCTGCTGCACCTTCTTGTAGTAATATAGTAGGTTGTTTCCTGTTTAAGTTATCCATCATATTTGAGGTATTGCCTGAAGATGCATGTTCTTGTCTACAATGAGTACACATTCCATATATCCTTTTAATTTTTTGTTTGCGCTCTCCTTTTCATAAATTCTGGAAATAAAACAATTATTTTTTAGCAAGAGGCACTTTCCACAAAATTGCAAATAAATAATAAAACAAATATCTTCAAGTATAACTTCAATACCTGTTAACCTCGGTGCTTGAAGACAAACCAGTCTCATCTTTACTCTTGGTTCTAGTATTTGAGGGTTTGAAGAAACTGGTAATTTTTGTTTTGACTCTTTGTTTATGCCTATTATCAGTAGGACTTCCTATTTACTTTCGGACTTGATTGATTCCATGATAGAAAAAAATTAAAAATTTTATGTTCAACATTAACAAATCACTAGGTAGATTTATCTGTTTATTCTTACCTTTGAGTATTGGGATCCGTGACAATTTCAATTTCAGTAGAATGACCAAACAAATTTTCATCAAATGTGACTGGCTCAACTTGCTTTAAGTCCGAGGCAGTACTCTCCATTTCTGGGTATATGATACTCAGATAATATATATTATGTAATTATGTATACAAAATTTCCATATGAAAAACCAAAAAACAAGGAATAAAGGAAATTTTGAAATGTAAACAAAACAATTCAAATGGGCGATACCTATACTATCCAGTCTAATAGTCATTTATATGCACACGTTACTTGAACTGTTTACTGGTACATACCTCAAGATTTTATTTGAAGATTGTCAATTACAGTTGTTATGTTATGGTTATAGTTGGTTTCACATTTGTTATTATTATCATATCACTAGTAAGTATTTAGTTCTAATCATTCTTAATAATTTTTGATTGTTCCTTTAAGTTTTGATTTGATTCATATGAATATGGATGATGACATATGGGTAAAGAACCAGGGGCCCAACTGTATTTATTTAAGAATACAGAATAGATATTTAAAAACAACTACGAAATAGTAATTAAACCCAATACACCAAACTGATTCTCTCTTTCAGCGAGTATTTCATTCTAAAAAATGTGTTACAATTTGAAAAATAACTATTATGGTTTGACAACCAAACCCATCGCGTTTCTCTCGTTTTTGACTGTGAACACATAATATTAGGCAATTAGACCTTTATACTCCCTGTTAAAGTAAATAGGGTAATGTTATTAAAATAGGATTAATGTGTCTAAAAAAATGCGAATTTAAATAAAAAATAGAATCTTTCATTTAAAAAGTAATATGTTTATGATCAATTGTTCTTTTATTGGCATTTTCCAATTCTTCAGAGAAAGTTATATCTAATGGTTATTTCAGTTTTTTAATAGGTAAGATTATATCTGAAGAGAACCTTGTTCAGTTCTCGTTGGGCGATCCTGTCAGTTGTTAGGGAAGGGCTAGATTTCCGTTCCTTCTATTATTAATAATACTGACACTTTTATGGCAGTCAGCTTTCTTTGTTTTAAGAGTTTTTTAAATTCTATATTTGCTTATTTTATATATCGCCGCGTTTAACGAACGTCTGTTATTTCTAGTACTTTATAGTAGCACAATTCAGATCATCGGGTAGATAATTGTTAACTTGTATACAGGGTCGCTGGTATGTACGAAAACTGTCGATTATTTCCAAAAGTAAGAAATCTATCAAAAAATGTTATATAGAAAAGTGTTAAGAATCTCTTGGGGTAAAGAAAAAGTAATTGTAGAATTGGTAATAAAATCACAACAAATTTGCATTTTTTTAAATAGTTGTGAATGTTATGTATCCATCAAATGGACTTCTTTTTGCTGATTATAAATATACTAGATTTAATACCTTTAAAGATACCTGCGAAAAACCCTGGGCAATGTACTCCTAATGACATCACCATGAGTTTTCCGTCTCTCTCTAACACAATGCCTCTTATGACATGATTTTTGATATTTTAGGAGACCCAGTTCATGGGCATATACAGGGTATTCCTTTAAAATACTTTAATCATATTCTGTATATTTCGTTTTTCGGTACAATAGATTTTTAAAATCTCTTAAACGCTAATGTTTAACATGTTTTTGCTAGGTTTCTTACTTTTTGAAATATTCGACCGTGTCCATGTACGAATATGCCAGCGACCCTGTATATTTTTATTTTGTGAGGAAAAGTTTTAAGAAAGTTTTTGTTGAAGCGTTTTAAATAAAAAAAAAAACTAAATCTAAAATAAAATCGGTAACTTTACGAAAGAGCACAGAAAAAAACCTCCTATATTACGTCACGAGTGTTTAAGTCTTTAAGCTTATGTAACATACTTGCTTTTACAGATTCTCCGTGGTTGAGACACATGTCGAGAGAACGAATGTAAACAGAGCTAGTTTAGTTTTGTATTAAAATGTAGTGGTTTAAGTGTTTTCATACCTAAAATCCATCTGTGTAAAAGATTGACCTTTATCATTTTTGTAGTATAGTTATCATATGCTACTGTGTAACATATGTGTATTAGTTAAAAATATAATGATTCTCCAAGTAATCAAATACTTTTAATTAATAAAATGCTAATTTATAAATTAATCAATATTAGGTAGTGTTCTATCTACGATTGTAAGGTATCTTATTCCTAAGAAAAATCGTAAGCCTTTAATTTTAGCTATGAGTTGTACAAAGTTTTTTTTTGAGAATAAAGATTATGTGTTTACAGTAAACTAAAGTGTAGTGTACTGTTTTCCATAGATATACAATATAACGAAGGTATGTAATTCGTATGTGTGCAAATCTTGAAATTTTGAATTTTTTCGTATAAAATCAGGTAAAGTGTAGAACCTCGTTTAAAAACATCTGACGATAATATATGATACTAATTTTACAAAAATAGTTAGTCAAGCACCCATTATTTTAATGTGCATCGATATTAGCAAGTAATTAAAAGCAAAGTTGAATATAATATGAATATATTGCAACCGACGCAACAAATAATGCTGCATTTTTCAGCATCTAAGGTACCCAGAAACCCCAAGGTTGAAAAAATTTAGGACAGTAACATTTCATTAAAACATTATGTTGGTAATATGTAGTGAAAGTGGATATTTCGCAAGGACAAGGAATTGTTTAAACTTTTGCTTGAAGAGAGATATTCTTTGGCGAATGCAAGCATTGTCCAATTTCCTATATATGCAATATTGCATATGTTTGTTGGATCGTTGAAATAATATTGCAATCATTTCTGTTTCCATTTGTGAATGAGCAGTCGGTACATCCTAAATGCCCATCTAATATGTTCATTGCCTCTTAAAATTTTAGGTATAGTTTCTGTTTTCGACTGATCACTTACAGTTTGATCAGAAATGGCTATAAGTATTTATTCTGTCAATGTGTGGTTTATAGTTTGTGTATGTACATATTAAATAACTATGTATGGAACTAAACCGAATCATCATTCATTATCTCTGATAAATGGAAGGACTCATAACGAGGGAAGTTCCGGGTAAAACCAATTTGTCAATTTGATATTTTGAAATTTAAAATAAAATAAGCCCTGTTTTTTTTTTCACTTTGTTTAAAAAAACGAAGGTTTCAGTGATGAACAAAAACAAAGATTTTTTTGTTTCGCCATATTGGATCTGCATCAAAATCTTGACAGTTTATCCCAATATCCCGCTTTCATGCAAAATTTGAAGTCAGTTGGGTAAGTAGTTCTTAATGCTTAAGGTTTTGATAGGAGGATCTTTTATATCACTAAAGAATCACCCTGTGGGCAAAAATAGATAAAGTAAATACAGGTACCTGCGTATTAAAAAAAAAACTGAAAACGATTTTTTGAAAAAAAAACTTTTAGTTGGAAAAGTGATTCGTTCATAGAAGACTTTTTCAAAAATTTGTTGCTAGAAAGTGTCTTTAGTTATCTTCAAGAATCGGACATAGATTTACATTTTTCCCTGTTAATCTATTTCGTTTTTAAAGAAAACTGACAATTTTTCAAGGTACCCCCCCACGGTAACGCGTTGGAATGAGCATTTTGTAAATATCTCCTCAAATGCCTTTTAGGGGCGGGAAAATATATATTATATCAAAAAGTTGAATAAAGGTCACTGGTCCTGCCCAAATTTTCGAAAGTTCTAAAATGTATTTCGGGTCGAATTTTTTTTGTCAAACGATCGTAATTATAATGAAAATAAATATGCGAGTCGTGTCCCACAGAGATGTTTTATTCGGTATACAGTAAATTCACTGTATTTTTTGTTTATACGGGGTATTATATAGGTATCCGATACCTATATAAAGTTCGCTTATTTTAGTGTCTTGTTTTTTTTTTTATCTGTACTTGTTTAAATAACATAATTAGTAATGGACTTTAAATTAAAATATGCATATTTAAGGATAATTAAATTATACCTAAAGGAATTGTTTCTAATATTTTTACCAGATAAGTGAACATACCTACACTTAAACTGATATTAACATTCTGGGCTCTAACGTTAATTCTTCACGCTGTTATTTTTTATAAACTTTATTAAGATAAATTTTTATTTTATGCATTTTTATATTCTCATTTGTAGAGTTTTAGTTCTCCTTTGAAGAGATGTTCCTTGTGTGTTATTTATATATAGAGGGTTGTTTAGAAATAAGAGTTACCTGATTTTATTCAGAAATAAAACGCTCTTTAATATTTTTCTTAATTGTTATCTATAAATAATTATAATTATGTGCTGCAATACTTGCTCTAAAGCTCAGTAAAGTTAACAGGTATTTTTGAATCAAAAATTTTTTTGTTTGTAGCTATTGTTGTCAATGTTAAAAGAGAGGTTTACACCAATTATCCAAAAACCGTAATCTGAGAAAAAAGCTACAAATATGCACTGATTTAATAATCTGAAATCCTAAGGAGTGTCTTTGTATCAAGGAAGGGAAATAAATATTTATACCATCTATGACTACCGGCTTATAAAAATAAATACAAATTTATAGTTTCATTTTAAAATGAAATCAGATAACTCTTATTAAAAACTCCTACAGTTTTTGGTTTTTTATTTTTTTCCACATTTTTTTAGCTGTATATATACTTTTGAATTTTTTTAAAATCACAATATAGTCTTTTTAAATAATACTTTTGTTTTACTTACTAACATGTTAAATTTACGCAAGTCCAAAAAACTGTTATATTTTATTTTTGAAATGTTTGTTGATACTAAAAACACGTTAGTAAGATATGTCATTTCAATATTTATTTTTTGCACATCATTACTGGAATCTCTAGAAATGGCTGCGCTGTAGGCATTTGTTTGTTTAATACCTGACGACTCAAGGTAGGTGCCCAGGAGACGTTTCAAAAGTTTAAATATGTACTACTTCAAAAAACTTTTTTTTATCTAAGTAATTTTAACTAACCAAATTAAACATATCATTAAGACAATCTTTATAACCTTGTTTACATGAATCATGGACAAAGGACTCTATGACATGAGCTATAATATTGCCTATAAAATAATTTATCAATAATATTGGCTGAGAAATATTTTACAGACCCTCCTGAAAACTGATCAATTGTTTTTCAAATTCGTAGCTGGGGAAGGGGGGTTCTTAGGGGAGGTTTGGATAATCTAAAAATACAGTTAAATTTTCTTCTCTATATGACCATATTATAAAAGTGTCATCGATAATCAACATTTAGGAGCAGAGCTTAAAGATGTTTTCTGGAAAGCTTTCATAAATATGATTGCTATCAAAGGATAAAGTGGAAATCCCATGACCGCGCCGAGGTTTGATCAAAAACAGTACTTTGAATGCCTAGGATGGATGATAATTTTTAGACATGATCAGATAAAACTACCAAAAATTCTTTTATAATATTTAATATTAAAACGAAATATGGTAAACTTTTATTTTATAATCACATAATAAAACTTAAAAAAGTTTTCTTGGATAACTTTTTTAATTATCTTTTTTATAAGTGAGGCAATACAAAACTTATATACTATATTAAAACTAAGAACCTAACTACGATTTAAGTCGATCTAAATGGAAGCGCCTAGGGAAGCTGCATATAGAAATATTTTAACTCTTGGAACCGTCACTGAAAAAGACAATTGGGCTCCCTAACTAGTTTTTTAGGAGGTCACAATTTTATAATTGTGACATAATATATATGATTTGTAAGCTAGGAATTTTTTTGTCATTGAAATATAACATGTTCTTAAGTTACAGACCGCCATGAATTTGTAAAATACTTTTTACAACAAAAGATATTGATTTTTAAATAGGTGGATTACCATGAATGCAGTTTATTTATTTTACCCAAAAAAAAAAGATCTACAATTTTTTGATTGATTTGAATGATTGCTTTTTTCTCTTTTAAGCTAGTTTAGTCTGGAGCAACTGGTGTTTTAATAAATTTAACATAATGATATTGTAAATTTTGTAACTAATATCTTGGGAAAATGTATTAATCAACATTTTGTAACCCCTCAAAAATGATAACAAATCGAATGCAGATCACTTGAAAATATTTCAAAAATGGTGCTACAATATAAGAAAACTAATATAAATACTAAAATGAAACTCTATGAGAAGGAAAATAAGAGATCGACCAGCTATTTCTCAAGATCTAAGTGAACCCCCATAGGTCCTAACATAGTACTGGAAGGGCCAGCGTCACCCAACTGAGATTTATAACTTTCTAAGATATTTTTCAATGCATTCACATCTATGTCTACTGGCTGGAAGCTTTCTATGTCCTCAAAACTATTATCTCCACTCTTATTTTTCTTTTTCTCGAAACTTTGTCCTATGGTAGTAGAGGATAATTCTACATCCATTTCATCCATATATTTTTGCATTTTGGATGTTGTCTCGCTTCCATTTAGATCAGATTCTTTTACAAACTCGTCGTTTTCATATTCACTCATATCTGACTCTGATTCTAAATTCCAAGAGTCGTCTTCTGGAATAACAAAGTTTAATATATTCTGTATGGCACTGGCAAATGAATCAGAATCAAAATTAATTTTATTTTTATTGTCGTTCTTATCGTTAATTCCATTGTGGGTATCGCGTGAAAAGGAAACACCTTTTTTGCTACCTTTTTTTTGACCTCGTGGCGGTCGTACCGGACTATCTCTATTTTCAGAATCTTCCGAAGGAAATTCAGCTCCCTCTACCTCCGAAATATGATTCAAAAAGGTGTTGACTTTCTGAGCGAAGCTACTGGCGTCGGTAGATTCGTTCACTTTGAAAATGTTCTTTTGACCATATCGATCTTGAAGCATTTTCTCTAATTCTTCTGGAGAAATGTCAAGCCAAGAGTCATCATCATCTGGAGGCAAATTTTGGCTTTCCTTATGAAGTTTTTCGTGATCAATCTGAAAAAATCATAAATTTAGTTTTAAATAATACTGTCTAGAAGCGTTTAAACGCTTTTGTAGCATTGTTTTCATTTAAGTAATCCTAACAGTTCAGAATGATGTAAGAAAATAAATTACAAACCTCACAACTCCTTAAAAGACCCACAATTTCTTGTCCTACAATTGGACTATAGTGCATGGAATCCCTGTGTTCTACATAATAGTCCTTTGCTTTGTTTACTCGATTATTGTAGTCTCTGGAACCTTCTAAGAGCCCTTGGAAGTACCCTTTATCGGTCAAACTCTTAAGGTACTGAGCCCAGCCCCTGTCACCTTCGATATCTTGACTCGGTTTGGCTTGGGCGGCCAAAATTTCAAAGCCGCAGGCGATTTTAACTCCTAAGATACATTGTTTGTAATCTTTACTTGTTGTCGGTGGCAAATTCCATCCTATAGTTTTTTCAGGCAAGTATTTGCTGTGCAATAGCATGGCATACAGACACCTGAAATTAATTAATATTAAACCGGCGTAAATAAGCTAATTAATTTAAAACTCGTTATTCCTATCCTTCTGACTCAAATTCTAGCATATCAAGTCAACAGGGCCCCAATTTGGACTAAATTAAATAAAATCCTAGCCATTTGATAAACATGTTTTTGAAGATTATGTTATTAAAATTGATTAGCTCAACAAAAATTCTTTTATCAAAATATGATTCGAGTTGTTTCCTTAGATTTAATTTTTGAACGCCTATGGCCGGGCAAAGGCAGTAATTACTTTCTTAAGTGGCCAGTGTTGAATTTTATTATTCTTCAAAATCTTATTTACATGTGTGTGGGCAATGATGTTAATGTTTATATTTTTTTATTATTCTAAAACCGTTGACATAGTTTTAATGATGTGGCCTTCGAGCTGTCGCGCCTAACCCGGTACTAATTCAATAAGTGCCACTGCGCGTATTACTGATACCAATTCACTTATGTAACAAAATATCCAAAATAAACTGCATCAAAAACCGAAATTTGAATATTTACTGTTTTTTCTTCCAATATTGACTGACTGCATATATTCACGACATGGCTGGGCATTCACAATAAATATCATGGATGTCCGCAATCCGTGGATAATGACGTCAAATCCCGGCCATGGACGTGAACACGCAATAACTAAGGACTCCAAATCTATGGCTGTTTATTGACATGAAAGTCTTGTTTCGCGTCTTTGACCATAACATAAACATTTTAAAAAAATACCTAGAGATTGGACAAATCCTCTACTAAGAAATCCAATCGAAAATTAGTGTCTTAAATATATCGTTATTTAACTTTTAGTGCACCAAGCCATTTGCGAATGAAGAATGAAAATGATATGATTTTTTTACATATTACAAGAATATGTAATATTTTACATATTACAAGAATATTCTATTTGGTACGTTTGCTTGTTAGGCTCCCTCTCTGTAAAAAAGAAACGGTAATCCTATAAAAACATAGGGTCCTAAATTGAAAGACTACTCCAACTTCAAACACTCTTAGTCTGTCACTGGGTATACACGATTTAAACGATAATATTTAGTTTTACATATGCTGCTAAAAATATGTACGAATAGAAAGAAACATTTATAGAAGCACAGAAAAACACTTTTTTATTTACAAATATCAGGTTTCTAAATTAATATTCTACAGAATGTCACCAAAAAATACATATAATTACCTAGTGAATTTTACTCGAGTTTTCACTCTTTGTTCGGGTGGGAAGTATTTCATAGCCCTACAAGCTTTCATATCCACCGGGTCTCTGTTACAAAAAGCTTGGACCGCTCCACTTATAAGGGAAGGTTTTTCTTTCAGTATTGCTGCAATGGCGGTAGGAACGTACACGGTGGCGTGGTGAAAATTGTTTTTGATATTCCCTGGATAGAGACTTAGTTTATTACGAATCGAGTTCTGGATATCTGGATGGGCTAGAGTTGGTTTTGGCTGAGTCCATATCTGGTGCAAAGATTCTTCTACTGATATTTCAGGATTTTCTAAGTTTTGAGGGGGCAGTAAGTGCACGTTACCTTCGTAGATATAAACCTGGAATTTAAAAAAGATGACGTAAGAATTTAATGTTTACTGAGGTATGTACAGGGTGTTACCAACTTTAATGTTTTTTATATCATTTGAAAGAGAAATATGGCAAAGAATAGTTAGTAATCCTTTAGCTGATTTTGTTGAAATTTGGCAGTGTTATTTATATTAGTAAGAAGCTACTTTGTCCCTAACTAGATTAAAATTATTAATTATGGCGTCCTGGGTCACTTTAACCAATATTTTTGATAAAAAAAAATGTGCGCCACTGACTTTTTAAATTTTTTTATATTTTCTTCGTATTCAGCAACTAAAAATACAACTTTTTTATCTCTTTAGTTTTTTTCGTACTGTTTTTGAGGAAAAAAATAAGCCACTTTATTGCATGTCATTGCTTTCTTGTATGGAAACAATAAAAAGTAAATGGTTCCAAACAGGATCGTATACTTTCCTAGCTAAATTTTAATCAATTTAAGCTAACAATTTTTTGACTCCTTTTGCCCATGGCGTACATAGGGGTACCGTCGGAAATTAAAAATAATCAAACAAGAAAAACGCTTTATTAAAATCACACTTAAACAAATATTACACATTTTTTTAACTACAAAAACATTTAATAATAGGTAACACTAATCTTACAATAGTTGCTTAAAATGTTCTCCTTCAACTTCAATGCAAGCATTAGCTCGTCTTAACATCGATTGCCGAACACGTTGAAATATTCTCGGCGTATGTATCTGATTACAAAACTTACTTATTCGTTGAATTAATTCTTTTTCAGTGTTGACCTGAGTTTTATAAACGAGGGACCCCCAAAGAACAAAATCTAACGGATTTAAAGCCGGTGACCTGGGTGACCACGTTTGTGGACCCGCACGACTGATGCAGTTTTCTCCACACGTTGCATCCAGAAATTAACGTGCTAATATGCTAAAATGAGGTGGTGCCCCATCGTGCATGAACCACATTGCTTCTCTTTCTGCCAGTGGGACATTTTCTAATAGTTCAGGTAACACAAATTTCAAAAAGTGACATCCTGGTCAGGTCCAATGATATAATCACCTACAATACCAACCCAAACATTCACAGAAAACTGTTGTTGATAATTATTTTGTATCACCGCATGGGAATTTTCTTCAGCCCAGATATGATTGTTATGAAAGTTCATAATTGAATTTCAGGAAAAACAGGCTTCATCTGTAAACAAAATACGGGATAGAAATGTCGGAGATATTATCTGTTGTTGCAAAAGCCAAGTATAATAATTCACTCTGGGGAAAATCTACAGGTAATAACGCTTGAACACGTTGTATGTGGTAAGGTTACAGTTGAAAATCTCTTAAAATCTGCCATACAGTGTAATGAGATATGTTTAATTGTTGAGCAATTTTGCGTGTACTTGTGGGGCTACGCTCAACTTCATGTAAAACTTCTTCCTCCACCTCCATTGTTCTAACTGTTGCAGGTCTACCAATAACAGCAGTGGACCTTTGAAAGGTGCCTCATTTGCGAAGTATCTCATGTATTCTTACAAATATTTGTCTATTTGGTACAAAGCGATGAATATACCTCTTTTGTAAATACGTCTGGCCGCTCTGTAATTGCCTCGGGCCATTCCATAAACAAAATGCATATCGGCCATTTCTACGTTTGTAAATTGAACCATTTTCTAAAATCAGTAAAGAATTTTATAGCTTAAAACTCTTAAAACACTTCAGATTATTGCCACCAAATGATTATGTACGCACTGCTTAAACTTGTTAGTTATGTCAAAGTCAAATTTGTTTGAACAATTGTTTTTCTGACCATGGACTTCTTACTTACTGTACTATACTGTTAATCTGAGCGAAAAACATTAAGATGTTAATTCTTTGAGTGGTTCTAATATGAAAATTTTATATTCACATAAGTCCGGTAATTCTTTCTTTTTATGAAACAGGGTGCCAAACTTTTCTTTAAAAAATCGTTTTTTTTTTCGTAAAATTCTTAATAATATAATGTTAAAATTGGGTAGTGATATTTATGGTAGTAAGTAGCTCATCTAACCCTAATTAGATTAAAATTAAGTAATTCCAGTGGCGCCCCGAGGCGTACCTTAAGCAATATTTTTGACAAAAAATGTGCGCTAGTGACTTTTTCAAAAATTTTGTAATTTTGTCGCATTAGGCAACTAAAAATACAACTTTTTTGTATCTTGATTTGTTTTGGGAAAAAAATATCACTATTGCTTGTCCATGAACTTAAAAAAAAATTATGAAGTAAGTAATAAAACACAATTTTTTTAGCTAGCATTAATTTTATAATTTTTTTAAGACAAGAATAGACTATTGATATGGAAAAAATAACAGGAATACCCCTGGTTTTTGATAGTTTATAGTTTGATACCTTTAATTTTTTATGTTGTTCCAGGGGCATGCAATCATGTCACTTTTTTTTTCTCGAATAAGAAGCCAGATATCAAAAAAAATTCTAAAGACAAAAAAGTTGTATTTTTAGTTGCTGAATACGAAAAAAATATAAAAATAATGGCGCACATTTTCTTTTGTCAAAAATATTGGTAAAAGTTCCTCCCGGGATGCCACTGGACTTAAGAATTTTAATCTATTTAGGGGCAAAGTAGACTTTTATTAATATAAATAACACTACCAAATTGCATCAAAATCAGCTAAAAGATTACTAAAATTTTCGGAAAAACCGATTTTAAATTTAACACCCTGTATCTTGAAAACGAAGTATTTCCGGGACACGTGCTCTTATCAACTTTTTGTCTTAAAATCACTGAAAGAATCTCCCCTTTTTGTTTGGCCACGTATTTAAATAACACCCTTAAATAACAATCTGTTTTTCTCGCGAAGATCCTGGTCAGTTCATGAGAAACATGAAGTTGTACGATCTGCATGGGCTGTTTATGAAAAGCCCAACCGTTTCGCTGTATTGTGTACAACACAATCTGCCTAAGTTGAAAGGTTGCAGGTTTGTGAAGTGCCCACGAAAAAAAGAATGTGTTTAGATGATAAATGTGCGCATGCTATTGAGACGTATCATTATACTCTTTAGTATCTGTATGATATATATATTGTATGAAATCTTTATCATAATTTTGTTAAGCCACAAAAATAAAGATTATAAACAATACAATTCTAAAAGTTTTATCAGTTCCTTTTTAGTTACAAATACATGGGCCACTTTTGTAATATCGGGAATTATACTGCAGATACTGCTTTAAAGAAATGACAGAATAATTCTAAGGAGTCCGCCTCCCTTACTTACTTGGTACACATCTAATTTAATTGTTGTATATCATATGACTTATAATAATTACTATAATATACATTAAACAACTTCTGATCATTGTTTTCCTCCATAATATCTAGCAACAGAAGAGAGAAAATTCCCGATTACAATAAAATCAAATCAAACACAATTCGACGACTGTAATCAACGGCATCTTAAATATATTTAGGATAGGTGGTGGCTTTATATAGAGGCTATAGGCAAGCGAATGTTTATACAATAAAAACTTTCGCGCCACGGATATCCGGCAACAAAGCGAGCGTGACGTTGAAACCGTCAAACAAATGACATAAACTTAACCTTAAGTTGAATTTACTAGGTCTGGAACACAACCTTCTCGTAAACGTTTAACGTAAAATCTAAGCAACAAAAAACGAAACGTAAAAAAGGAGGTGAACATTGAGATACACAAATGGGGGAAAATCTTTACGTTTGAAGTAAATACAACCTAAAATAAAAAAAAAAAACATCCAACAACGGCAGAATTTTGTCCAGTGGGAAGGGGGCAAAACCAAATAATTTTTTTTATCTGGGTGAAAATCTTTACGTTTGAAGTAAATACAATCTAAAATAAAAAAACATCCAACAACGGCAGAATTTTATCCAGTGGGAAGGGGGCAAAACCAAATAATTTTTTTTATAACTTCATTATAAGAATATACAGGAGGCGGATAAGCGCCCTCCCTCAAAAAATAGAAGGGTATATTTTGCACAAGGGAGGAGACTAATGATGAACCAATTTTAGTTGTAAGAAAGCTTTCACACAAAAAGCGAAATTTCGTCGTTTTTTAGACCTTGCGGTTGTGTGTGTTTTGGACATTTCCAAGTAAATAAACCTATGACAAAAATCTTGAAGAGTTATTTTTTTAACGATTACAATACTTCTTCAAAGTGAAAAAAAAAACCCAAAAATGAGAAAGTACAAAGCATGAAAAGGCTTTGTAGTATCCTGCAAAATATTTCAAGGTGGTTGTTAAGAGCTTTTTCTTCTCATAATACTTCCCAACGATTGTTTCGATGAATAATCATTTTATTATTTCCTATGTTTCAATCGATTTAGCACAATAAAGAGCAAGAATAAGATCCAAAATGATTTTAATTTCTGGCTGTGCTAAAAGTTATTAATTACGTGATTGATAAAAAATTCGTAGTTCTTCACAACATCCTGTAGCCTTCCGAAATCATTATTATAACAATTCATTTAGAATTAAATTTAAAATTAAAAGATAATTAGACATACAAAATTAAATACAGGCATAAGATGTCTGTGGTGTACATGTCAATGCCCTCTTTAAGCCATTATCATTCAATATCGATTTTACTTGCTGTAAGTATTATGTGTATGTCTTCCATTAATCCGATTGTTTTACTACGCTTGCGTTTTAGAGATTCACGACTGGTTTACGGGCTAATGACATTGAATATTTCATTAGAAAAGCTTTACCTATAAAAAAGTAAAAGGAAGGCCAGACATGGTTATCCTGAAGCGTTTTTAAATAGTTAAATTATGTTTATTTAACTTCATTCATCTTGTTTCAATTCAAAAGTAAAATTCAACATTTGTTATATACATATGAAAATATGAATGTAATAATTTTATTTTTTACATAGCATTATTTTGAAAATTGTATTATAGTTGTTAATAAATATATTTATATTTTTACTTCCCCAGTATATCAGTCAATATTGTATATTATTATTAATTTATTAATATAATATATGGACTATATTTGAGATGTACTGTAATCGGAAAAAAATTAAGTAAATTGGGTGTTTCGATGTTTTAGAGTCCCTAGAACACGAAAAGCATATATTCTTAGAAGAAAATTATATCTGTACAGATGTGCCTGTGTAAACAAAATGGCAAAACCCGTCAAGTTTATATATTTTTTCTGTGTGTAAAATATTTTTGCACTTTACAGGGTAGCCTTAAATAGATGAAACAACCCCTTAAACAAATCCAATTTCCTTTATTTTTTTTGTATATAGGGTGTTACAAATTCGAAGGGTTAGCATTGGCATCTAAAAACCCGTAAGAGATACGAGGTTACTTAAATTAGGGCAAAGTTGCGCAATTTAATTTTGAATAATATGCCGTTGACAAACTAAAGAAATTCCGACTACTTCCGAATATATCCCTAAAGAACCGAAAATCGTCATTTTCCTTTGTATTAATTGTAGGTTGCATTTGAAGAGATATTACAAAATTAATTGTATATCTTTAACGCCGATTTAAAATCCGACGTTTCGTCTTCGAGGTCTCATCATCAACTTGTTTTTTTTTTAAATACGGATCTGAATTTTTTATTTCAGTGTTCACAAGCGTTCGACCTCCCAAACCCGACGATATATCACACCTAATGTTTGAACAGAAGATTTAAGATTTTCCCATAAGAGACAACGTGTTAGAGAGAGACGAAAAACTAGAACCTTGCCAAATTCACAAAGGAGAATTTTAAAAACTCTAAATGTAGGAGTGCATTACGTCATTGGTTTCGAGAGGTCAAGACTTCTTAAAAATGAAATAAAAAATCCAGGTCCGTATTTAAAAAAATGGAATTGATGATGAGATATCGAAGACGAAACGTCGGATTTGAAATCTGAGTGCATCATCTCGTAGACAAGGAAAAGTGGCAATAGAGATGTAAAATTTATTTTGTAATATCGGTTCAAATGCAGCCTGAAAAGAAAAAGAGGAAAATGACGATTTTCGTTTTTTTACGGATATCTTCGGAAGTAGTCGAAACTTTCCAAGTTGTTCAACGGAATCCAAATTAAATTGCTCAACTTTGCCTTAATTTAACCAACCTTGTATCTCTTAAGGTTTTTGAGATGCTAATTCGAATTTGTAACACCCTGTATAAAAATCTTTTTTCAACTATATAGGGTAGTCGTAGAAAGGCGAAACAGCCCTTTGAAAAAGAAAAAAAAATGTATTACAAAAGAATTTAACTAAAAAAAAATTTTTTTTTGTGTAGAAACATAATTTTTATCTCTATACAAAGCAGCCTTAACGGGATGAGACAACCCACTAGGGCGAAAAACAAATGATTCAAAAAATAGTGAAAGAAGTCAAATTTCTGGGCAGTCCTAGGAGGAAGAAACTAAGGAGGTAGTTAGTAAACGAAAAAAAAAAATCAAAAGCCAGTCATGTCATTTCAAAATTATTTTATTTTTTGTGTATATAGGAACTTTTTTTATTACTATATAGGACTGCTTAAGGCACATAAAACAGCCTCCAAAAAATGAAAATATTTTTACTTCCTCTATTATACAGGCCGGTATCAATGGAAAAATACTATTTTAAAGTTTTATTCAAAAATGCAACAATGCATTTATTAATGATTCTTCTGTGATTATCATATATCATAAGAAAAGGTTGTAGTTTTTAGCATACTTCAAATATAGAACAATTAATTTTTTCTCCTGCTTCAACAGGATTGGCTGAAAAACAAAGACGGAGTTTTGCAATGAAACTTCAGGAAAATCTGATAGCACCATTAGATTCCTCTTTAAAAACGAGCAACCTAAAAACAATTTTTGGATAATTTGCTGATTTTCGACTTTTGCAGGCATCATATAGCTATACAGGGTAAGTAATCTATTCACAAAAATTTTCGAATAATAAATTTTTAGAAAAAACTACGTTTCATATTTGTACCAAAAATAGTAGGCCCATGTTTTGCGGGTATTAGAAGTAGAAACAGTTAAAATGGAAACAGAAATAACTGGAGTAAATGTCTGAACATCGAAAGATTATGGGCGTAGATACTTTATTTTTTAGGGGGTAGTCTATTTCATCCCCTTCCACTCATTTTAAAAAAGTGAAAAAATATGCAGATAGTGTGTTTTCATAGTAGTAATACTTCCATAAAATTTCATTATTCTATCGCTTTTCGTTTTTATGATAAAAAAATAAAAACATTATTTTTCCGACATCTTTGTACGGCAATATCTCCCTAATTGTTGACTTTTGACCCAACGTTTATAACAAACTGCCCTTTATTTTGAACAAGGAATATCAAATTCTAATTCTCTATTCTGCTCCCTAACTTTTTAGTATTTCTACAGTTTAGAAGTTGGCAAAAAATCAAAGCATAGCCAATTTTGCTTAATAAAACTCCGAAAATTCCGACATTTTGCTAAATAACTTTTAAACGGTACATCTGATGAGAAAAACGCAAGAGGCAATTTTTATGTAAAAATGTCTAGGCTATCCATATGAAAAAAATGTCAGTGGCGTACCATTTTTTTCTGGTAGAAATAAAAAAATGTACAGCAGAAAATGTGTCTTGATGCGTAAAAAATGTGTACCAAATTTCACCATGATATCTAGAATGCTATCCTAAATATTACAAAACATATCTGAAAAGTTTAACACCCCTTTACTTGGTGAATAATTTTTTTGTTCATATGAAGTTTTTTTCTTAAAATAAACTCAAGAATTACTCTCTTAAGATTTTCGCATTTGTTTTGAAACATCCTGTATATAAAAAAAAATCATATTTCGAAAAACAACGAAACACGTAAAATTTATGATTTTGTTTCCACTAACAAGGTAGCCCTAAAGTGAGTCTCCTGAAAATGAAAAAAAGAAAAATAAAAAATAAAAACACGTCAAATTTCTTTTACCTTTTTGTATAATAAAAATATTTTTTTCAGATGTTCAGACGTAAATGTGGATGAACAGCCCCCAGAAAAAAAGTAGTTCAAAAACATTTTACAAAAAGGCATTTTCGAGATACATGGTGTTAAACTTTGCCCCAATCCCATAAAAAATACATGAGAAAAACAGGATGATACAAATAAGCATTTTTAACATATTTAACGTATAGTATACTAAGCAGGGTAATATATTGTAAGTGTTATTGGCCCCATATTTTGCGAAAACAAAGCTTTTTCGGACCGATGTTCGTATAAACTTTTTTCTTATTTTTGGAATAATATACGTTAAATAAGATCATTGTGTCATCATGTTTTCCCTATGTATTTTTTTTATGAGAACTGAGCAAAGTACCTTAATCTTAAAAACCACCCGAACGATTTTGTCGCGAAAATGGTCACTTTTGCTCAGATCTTTGAAAACAGAACAGGATCCCTTCTAAATTTTTAAGGGATTTGACTGAAGCCACTTTTTCATAAAATTCGTGTGTAGCCTTTTGCCCAACGGTCTATTGCATATATTTAAAATAAAATTAACATTTTACGAAAAACAACGAAACAAGTCAAGTTTATTTTATTTTTTTGTACATAAAATATTTTTTCTTCTATACAGGGCAAACTTCAAGGAATGAGGTAGCCCCTTAGAAAAAAAAAAGGTGAAACACGTTAAAATTGTCTTCTTTTAATTATACAGGGTAGTTCTATTGGTACGGAACCGAATCAAAAAACGAAAAAAAGAATGTTTCAAAAATGTTTAGTTTTTTTAAAAAACGGCGAACACGTCAAATGTCTATCATTTTGTATATAAAAACAATTCTTTTTTCACTATATATGGTAGCCTTTGGAGGATGAAATAGTCCCCTGAAAACGAAAAAACTAAAATCAAAAGCGTTTAACAAACATGGAAACGTCAAGTTTCTTTAATTTTTGTGTTAATTTTATTTTTTCCCCATTATACAGTGTAGCCCAATATACAAATATATTTTTTTTTCTTCTCTTACCCAATTGACTTCAAATTTTAGTCAAAAATTAATCTAATATAAAGGAACAAAATGGCGGCCTAGTGAAATGTTAAAAAAGTTATTACTAAAAAACTACTTCAATGTACCTCAAATTTTGCACAAAAAAACTATTGCGATATGGGGATAAACTGGTTAAATTTTGGTAGTAATCTAACCTGGCGAAACAATATTACCTAATATAATATTAAAAGATCAGTCTAAATCTAAATGCCAAATATTTCCAGTTTATGTAAGAACAAACCTTTGACCTAATTTACTACTCAAAAACATTCTGTTATCAAATCAAGTATTACAAAAACATAGTTGTGTGTAAACATCTTAAAACAGTTAGTAATGTTTGAATTAGGCTTAAAAGAAAAGTGAAAATTATATGCAATATAAAAATGCCTTTGTAACTCTATGAAAAATTAAATCAATAATTGGAAAAATTTCCTGGCAATACATCTGCCATTGTAGTTTTTTTTGTCACATGTACATAATAATTATAGAACTTACATCTTCTCTTCTCGGTCCAAGGTGGTAGTTGAAAGATTTCAGTTGCAATATGAAAAAGATTCAACATGAAGTTGACCTGTTTGGGAAACTATGGGAGGGGCACACAGATTAGTAGGAAAAAAATCTTAAATATCTCTAAATACTTTGTAATACCTTACACTGATACAACCATGCATTATGCTACTTCAGTAATTTTTTATAAGGCAAGTACATAAAACCAATATCATTTTTAAGAGCTGCCTGTGGAGCTGTATTCTTGGGCCTTGAATGTATCACAGTTTGTTTTACTGCCACATCAGAAATTTACAGAATCTGGCAACACCTTAATGAAGATTGGGAAGTCAGGGTGAACCTGAGTTGTTGCTGTGAAAGTGTTTGACAAACTAGATATCAAGGTGCTTCGATTTTTAAATAATATAGAGACATTCTCCATATACTGACCCACATCCTGTTGGCAATATTTTAGAAGTTATAAAAATATATACATAAGAAACTTGTAGGGTTTAACTTAAATTTTTAAAATCGGTTATTAGAATCTTTTTTCGACAAATTTATTGATATAGAGTTTAATGGGACAGTATTCAATTGTTGTCTCATAATTATGATATTATATAAAAACCCTTCCAATAAGCATAATCTGATGAACAAGAATACATTTTTTTTTGTATTCTGCCACATCTTTTTGAAAACTATTAATTATGGGGGAATTGAAGATACGTCTATCACTTTATATCAATGAATTTGTATAGAAAAAAAGAAAAGAGATGACTCAAAACATTTTTAATCCTAAATTACAATTGCTTCTCTGGTAAAGCATTTTAAAAAAATTGAATGAAAACAGAAAATATTTGTTCCCAAAATTATGGGGAACAAACATTTTCAATGGCCAATGTATAGAGAATGACCCTGTAAATACACAAGGTAGTACCTTGACTGGTATTCTGATTTTTACTGTAATTTTTGTTATAAATACTAAGAATTTTTTAACACAGTTTAGTAATTTTTGAATTTTTAAATTTAAGTCAGTAACTTGTCAATTAATCCAATTTTTTATATAGACCTAGTGTAAATTGAGAAATGAAGGTCTATAAAAATCTTTTTTTTTTATGAACCAAATTCTAATGAAGTTTACAGAAATTAAGGAGCTGTTTTGTAATTTTATCTTTGCTTTCTTCCCATTAGTACAACATTAGTCTAATCAAAGGTATGATCTATATTTTTCAGCTTGTATCGAGTTTTTTTCTCTGAATGAAAGAAATATAACTTTTTGGCAGATTGTCGAATTAACAATTAAATAAAAATATATTGATTAAAAACAATCTGGAAAATTGCAAAGAATGACTTACCTGTTCAATATTGTGGAGCCAGATCAAACAATAATTTTCTCTATCCATGACTTGCTGAATTAAAATTTCGATGAACATAATAATATTAATACACATTTATTTTTTAAATAATCGAAAATGACTTATTGCTTTAATGTATAGTGGTAGGTGACTGAACACCTTCAAGGAATTTATTTCATGACCCTCCTGTACCTGAGTTAATCTGGCATCAGATATATACAGTCTATATGCTTTTCTTGTATTGTAATTATTTATATCACATTTTTAGTTGGAAAATCCAAATATTAAAATTGTTTACTTAAGTGAACAATTGCAAAGAGAAGATCAGCTCCTGTTGTTTAAGATTTGGAGACTTATTTCTGCAGAGACTCAATTAAAAATGGAGGTGTATAAGAGTGTGCTACAATCTTGTAATGTTGTTAATCTAGATCACTTGTTTTATTATGATGTTATACAAACATATTCTACTGAGTAAAATAAAATATAAAGACTTTAAAAGTACCTATCATAAAATGTTACTGAAGCCAAAAAAACTATAAGTAAATTGGAAAGATTAAAAAAAAACTATAGCTGGACCATATGGGATATAATAAACATGGAACCTGGAAGGAATCGGAAGCCTAAAATCTACCCTGAAAATATTTCTGCCAATGAATTACTCATTTTTTGTAAATTATGCTAAGAATCAGATAGCCTACCCCCATCATCTAAAAAGTGTTATTCCTTTTTAAACACCAACTTGGAACAAAACATGTCAATGTTCTAATCAACTTTAAACATAATAAACCAGAATGTGTATATTAGTTATCTACTTTTAGTCTGAAAAAATCAGCAAATTTGTTAACCGCACCTGTGGTAAATGTTATTAATATGTGTCTATCAAAAGGTGTTTTTCCATAACATCCTAAATTGGCAAAGACCTTTCCAGTATAGAAAAACGATGATAAAGGCTTACCTCAAAATCTTAGGCAGATTTCAATCTTACCTGTTACTAAAATTTTAGAGACAGTAATCTATAACCAACTTGTTTATTTTGACAAACATAAAAGAACTGTACCAAATCAATTTGGTTTTAGAAGAGTTATATCTATTGATGCCATCATTTCCTTAACTAATCACATAAGGGACTCGAGAGAGAGAAAAACTATCTGGGTCTCTTTACAGATCTCGCTGCTGCATTTGACTGCATAAATAGAAAAATTTTATTAGGAAAAATGGTTTCAGATTATCTGTTCTGGTAATAAGGTTAGTGATCATTTGTCAAATGAATTTGGGGTGCCTCAGGGCTCTGTGGTAGGCTCTCTCCTCCTTCTTATAAACATAAATAACCTTACAAAAGCGTTTTATCAAAATAAAATAAAAACATTGAAAGCCAAGTTGAAAGTGGTATGCTGATAATGCCACTTTTGGTCAGAAGGTTACTTGAAAATCTGTTGGATTGCACTAATCAATGGATGGTACTAATCAAGTGTTGCTGAATAAGTGCAAAAACTGAATCTATACTCTTCTAGATGTAACAGTGGAGTCAACCTATTATCGCCTCAACAGATAAACTTGACAATATTTTAAATAGAGTGATATATGCTATAAGAAAAATAAGGGACTCAGTTGATCAAAGTGCAGCTCTAACCACATATTATGCTTTATTTGCTTCCATGATGTGATATGGAATATTGGTATGGGGATCAGCTATACCTGTACATTTGGACGAAATATTTAGAATTCAAAAGGCAGCAATAAGATGTATTGTCAAAATTACACAGGATGATTCCTATAGACATTTTCAGTTGCTAAAGGTCTGTGACTATGTATGGTAGTATTATTTACAATAATTTTTATTAACAGGCATCTCCAACAGTACTCAGTTGCAGCTGATTTTCACACTTATGTCACCAAAAACTATAACAATTTAGTTTTACCACAAAATAGATTAAAAAGAACATATGACAGGGGATCTTAATGTTATAATGCTTTACACCAATCAATTGGAGACCTTAAGAGTGAGGCCAGTGATTTGTTTCTGTTCTAATTGTATTTTTGTAATTTAATCTTTTATATTTTAATTGTGTATATTTTATATATAAATATTTTAATTGTCTCCTGGTTGTAAGTTGTAATGGGTATACATCTTACTACCAATCTTGTACCACACTTAAATTCAACACTCTATTTTTTACTGTGGAGGTATTTCCTGATCATCAGGTCAATATTATTCAGAGTTCCCTGCAGTAAAGTCTCCATAACATTGCATGCTCAATCTGTGGTTTAGGTTCTACAGGCAATTCACTGCTAGCTCTAAGCCGTATGGGAATTTCCAGAGAGAGTGTGTGTCCAATAGTATTACAGAGGTACCAACTTCAGTTATGTTTTAGAAATATAATATTTATCTAATACTATTTTCATTATGGCAGCTCGTTCATGGATCTTATATCAATACCAATACTAATAAATAGTGGAAGTACGATTTAAACATGCCGACGGTCCTAAAGTGTATTAAACAAAAAATTAAGATAGAAGACTTAAGACTTCAACACATTTTGAAATTGTCAAATGCCGATTTAACATTAAGTCACCAAAAACTAGCACCTATGCCTTATAGGGTTCAAATATGTTTAAATCTGAGCTTTGATATATGTTTTGATTTTTTTTGATATTTATATTGTCATCTTATGGTTCTTTTATTGATTTTAGGCTGTGCTATATCTCACAAGTAGCAGTGATGATGACGAAATCCAAAAGTATTCTGTTATGATTTAAAAGTAAATTTTTGCACAAAACACAAAGTTTATTATTTAAACTTCAAATTTACCTTTACCCTGCACACAGCCACTACCTCCTTAAAAAAAATGTTTATAAATGTGTTTAAAAATCAAGAATCATCCAGGGTGGGTCATTTTATGGGAGAAAGTATTAGACAACTAATCTAATGATGCTAGTTGTTGGCTTCTAGATATTTGGTTTTTGTGGTATCTAAGAAAAAATAAAATGCTGTATATTGTAATTAGGCCATAACATTGTCAATTCTAATTGTTTTTTAATCTGTAAAAACATTTACTAAAAAACTTTGGCATATAGTTTTGAGTTTTAGTCAGACTTCTTATATTTATTAAACTACCTAAAGCCAATGGTCTCTTTCTTGCTTGATTGTCTCTTATAGCAAAAACCTAAAATTACTATCTAATCATTAATTGTGATACATCCTTGGGTTTTGGAAATCAAATTCTTATAAAATATAAAATTAAAAACACATGTTTTCATCTAAAACTCGATAGTTTCTGTTTACACATGTGTTTTGCAACATTGAATGCAAAAATTCAAAATTATATGAAATTAAAAAACTTACCCGGTTTTCACATGTATCTGGATTTGCCCAACTGGGTAAATAATCAGCGGCTTCAATAAGTAAAAATTCTCCATCAGAATCAAACACTTTGGCAACAATACCTGGAATTTCCTTTGTAATCTCTTGTAATATGAATACTATAAACCACTCATCTTCAATGTTGTCTCCATAGTGAGCGACTCCATATAAATGCGAAGGCAAAGAATCTATAAAAAAGGAAAAAAACTTAATTAAACTAAACTTTCATATTTAAATATCCAACCATATTAATATAAATAAAAGCTATTAAAATTGAATCATTAACAAAATATATAAGCCAAATTAAATATTTTTTTGTTCAATTTCGTCAGACACTTTCTTCATTATTTCGGAAACAGCAGGAAGTAAGTACTACTACACATTAAACCACCTAAAATTAAATAAAATTGTTTTTATATAAAAAAGAAATAGAGAAAGCCCACCTTTCCCAGAAGTTTCAGTCAAGAAATTACTCAAATTAGTTCTCGGAAAGAGCTGTATTGGATCTTTGTGCCATAAGTAGCCCTTGGCATATTTCTCCACAACTCTATTGGCCTTCATTAAAACAGCTTCCAGGAGTCCTTCCTGCTCCTTTTCGTTTTTAGACTCGATTTGGGGGAACAAATAGTACTCGACGAAATCATCTTCCCTGATTGTCTGTAGAATATTATTAACTTTATCCATTTTAATTATTCAAGCAACAGTTAAATCACCGACCTATATCAGAACACGTACGGTGTTTTAAGCAGTTTGAAACCTAAAACAATAGCTTTCAGAACTACATACACCTGACACCTAGTTCTATTCTTAATCAGTTTATTTTATTTTTAAATTAATTGAAGTTTCTGCTTTTCCGTTTGTCTTTCAAATAAAATGACTCATCACAATAACTTTAATTTGCACCCAATTTGACGTCACAAGCATCTACAACGTTGTCTTCTTTCTTTTTCAAAATGGAGTCGGCTGCCACTTTTTTGCTTACAGCGCCATTCTCCAGTCCAATAGATAGGATGTCCGGATGGCGAGCTCTTAGCTCCCGAACACCCCGAATCTTTCAAATAACTTTTTAATTTTTGAAATGCATCTTGGCTTCCACTAGATGCCCCTTGAGAGTACTACTGGTCTCACGAGATGACCTTTTCTTTCAAGCTATCCCCTTACTCCTCCCACTCCTGCAACATAGCGGCCATTACGCTAATATTCTATGTAGAACTGCGGCAGACAAACGGGATAGAATGCAGGAACAACTAGGCTTCACACGTTCACAGCGTCTGCTCCCTTTCTTGTGAGGTCGTTAGTTTCCACTCTGAGCGGTCTCTCGTTTCCCCCCGAAATAAAGCAGCAAAACCGAACACGTGGAACCACTTATGTTAATAACACAGAGGTCTGCCTTCGACGAGATGAACCGGAAGACTCTATGTTAATCTATAACGTTGTCTTTATTCTATCTATAAATAAGGACGTTGTCAAATAAGACTAAAACGCGTCAACCGCTGTTTTCATTTCGTGATAGCTCTGCATTTGGCTTATATTTCGTGATAGGATCGCATTCTGCTGTATTTATTCTTCCTCTTTTGCTTCTTTGAGCTCAAACAGCTTATTACTCAGTCTTACATTTTTTGATCTGCTTAGAAATGTCTTGCCAGCTCAACACAAGAGCACTTAAGCGTTGTCGGGATTCAAACTCTAATGTTGTGAGCGTTCAGGTTTCCAGAGAACTTATAAAAAAAACGGGAAAAATCTATTGCACCCTTTAATATAGACATGGATACAAATCTTCAAAAAAATATAAAAGGATTATGTACCTTTATAGATACCATCCAAACTTTCTATTTGCAATTTGCATGTATCATTTCATGTATACAAATAAATTATGAAATCTTATTTCGAGCATGCAATTAATATTTTCAGGTAAAATCTCTTCTAGGTAGCCTTGTTTGTATCTTTTAACCTTATTATGTTTGTCAAAAAACCCACATCTATTTAATGTAAACGCAAATTCATACTCTGACTGAATGACAATGATAATGGGAAACAGGGCAGGATTTAATTATTATTTGGAGAGATACGCGTAAAGGCGTACAATTTAGTATTTAATGCTACATTATTTTTGTTATCTTAGTTGTTAATTTTATCTTAAGATTTTAAAATGTATCTCTTTCCAAATATGTTATTGTACAAATTATTAAGAATTTATTTACAATTAATTGAGTAAGCCTCTGACACCATATAAACATTTTTGACCTTCTTATGTCATGTACAGAGATTTTGTTGGCAATAAAATAAATTATTATTATTATTATTATTATTATTATTGTTCTTTTCAATACCTTGGCAGGTATTACAAAAGGTTGTAGGCTTGATAGCAAAACAATCTTGGACTGTTATCAATCAACGCTTATTATAGACCATTATTTATTTCATTTTATTTAATTTCAGTGGACAATCGTTACGTTATTCTGTTGCCACATTTGATTAATTTCTTCAACTAGAGTAATATTAGCTGATTTTTTCCCTGTAGTAAATTATGCGTGTTAGGGTTAGTTATATTAGAATTGTGGATCGGGATTGCTCATCTAAAAGGATAATGTCTCTGCTTCATCATAGCATGTTATTCAGCCAATTTTTGGTGCATGATTTTAGCTATTGCATCTTGTTTACTGGTATAGTCAGCGGCTGAGATCACCTGGCATCCTCTTGGTATATGCTCGATTGCTTCGGACATCTGCTGACACCGCCTGCATTCATTATTTTGTAGCCCGATCTTCATTATGTTCTTAATACAATTTTTGATGACAACAACCTGATCCCGAATTGAGATCAGGAAGTCTTCTCTCTCTGAACGAACATGTCCGCATTTATAAGCCATGTATTCGATGCCTCTATGTTGACATGATCTTGACTAAGGGCACTAGGGTGTCGTCCATGAAATGCTTTCCGCATCCGTTGTTGGTGTATAGCCGTGTTGTAGTCCGTATCAGAACGAATTTCTGCCTCATGTGCGTGTTGGATATAAAGGCGCGTAGTTGTTATCTGCAACAACTATAACCTGATGTGGGAAAGAGTTCTGGTGATTTAGAAAATAAGTCTGTAAAGATTTAATCTGTTCTTCATGCAACCTAATGATATCAATGAGGCCTCGTCCTCCTTGATCTCTTGGTAAGATCAATCTTTTAATGGTTGTCGTCGGTTGAAACTCTCTATATCTGGTTAGTGTAGCTCGGGTTTTGATGAGGATGATATTATTATTGTAATTATTACTTCACCATCAGGCTCTCACCACTTCTGTAACTCAAGAATAAAAGTAGAAACGTTTTGGGTGATTAAAGTGTTTGTCGTGATCTTAATTCCGTGATCCCCTTTATCAACGGTTCGGAAAGTATATTTCCTTTCTCAATTACTCTACAACAAATACCCACTTTTTAAAATAATTTAAAATATATATATACACATAAAAGTTTAAACCGGATTGGTTTAATGTACATGACATAAATCAGTTTGAAATAGATGTATTTCATAAATTTAATAAGAGACTGGCATTATTAAGTGGATGTCACGCAATACGAAAATAAAATTGAATTAAAGTATATTAAATTTTATTTTGTTTTGTGAGCCTTACCGATATTTATGTATGCTTTGGTATAAGGTGTTGTAATGAAGGCACCTACCATTTGCATCAACGGCCAGTCCTAAAAAATTGTTGACTGCGTACTGTGGTTCAGTGTGGGATTGTTTACCTATATTAAAACAAGGAGCCGATTTTTTTAAAACCTGTACTGTTAAGTGTATACGTCCCGTTAGGTTAGCACCAGGTTGTTAATGAAATTATTATTACAGACATGAATAATAAAATGTGATAGCAGTCTAGAAGTCACATATTGGGTTACCTCTTGGCTATAGATATGGAAGTTCTTTTTAATGTCTATGCTCTGGAGACGCGTAAATGTAAATATTCCATCATAAAACTATACTAGACAGTTCAAACATTTACCTGCTTTATTTAAAAACTCTGACAATTTGACGTTTCTGTGACAGCCGTATGATACGGTATACACCCCACCACAAGTCGATATTGCCTTTTCTTTGTGCCATATAATTTTCATTATTTTTTATAGTTTTAATCATGACTTTATCGACAAACCTGGTGTTAACATAACGGGGCAAATCCACCTAACAGTATAGGTTTTACTAAAACTAATATCAAGCCCGTTAGCCTCTTCTGTATAGGTTTATTTTGGCGGAGTATAACCAATTTAGGATACATTTTCGGTGTGGTGGCATAATAGTTGGATTCTTTAGTTTCAGGCGGTGACTTTGTTTAGTTTCTTTTTTTTTTAAGAAAACATAATTTTGTATGTAGTGTTTTAAAAACTGGATTATGTTTTGGTTAGACCTGGTTGTCTTTTTTTTGGTGATATGTAAAAAAAGCGTAGCTATATTTAATTTTTTTTTAACAAATCCAGTATTGTTAGGTGGATCCGTTCCGTTAGGCATCAGGTTAGTCGATAAAACTATCATTAAGGCCGTAATAAATAATAAAACCAAAATAAATAACAATACAATTCGGTTGTACAAGAGAAAGAATTGTGGCAACGTCGGCATGTCGTGGGACGTATACTAAATCGAGCCGATTGTATTGTGACAACTGGTAGCCATCTTTCTTTTCTTCCAAGATTTTTTTTAAAAAGGGGTAAGTTGTTTGTGCAGTAGTTTTACCTAAATTCTCCTATTTTAACATAACATCTCTATTGCTTTTTTATAAGGTACCCTTGTATACCTTAACGTATCGCAAAATGTGCTTTATAAGCTTTTAATCGCATGCAATAACATTTTTTACATCCTAACACGTGTTTATTTGAATTTTGTGTAGCTGATTTATGAATAGGGCTGTTTAAATGTATTTCAAGTTAGATATATTTTAGTTATTCTTCACTTTTTCATTGTAAAAAGTAGGTTCATAAAAATGAGTTTCTACTTGATTTTAAATCTAACCTGAAACCTCAATATTTCAGGTCTTCAAGATGTCCTCACATTTAGTTTGGAGCATCATCCGGAACAATAACGCTTTCTTGCTTAAGAAACGGAATATTTCAAAGCCGTTCAGTACCGTAAGTCAATTAGTTTTTCTTTATTTCCTAATGGTCTAAAGTTATTTGTCAAAATCATAAATAATGGCAGGTATGATTATAAGTATGCAAGATTTTCAAATATTTCTATAAGAACATATAGACAAACCGGGGTTGCTACTAGTGCTATATTTTATGAATCCTGTATTTAAAATTACCATCAGAATTAATAATTTTAGACTACTAAGAGATTAAACTGTGGTTGATGGGGTGATTATGAAATAATAAAGATCATGTTCAACATTGGCTTTGACTCCTTATTGGTTTGATGTATTCGTTTTACATCAAAATAATAAAAGTCTAAGCTAAGGGCATATAAAATAACATAACTTGTTTTGTAAAAAAAATGTGCCTTAGGGCTAACAAAAAAAACTTACACACTAGGTACTGGTACACCTGCCATTTCATATACTACTGATCGCCAATAATTTCCATACAAACCCTTACTGAGTTTATATATAGATTAGTATTATAGCAAATTTATTATCAGCATAATGAGTCCCCACTACTTATATAATTAGTTTAGAGATTTTTTTCTTTAAAATTTATGTCTAATAAAAGATGCATGTAATATTACCATTTTTTTTATTTTTTAGGAGGCCAATAATTTGACAAACCTCAATTCATATAGGTACAATGGGTTAGTACATAAGAAATCTGTTTCTGTTGTGGATGCCGCTGATAAGAAAGGCTTTACTGTAGTATACAAAAAAGCTAAGAAACAGGTTGGTTTAGATATCATACTGTTACATTTTATATAGAGAATGATTTTTATTCATGAATACTCTATAAGTTATCAATTAACTTTTCAGAATAAACCAAGACAAAATTTGGTTAAAAGAACTTTTAAATCTGGACCAAGGAGATCCTTATACAAGCTGAAGACTTTGCTAAAGGCTAATAAATACAGAACCGATTTAACAAAGGTACTTAGTATTTAATGATAAGATATTCAGATTTTTACGAAAGTTCGGTTACTTAATATTGTATGTATAGATTAGTTCAATTTATTTATAAATTTGTATTTATTCCATGTTGAGAAATTTTGGGCAGCCACACTGATTTTAATTTAGGTCAAAATTAGTTTTAAATGGAAACATAGAAACTTTGTATTTTGTGTAAATATTTATTATATAAAAAAACGTAGCAAAGCAATTTCGGCTTTCACCATCTTCAGTCCTACTTGAAACCAAGGAAATAACTTTCTCTTAGAGGATTTAAATGAAAGATTGATAAAATTCAATGGAGTTAACCAATACTTGATGAAAATTCGTTATACACAAGTACAAATAAATAAATGTTTGGAAAATTTCCATTATATTGTCTAAAGTAGAAATTTCCTAAATATTTGTTTATTTGTTCTTAAGTATAGAAGTATAAAAATAAATGAAATGTTTACTTTTTTTAATATTTATATTTTGCCTGGAAAATTACCTATTTAAATAGCATTATGTTAATGTTATTAGAACTTTCTAAAAAAATAGCTTTCATAATAATACCAACTTGTCCTATGTTAAACCCTTGTCAGTTGTCATTTGATATTTAGCACATTTTACAACTTTAACATCATCTTTGATTAGATCACCTAAAAGGGTTGAAAAACTACCCTCCTTTTTAGTGTTTTTATTTATTCATTTATTTATTTATTTATTAATGTATCAACAACTTACAAAAAAAAGTCAATTACAGATACATATGTTCTCTTAGACTAACTAAACTAGAAAACTATATTCTACAATAAGATAAGCCTTAATCTCCTATTTGGTAAGCTTATTTACTTCCTTTTTAAATTTTTCTTGCGTTACACAGAAAATATCAATATCCTTACAGTATGCATTAAAGTGGTTACAGAGTCTTATAAGTGGCGAATTTCTATATAGATTCAATGGTATTAAATATTGTGACATACATTTTTTAAATGTTTATATTCTTGTCCATGTATGTTTCCTTTTTTTAGTGTAACCTGTGTTTTTCTGACAAGTAAGTAGATGAAAAAATTTGGTACTTTTATTTATTGCAGTGAACCTTTTCTTCTTTTCAACATATTACCCAAAATATTAAAAAAAATTTCTAATTTTATTAAAAAAAATATATATAAATTTTCTTATTGACAGAGTAAAGTTTTTTAGAGTGGATTGCTCCGCTTCCACTTAAATGTGAAACTTAGTTAAGCTGAACCTTAATTTAAGGTGCACCTTAACTTTAAATCGGTTTTTTAAAGTTTTTCTCAGCCTTGATACTTGTTGCAACAGTGTAAGACTCTTAGCTAAGCCGTGATAACTTGTGGCAACAGTGTAAAACTACCAAACCCAGCTCGTTATGTGTCATTAGTGACATTCATAGTAGTTTGAAATTCCTGGTTTTTTTGTCGGTGACGTTAAAGAAAATAATTTCTCAGAGAGAGAAAAAATTATTCTTTTAAATCTTATATATACGTTATACATCATATAACGATTTCGTCGAAATATAAAGCGGGTGCCGACACATGGGAATATATAAACATTTGTTATTAATTTTGTCTATCAATGTATGAAAAGCTAAAGATAGGCAAATACTTACAAATCATAGGGATGTTCAGTTTCATGTTCAATCTGATCTAGTATAAAAAGTGCTGTAGCTTTCATCACCTTGAAACCTTTTGAAAAAAGTTAATTGATCAAAAGAATCAAAATAATTCATCCTGTTGAATACATGTCTTGGAATTTTGTGGATTATTAAATTGAGTTCATCAAGATCGTCATCATCATCAATTAATATATTATGTCAATCCATGTCTACTTTATTTTTAAAAGTAAAGGCAAGCAACAAATCTTTAAAAAATCAGAGAGAATTAAAACTTTCAAAACAAAACTGATGCACTCTGTTAATTCAAATATTCAAACTGTCACTTAAGTAAAGCTTAAGCCTCAAAGATCTTCGCCTTATCTAGATGATGTTAAAACAGTGTTAAAATCAATTTTAACTACTGGTGCAATGGGAATCTTTTACTTGAAGGTTTACCTTAAAGTTAGGCATCACTTATATTAATTAAGGGGAACCCGTGCAATATACCCTTATACTTATACCCCAATGCTTCTAAATTAACCTTGATTTTTTTAAATTGATTAAAATTAATTTTTTACCAATCTTTCCTTTGAATTCTCTAAGAGAAAGTTATTTCCTTGCTATCAGTAGCACAGAAGGTGGCAAAAGCCAAAAGCACTTTGCTTTCTGTATTATAAATTACAAAATGAGGAAGCAGTAACATTACCTAAAACAATGATCAGTTAAATTTTACAAACATCTATCACAGTATCAACAAATACAAAAATCTATTTTTAACTAGAATAAATAATAGTGAAGAAAATAACTAAAAATATATTATCACCTATCAAAATAATCCATAATAATAACATTTTCTTTGTGATTGGTTTTTTAAATTAAGCATTCTATAATTGGAAATAAATCAGCTGTATCTTTGTAAATCCATCTGTATAGTTTTTTAATTTGATCTAACTGAAACTTCCTGTTAGCTTAGTTATAAATTAATATTAGACTTATGACAATTTAACAAAAAATAATTAAATTCTTTGTTATAATTCAGTTAACTTTTGCTTTCTTGATTTTAAAAATGTAAAAAATGTTTGTTTTTTACATTTTGTAAAATTTTAATCAAGCCACTGCTTGTGTTTAACATTATATTTTTCAGGCTAATTTAACAAATATTAAAATATTCGAAAACAGTCTAATATCAAAGAAGATGTATTTTATTTATACTGTGTATTCTTGACTTGTAATTAAGTATTATATGCTGTCTAGAAAATAGCTAACATTTACATAATAATATTTTACATATGTACAGGGTGGTTCATTATAAAAATAACGCTCCTAGATATTTGTAGTTATAATAATTAACAACATAGTTTTTAATGAATTTATTTTTATCTATACATACATATAAATGTAAAAAAAAAAACGTCTTGCTTAAAAGGCAGAAAAATAGTAAGCAGCAAATGCTTTTACTATTATGTTAACTCTCTCTGACTTTTATTTTTAATGTAAGAATATTCTAGTGTGCAATAAAACGTACACTTTTTTTTTTGATCTTGACTGTTTAAATAAAATATATTTGTCTAAAAATATACATCAAATAATACAATTTATATATGAACCTAGAGAAAATAGTTACATGCTGTATATAAGTATATATTACATTGTTGGGCCTTTATTGCCCTTATTGCCAAAAGTTCCAAATAATCATCTCAACTTTCTAAACTATGCTGTTATCACAATACAATAGACTATTTAGGTACCTAAGTGTGTTAGTAAAGAGGAACATACATTTAGATTTAAATGAAAATTGATACTTCAGATTTTTGAGATTCTACTTTTTTTTTAAATGTGTTTTGTTATTTATATATTTGTTTCTAAACATTGGAATATATTTCTTTTTTTTAGGCTGCACTCAGAAGAGCAAGCGCTGTTTTAAGGTCACAGAGGCCCCAGCCTGCTAAAAAACAGAAAGCTAAGAAGCCAGAATAATTCTATACATGTATAATTAAGGAAACTAATAAAAATATATAAAACAATCCAGCTTTTTATTAAAATCATAACAGTTCAGATATTTCAAACATTTTAAAGGTAAGTTTAGGAAAGGACTAGAAACAAAAAATGATCAAAATATATTGATAATATTGTCCCACTTGTATCTCCTGACCTAATATCTAATAATTCCACCCAAACTCATTCATTTTTGATGTTTAAAAATTGACTTGAAAAGGAAATCCATGGCCACAAGTTCTAATTAGTTTTTACCTGCAAACTTAAAAAAATGGTTTTATTTTTCTTATCATTTTTGAAGTTTAATCATTTTTACAAGTAATTGTTTATTGACTTTGTATGACAATTTTTTCATTTCAATTTAAATGACTATTATTTGCATTTGCAAATTAAAAATCAAGCTTTTAAAAAGAAGAAGGGGCGATAAAATGAGAAATTGTTTACTGATTTCAATACTAAAAAAAATTAATTTTGATCCAAAAATCATTGTGCTGTAGAATAAAAATAAACCCTTTTGTATTTAAATATAATTAGTCTGCAATAATTAAATTTGCGTTATATTATGAGGCTACATTTAAAACAACGCTCAGTAAAATTAAAAATGTCAAATTTAAATAAAATTACATATGGATTATGTAATTTTCTAATATTTACAATAATTTAATTTGCTCTCTAATAAAATTTCTGAACAACTGTTAAAATATCTAGCCCTGAAATTAATATACGCGCATTAAAAATGTTAAAATAAGCACTATCCAATCCTTTCTAGCGTTTTCGCGCGCTTTTAATATTGATAGATATTAGGTTAGGTTAGGATAGTTGTGGGCACGCCCGGGAAAGATTCTAAATGAGAATGGGATCAGGAATAAGACTAGGACCGAGAATCTAAACATATACATGGAATAAGTGTCCGATATTTTACAGAACAGTTCCTCAAGTATTTTTCAGATAAAAAGTTCATATAAAGATGTGTCAAAAGTGCTTCATTTCCAAGATACAGGGTGTTAGAGTTTTAATATTTCTAATTTACTTTTTATCAACCGTGCACATTTCTAGAGATAATTTATTTAAATCTGGCACACAATATAGGTTGACCAATGTTTTCAAAATAAGCATAATGTTTATATAAAGATGTGTCAAAAGTCCTGCGTTTTCAAGATACAGGGTATTATATTTCTAATATTCCTTTTTATCAACTGTGTACACTTCTAGAGATAATTTATTTAAATTTAGCAGAAAATATAGGGTGTGCCAATGTCTACCAAGTAGGCATAAAAAAATTTTCAAAAAATCTACAGGGTGTTAATATATTCTTAAAAAAATAGTGTTATTTTATTATTCTATATCTTAGTTCGCAAGTAGTCATGCTTAAAAGGAACTATTTCAATGTTTTAAAATTAATATATTTTGCCTAACTTTATATTATATTGTAAGATTAAATTTTAATAATTTTAAATCCCTACATTTATTTGTTAGGCAGTCAAAGTATTTATAATAATGCGCCCTTAATTCACACTCCTTATTTTTCATACAGAGGGTTTGAGACAATATTGTTGCATTGATAGCAAGGTTTCTCTATATGTACCAATGTCTACAAAGTAAGCATAATACATTTTCAAAAAATCTACAGGCTGTTACTTTTTTCCAGTCGTGACCCAACAACGCAAATATTTTCTTTATTAGCTTGTAATATGTAAAATATATTCTTAAAATAATAGTGTTATATTATTTTAGATCTTAGTGCGCAAATATTAATGCTTAAAAGGAACTATTTCAATGTTTTAAAATTAATATATTTTTGCCTAACTTTATATTATAATGTAAGATTAAACTTTAATCATTTCAAATACCTACGTTTATTTGTTGGGGGTCAAAGTATTTAAAATAATTCGCCCTTAATTCACATCCCTTATTTTTCATACAGAGGGTTTGAGACGATATTGTTGCATTGATAGCAAGGTTTCGCTATATGTGGTAAATAATAAACTTATTTATTTTATTTTTTTTAGAAGTATTCCATTTTTTGGGAATTTTAAATATCTTTCACGTCTGTCAAAATCCAAACGTTCATACTTTAAATCACACAAATTTGAAAGTGATTTTTCCAGGTTTATGAAATCGAAGATTAATCCGCTATGTTCCTGTTCATTATATTGAGCTTCGTGGTTTATGGTGGAAAAAAAATATCATTTAAACGGAGTGAAAATGAATAACATGGAGAATGCTTCAGCGACTGACGTCGTTTTTACATGCAATCTGCCTTATGTGTCCAGCTTGCAGGTGAAAATCAACCACGTGTTATAGCCACGGATTTTCTCTTTCACTTATTTTATATAATTAAAAAATGAATTCTTACATGCAAATTTGGATCCGGAACACGTTAACAATTTTCAGATTTTTCTTTTCACAGGAAGTCAGTGGAAGAAAATAAACTTTACTTTCCGATCGATTTATCTCGGAAGCTACCATATTTGGAATAAAAATAATTGAAACCATTTTTGTTTACGACAGCCTTACCGTTTTTTCTATTGATATAGATGCTCGGGAGTCTCTAATTTGCCTAATTACCCATAATAAGGGTGATAGTTCTGATGTTACTTAACACTATTTTAATTTTTTTGCAGCCCCCCTTTCTTTCGAGGACATATAATCACTTTCCATGTGGTCAAAACCCGCTGACCCGTCAGAAATTTTGCTGACCCTTAATAAGGGTGGTAGGTCACATGCCACTTAACACTAATTTCATTTTTTGCAGCTCCCCTTTTTTTCCAGGACTTATAATCGCTTTCAATGTGGTCAAAACCTGCTCACCCATTGAAAATTTTGTTGACCCTTAATAGGGTTGATAGTTCTGAAGCTATTAACATTATTTTTTGCAATTTTTTTATATCCCCCCTTTCTTTCCAGGATTTATAATCACTTTCAGTGTGGTCAAAATCTGCTGACCCGTTAGAAATTTTTCTGATCCTTAAAAGGAATGATAGGTCTGATGCTATTTAATATTACTTTAATTTTTCGCATTTTTTTTTACTCCCCCCGTTTCTTTCTAGGACATATAATCACTTTCAATGTGGTCAAATCCTGATGACCCGTTTGAAATTTTTCTGACCTTTAATAGGGGCGATAGTTCTGATGCTACTTAAAATTATTTTCATTTTGTGCAGTTTTTTATAGCTCCCCTTTTTTTCCAGGACTTATAATCACTTTCGATGTGGTCAAAACATGCTGGCCCTTAATAGGGGTGATAGTTCTGATGCTACTTAACATTATCAAATTTTTTGCAATTTTTTTACAGCCTCCCTTTCTTTCCAAGACTTATCATCACTTTCAATGTGGTCACTAAAATTTCGAACGGGTCGGCAGGTTTTGACCACATTGAAAGGGATTATAAGTCCTGGACAGAAAAGGGGACTGTAAAAAATTGCAAAAATTAGAGTAGTGTTAAGTAGCATGAGAACTATCACCCCTATTAAGGGTCGGCAAAATTTCTAATGGGTCAGCAAGTTTCGACTACATTGAACGTTATTATAAGTCCTGGAAAGGATGAAGGGCTGTAAAAAAAAATCAAAAAATAAAAATAATGTTGAATAGCACCAGAAATATCACGTCCATTAAGGGTCAGCAAAATTTCTAATGGGTTAGTAGGTTTTGACCACATTGAAAGTGATTATAAGTCCTGGAAAGAAAGGTGGGTTGTAAAAAAATTGGAAAAAATGAAAATAATTTTAAGTAGTATCAGAACTATCACCCCTATTAAGGGGCAGTAAAATTTCTATCGGGTCAGCAGGTCAGGGGGGCCGTATAAAAATTGCAAAAAGTTAATATAATATTAAGTAGCATTAGAACTATCACCCCTATTAAGGGTCAGCAAGTTTTGACACATTGAAAGTGATTGTGGGTCAGTAAATTAGGAACTCCCTACATGCTCCTGTGGTATTTTGGCATTTATTTTTGCACTTGCGGAGTATGTAAGGTAAATTTTGGCTAGTTTAAAAAAGTGATTTAAAAACAACTTTATTTTACCTGTTATCTGGTATACCTTATTAAATTTTAGACTATTATCTTATTACTTACCAAATGCGAATAATTTATGTCATGTTAGGGTTTTCTTAATTGATTAATTATTACATATTTAATGAATAAAACATGGGAGAAGCTTTTTCAGACACTGATCCAAAGAGCACAGATGCATCAAAAGAGTGGACCCACTGGTTTACAACCTTCCAGAATTGTTTAGGATCTCAGTCAGTGGCGTAACTACAATGGTGCGAGTGGTGCGGTTGCGCCAGGGCCTGAGCCTTTGGGGGCCCGGCAGCCTGGTTAAAGTCTACAGAAAAACATAGTAGAACTATCGATAGAACTAAAAACTACCGATTTATATAAGTGCACATTTAATTAAGGAAATTATATTTACAAAACTAAGCGACTTTTATCGATAGGCGACAAAAACCTTGTCATTGTGTGTACTTAACGCGTACCAACCAGGCAAACAGCCTTTCATGTTTACTTGGCCTTCGCCTGCACTGGCCTGTAGGTTCATTTCTGTCGCGGCGGAGCGCTTTCCGTCGGTAAAGATCAATCGAACAAAATTTATACGGGGAATAGGGAGTTCGCTCAAAATACTGAATTCGTGGTTTATTTTAAGTTATTTGCTATTTGCTTTGGGCAGGGCCGCATTACCCATTAGGCCCGGGCCTAGAGCCTGCCGCCGGCCGCCTCGCTACAACAAAAATCGTTTATATAATTTTCCTTGGTTCATTTTATCGTAAGTAGGTAATTTTTTTATTATATTGAAGGAGGGGATAAGTTTCTGCTATATGGAAGAGGGGACTTTTTTTTTGGTCGTCACTTTTTCCTACGAGCCCGTAAATGCGTTTGGGCGAAAATAATTACCCTGGCACTGGCTGCAATGCTTTTAGAGGGTAGGGCCGATAGGGGCCCATAATCTCAAGCGGGCCTAAGGTCCCACAAGTTGTAGATGCGATACTGGCTTTAGTACTAATTGTTTGTGTTCTGTGTTGGGTGCTAGGCTTAAACAAACGTATAATTACAGTGATACCTATTTTATATTTTGTTTTGTGAGTATTCAACGTTGTAGTTCTGATAAAATGAATTACAAGTATCAATCGGGAGCAGCTTAAAGAAAAAAAGCTGCACAAAACGAAGCAAAATTGAAAAAGCATATAAACACAGACAATTTTTTTCATGTTATAGACAAAAGTAACTGCTGTCAGTCGTTTAATCGTAAGTCGGTGTAATTAAAATTATTATTATACTTGAGAATGTTGTTTTGTATATATGTTTCTTTTTTTTTGTTAAGTTTATTTAGAAGAGTTTATATAGAAAATAGTATGGTTGATATATAGCCTTATTTCATTTTTCTGTGATACCTATCCAATTTGCTGGAGCTTTTCTGAATTTCAATATTTTTTGCGATTTATGAAATCTCTCTTTTTTTACTTATATGTACTTATTATAGAGAGGGGGGAGGCCCGGTTTTACGATTTGGCACCAAGGCATCACGTTGTCTCGTTACGCCACTGGATACAGTCAACTCAATCGGAGAATGACATTTTCTTGAATAAATTATATAAAGAAATGGCAAAACACTGTGAAACAACAGGAAAAAAAGAAAAAAATGTTATGTCTATTATTCATATTCTAATAAAAACGAAAACATTTTTTATTATTTATTTAAAATGTACTGTCAGGTTGCATTCAAAACATTCACTAAGTTCTATTTTTTTTGCATACCTAATCATATATAACTTAGATAAGTTATGTATGATTTAAGATGAAAACGAAAAAAATATATATACCTAAATCGACTTTTTTTTAAGCAAAAGAAGGATAGGTACAAAAATACATTTAATATAATCAAAATTCAAAAGCAGATTTGACCCGTTCTCATTTACGTATTAAAACAAATCAATGTGGGTTGTTAAGTCGTTATAAAGCTAATGAAATTCTTCATGGATATTACTTTGGATTTTGCAGAAGCTAGGTGCGGAGAGGTGCCGTGCAATGCTATCCATCCATTACGAAAATACATCTATGAAGGCATTAATTTAGGCCCTATTCGTGAATCAATGATATCACCTATTTATGAAGGGCGAAAATGAGTCCGATAAAAAATATCTAATTTTTTTTTCTTTTTATTTGAACAAATAAACAGCTAAAAGATAAGGTAACCAACTTTTAAAAGCCAAAATACAGGGCAGGCCATGTCTATTGCACTTCCAACTATTTTTCTGTGGTCAATAAAACGAGCACATAAAAACAGAAACTAAATATCTGTTATTTCACATTTAATTTGTTTATATTAAATAGGAACTTTTTGTTATTATGAAAGTAACAAACATAACGTAACAGAATAAAACATAAAAACACAACCCTAAACAAGATTTAGCAAGCATGAAAGCAATGTTGCCAATGTTATCAAACATAAAATATTATTTCATTTTTTTAATGTTTAAACCCAGGACAATTTGAGACTGAATTTGAGGGAAATGGGACAATACGGGTCGTTTTATTTAAACAGGACGTCACGTATCATTAAATACGGTCTGTCCCGGCCAATAAGGGACGGTTGGTCAATTCTTGGTTGGACTCTTTGTTTTGGGGCCAAAGGCTTCAGGCTACTCAGCTACTAATGGGAGATCCGCGCCTGGCTAGATATACGTTTTGTCATGCTCAGACAATTTTGGAGGATGTCATAGGAATAATATGATTGTGAACTTTTCTTTTTATTAATACTAGGTACCTCTCGAGGGTATGTTTAGTAAGTTGCAGAGTGTTCACGCATAGGCCATCCGGTTCACAAAAAAAAATTACCGAAAAAAAAAGAAAAACCAATATCTTCCAAATTATCACAGATAGAGCAAAATTGTTTGATTAAAAAATGTACGGCAGATTATTACCTAAAAAAAGGTATTCATGTTTTTCCTGCAGTCCTTTTGCGAAAATTGAGTGTGAAAAAAATAGTTTTTGAGGTTATGTTATGTAGCCACGGATGTCTTCTTCCAAACGCATTTTGAATTAAAAAATCGTTTTTACTAGAACTATTGCAAAATTTGTCCGAGCGCTTGCTAATAAATTGAAGAATTTTTTTTTGGTCCGAAAAGAGGAGACAAGAAAATCAATGATGATTTTAAATTAATTTATCTCGAAAACTATTACATTACCGAAAACAATCATTATAACCTTTTTTGTAGGTAATGATCTGCCCTACGTTTTTTAGTAAAATAATTTTGTTCTATTTGCAATATTTTAGAAGATATTGGTCATCCAAATGGCCTACGTTTGAGCACTCTCCACATTCTTTGACAGCCCCTCAAGAGATGCCATTAGCAAAAGAAATTAGTGCACTTTAGTATTTTGCACGTCATCAACCTTTTGATTACTGGACTATATAATAGCGTCGAATCTCAGGGGGAGGCGGTGGACTGCGAAAAATTATTTTAAAATAAACACATATATTTAAAAATTCTGTGGGCCATTTTAGTAATGCATGTATTGGGATCTCGGACGCTATGAAAGAGAGAAAAATGATTAAACGGGCAAAGTGTTGCAGAATTTTGTTGGTGATTTAAAAACGTCGTCGGCGTAATTTTAAATTTTTTGATTTTTGAGACATTTTGGAAAAACTAAAAAGAGGCATTTTCTATAAAGCTCTGTAACTTCTTTGTTTGTAATTTGTTTCAAAATCTGGGAAGCCATTTTTTATATAGAAAACTCTTTGACATTTCCAAAGTTTATTACTTATTTCCTGGTATCGTTTATTTTAAATCCTTTAAAAACGAAGAGAAATTTGAAATGTTGAAGTTTTATATTAAAAACAATAGAAATGCAATTATATTCTTAAACAATTACGCTGATACTTAATAACCAGAGAGGCAACAGCCAAACCAAAGGTATTTTTCAAAACTTGTGGCTAATTTAAGAACGTGTGGAAGTTTCGAACAGTCACGGTCTAAGAAGTATAAAAAGGACAATAACAATCGTGACAAGCAAGCAATAAATTACCTTAACCAAAACCCAACTTCATCGACAAGAATAAGCAGTACAGCGCTAAACATTCCTAGGACAATACTTAGAGGGGTTTTAAAGAAAAATAAGTACCACCCACAGCGCACAGCGTAGGTTGCATACTCGATTTGCCATGAATGTTTGGTGTGGCACTTATGGTAAAATAGTTTTTCGTATTTGCTGGTTTAACTGTTTTATACATACTCTTGTATCTTGAGGTAATCGACTTATAGGTCCATTTTTTAATAGAAAACTTTAACTGGTGAACGATATTTAGATATGCTAGAAAACCAAATTCTACCAGCAATTAGAGATGTAGCACAAAACGAATTTCATAATGTGTGGTTTCAGCATCGGGATGGCTGCCCTTCCCGCAATTCAAGGGCTGACAAAGATTTATTAAGAAGAACTTTTGGGGACAAATTATTTTCCAGTGGTGGTCCTATATCATGGCCTGTAAGGTGGCCAGATATTACACCCTTGGATTTCTTTTTGTATGGGCACGTTAAAAAACAAGTTTTTGAATTTGAAAGTCCCGAGACGTTGGCAGTACTCGAACAGAGAGCTCGAGAAGTGTTTGCTAAAATTAAAAGAATCACACTTCGATGAGCGACAAGTACTCTTGCTCATCGAAGCTTGCGTTACAAAAGTGGGACTCAATTTTTTTAACATTCCAATTTTTTTTTATTGTTTTATGTGCACGTCTATATTTTTCGAGTTAAAGCTTATTAATATTTTTTCGTACTTTAGGTGATTACTACATTAAATGTTTATTAAATATTACAAAAAAATAATATTGTTACCATGACATACTAGAATAAAATCAACTTTCGTAAAATTTGATAGTTTTTATTTAAGCATAAACTTAGGAAGAGGAGTTTTCATGCTTAGTTTAAAAAAGCATAAATCCAATATGACGTTCATTAGAAAAAAAAGTTGATGATGGTGAAGAGTAACCGAAACGTCGAAATAAATATTTTATGCAATAACTGTTTTCTACATAAAAATGGCTTTAAAATTTTTTTTACAGATTTTGAATAAAAATTACAAACAGAGAAGTTATAGAGTTTTATAGAAAATTTCAGTTTTTTCAAAATATCTCAAAAACCAAAAAGTAAGTAAATATGCCACGAGCGTCTTTAATTACCAACAAAATTGTGTGAAATTTTGCCCATTTAATGATTTTTCTATCTTTCATAGTTTCCGATATCCCAACACATCCATATATCACTTTTGTAAAGAATATCAAAAAATAATCTACTTTATTTGAAAATAATACGGTTCAGTTTGAAATATCCAAAAAAAAAGCACAACTTGATCAAAAATTAAACATTTATTAATAGAAAAACAAAATTTCGAATAACAGTATATTTTTGTTAGTAGCTAACAACTCAAGTATAAAAAGAAATGAATTGCCTACCTAGAAGGTACAAGGAAGAGAGCTGAGAGATATTGGGGTTTTTATAAAAGTGTTTAACTTAAATGTCGCACATCGTAAACAAAGCATCCAGATGTTAACTAAAATCACAGGACTACATTTAAGCTATATTTTCTGTGCTAAAACCTTAACATGATTTTGATATCGAATTTGAAAATAGGATTCCTCAAATAAAACATATTCCTAATATTTCGCTAGACCCGCAAAATGTGTTAAAATCTCTCAAGGATAAAAATCGGGCTAGAATGCTTCCTAATGTGGAAGTGACGGTAATAATCTTCGTATCAAAAGCGGTCACTAACTGCTCAGTTAGTAACTGCTGAGTTAAACATTATTAGGGATCGATTTTTTTGGATATTAAACAAAGGGACTAGTGTATGTTTCTTCATTCTGTATGCTTTCGATGTTCTTTATCATTATATCAAGCCGTTTATAAACTCAATAAAACATCGAGACAAATGAAAGAAAGAAACTTCTCTCATTAAAAATTGAATATAAGAACTATAGGACTCATTTAAATAAATTATTAAAAACACAAAAATTTAATTACTATAAGAAACAAATTGAGAAAAATAAAAAAATGTACAAAATTATAGAAGATGCTACCAATATAAGTAACAAAAAACAAAATGATTGCCTCACTGTTAATGATGATAACAACATACCTTTTAGTAGTAACATTCAATGGCCAACCTCTCTAACAAATGTTTTACCAATATTGGTATCGAAATGGCAAAAACCATTAATACTTCAACTATTACCACTAATTCAAAAAAATAACACCTTTATATTTTTGACCCCCGTATCCGAAAAGGAAATAATAAAACAAATCGCCTCTCTTAAAAATGATGATGCTCCAGGGATGAATGACATCGCATTAAAGCTCATTAAGCTTGTTCATCTGGACATAGTATTACCCTTGTCTCATATAATAAATCTTATTTTTAAAAGTTTATCAAACCATTGTAAACATATTGTTCCGGATTGGCCGGTACACAAAGACGTAGTTTCTGAATGCACTCCTTTTATTTTCAAAACACAGGTTACAGGTATCACAGGTAAACACTGGTTATACCTAACAATCGTAACTAAGATAACTTTAAACTTGTCAATGTCAGCTTGTTAACTCTTCGAAATCTCAATTACAACTGAATCAAAATGTGGCCTCGCGGCGCGCTTATATAGCCTTTAGAAAAAAATGGAATGATCTAGAAAATTCTAGAATAATCTAAATACTACAGGGTGAGATGAATTAAGCCTGACAGAAGATTCGAGAACGATTTTTGACACTAACATAGTCGTTACATGGATAAAAATTAAGGTAGGTCTACTTCAATAAAATAACAAAGAACAAATAAATTCATCTAAATCTTAACAAAACTATAACTAGAGCTAAATTCGTAACAATATATATATATATATATATATATATATATATATATATATATATATATAGTATATGTCAGGTTTAAAGAAAAAAATAAAAAAATTTCGCCCGATCAGCTTAATCAACAGTTTTGCCAGAATCTTCGAAAGATGTCTCAAGGATAGATTAAATAAATATAAATATTGTCGCAAAATCAGTTTGGATTTAGTGAAGGTCTCGGTACCACTGAATCTATATACTGTTAAACCTCTGAAATCATTATTAACCTAAATAATAATAGTCTTGCTCAAAAATAAAAATCAATAGTTTATTTCTTCAAATTAAAAGTACATAGCGAAATATATATACAATAATTGGAGAAAAACTCAGAAGATCCAAAAATGTATAAAGGAAACTTAAATACATAGATATACTTATAATAACTAGATAATACAAAATAAGATATATTTATGTAAATTCCTGGACATCGTAACAGCATTTTTCTAACAGCACATTTTTTAAGCGTTTTTAAAAAATATTTATGTTGGCAGCATCTCTAATTTCTTTGATCAATTTATTAAACAGTGTACATCCCGTAAAGTAAATATATTTTTGATATATAGTAGATCAGTGATTTTCAGGTAACAGAAGCACTTTTGATCTCGTGTCGTAACTATGAGATAATCTTACTTCTTCAAACAAACGCTTGATATGGTATACAAAACAACATACTCCACATATATAAATGCCAGCAACAGTCAAAACTTTTAAATTTTTAAAAGCATCGCGACATGATTCGCGGTAATTTACGCCGGCAATCAGACTATATATATATATATATATATATATATATATATATATATATATATATATATATATATAAGTATTACTTAATTTTGTAAAATAAAAATCCTTTTAATATGAGCACTCATACCAGTAGCGGCTCGCGGGTGAAAAAGTAAGTGAAGTGCAAATGAAACAAGAAAATATCGCAATCCTTTTTTTTTTCCAGAATATTTTTATTTGTGGAGGGGGTATAGTATTTTTTACGACTTACCTAAATTTTGTATACTAAATCAATTCTCCTATCCTTCATAGCAACAAATTAATTTATAACATCCTCATAAAATGGATGAGTTGCCCTAATCTCCTCCAGAAATTCCTTTTGAAATGACATATTGCCTAAAGAAGTAAGTCTTTCTTAAGATGCTGTATTTCTTAAGTTTTTACTCGTTGGAGGCAACAAAAACTTCTTTCCACTCAAGCACTTGTCGACGGTATTGTCAAAATAAGAGAAAACAGTTTATATGCTTCGGTAAAAATATCATCATTTTCATTATTTTTTTCATTTGCTCTTGCAGCGATATATTTCAATTACTCTCATTGGCAAAAATAAGACCAAACTCATTTTTAAGTCGTTGACTTTTTGAAAATATTTATTTCCCCATATAACTGCAACAAATTTTCAAACGGGCCAGTCGGAAAATTTAAACTATATTCGGAAAATTTAGCAGAATCTGCCAAACATAAAAATGTAAGTTTTTACAATCTTGAAATCTTAGTGTCATTTCCATTAAAATATGGTCCAATATTTCATAAAATAGGGTTCTATACTTAGCCCTAATTTCTTCAGGTGAAAGCTTAGCAAGCTCACGTTTCTAATGATTTATTTCTGTAATAGAATTTGCTTTATCAAACATGATATCAAAAAAATGTTCATTTCTTTTTTTTTACAGAGCGCCTCACGACAGCGTTTTATATTGGATATGCAAAAATGAATGTCAAGCGATTTGTTTTTGAAGAACGCAAATAGTATGTCCGTGATTGAAAAAATGTCATTAAACACTAATGCCAGAAACGTGAATTCAAAATCGTTTATCTCACCTAAAAATCCTTTCGCAAGATTGATTTTTCATCAGATTTGTCACAGTTTGTAATAAATTCAAAGACGTCTTTGAATTTATTCCGGTCTTGAACAATCACATTTACTAACTTCGAATTTGAAGACCAACGAGTTTCGGTAATTGTTGGTATATGCCTCGTAGATGCAGATATAAGAGCATACGTTCGTTTGGCTGAGTGATCAAAAAAAGAGGAAATACCACTAAGGCTTGCAAAAAAATTCGACATTTAGAAATATTTTTAAACTTTGCTGCATCACAAGGTTAAGACGATGCGCAAATATAGCCTGCGGCGCTTTTTTTTTGAAGGTCATTTAGATGGCCAGACATCACTCTTGCGCCATCATAACATTGCCCTATTAATTTATGTTTATAGTCAAATTGGTCCAAAATTTGATCCAATAGAGAATATAAATTCTCCAACTTCTATAGGAGCTGACATTACAGAATCCTAAGAATCTCTCGATTACTGAACCTTCTGAATTAATGTATCTTAAAATTATGGAGTACTGGGAGGTTTGCATAATATCAGTGGTGTCATCCACTTGCACAGAAAAAAACTGTGTATTCATTATTTCATTTTTTACATGATCATTTAAATAATAAATGCATTCAATTATTTCGTTTTGAATAGTTTTCGAGTCACCAGTAAAAACATTTTTAATTTTTTCGTGGTATCCTTTAGTTCTTGGGAACTTTTCGCTATTAATAAACCTAAGCTTTTTAAAATTCCCCCTATTTATTGACTCGCTGCTGTCATCATGGCCGCGAAAGACTAACTCTTGTTTTGCAAGGTACAAAACTGAGTAAATTACCAAGCACATAAATAGTCTATTTAATCGGACGTTTCCGTTAAACTGTATTTTATATAGTTTAGCATTTTCTTTTAAAGTGTCAGCTATAGTGCCGAGTCTTCATGTTTATGTAGAGGCCTTCATATATTTAACATACCTGCAAATCCTTCCTTATTTCACACTGAATATTTATTGGAAACTAGTAAACAAGGCCAGCAAAACAATTTTTTTAATATTTGACTACTACATAACCATTTGTACGCCGAAAACCAGGATGACGATTAAAACTCTGATCTTGTTCCTTCCATCGATTAAATGGAGTTTTTTTCCAACAAAATGCAAACTACATCCGTGAGCGGATTCATCGATAATGTATATTAATAAACCCGACACCAAATAAAGTTGTAACAACACCATAAATAAATATAACCCAGAACAGTCAAGCCAACTGCAAAGGAACTAACCGGTTGCAGCGAAATCCGCGAAAATAAAAGTAAACAACCACCCCAAACTGAACGACACGTGGGTGTAGTGTACTGCGTTAGCAATTCATCAAGAGCGTTGTATGGCGCTAGTTGACATTATTCTTCCATGCGCTCGACGTCATCGCGTACGCGTTGTCATGGCAACGTAATAGGAAAATCGCAACAATCTCCAGGAAAGTCGAAGCGTTGTGCGCCACTGTTATGGTTGTTATAATAAAGTTCGATTGAAAGTTTTCAAAAAGGCATGCCGCCAACGCAACGGGCAAGTAAAATATTTATTCGAGATGTACAGTTTATTTTTTACCAATTAGGTGAATAAATAAATATAAAAACTTAATTATTAAGAGATATATAATAAATATAGTTAGATATTTGCTTGTTTATTTTTCCTGGTGAATTAGCACTTCATCTGCTTCACCTGAATAGCCGCCACTGTAGATAACAGACTTATGCCACGATAATTCTCAACGTTATTATGGTCCCCTTTTTCACGTAAAGGTAGAACAGTGGCTAGCTTTAAACTATCAGGAAAAACATTCTTATCAATGGATACATTGATTAAATGCGCTAATATATGGGCTAAATAAAATTCACACTTTTTCAGAATATTATTTGAAATAGCGTTATAGTATTAGAATTCTTAAGACTATTAATGATAACTATAACATCATTTCCACAAACCGGTTCCATGAAGAAAGTTTTGGGAAAGTCCTCAAGTAAAGCGAATTGTGTATTAAAATTTTCCGCCAATTCTTCATTAGAAAGCTCATTTCCGTTAAGAGTAATCTTAATATTATTCTGTTTATCTGTGTGTTGAATACTCTTTATGCGTTGCCACATTGCTTTTGACTTATTTTCAGCGATTAGGATTTTAAGATCGTTTTTATTTTGTATAAATAACATTTATTTGTTTACTAAGATTGAGATATGTTCTATCAAATCTAGCTAAATCAGTGAACAAAGTCACTCTTTCTTTAAGCCTATTTAACACGGGATTAAGTTCAATTTTCTTAGAGGTATTATTGTTACGACTTTTTTTAAGGGAAAAGACAAATTAAAGTAGTAAAGCAGAATTTTTGCAAAAACATTAAATTCCTAATAATAACTTCAGGGAAATCCTCTTTACTTAAAAAAATCAGAAAAGTGGCCATGTTGCTATCGTTAAAACTTCTGCGCATGCAACCTACGTCATTGGAAATATTTACATTAGTCAACGTGTTCACGCAAACAAATATAGCATAATGATCGGACACATTTAAGTTAATAACTTTACTATAACAATCACAAGAGACACTCAACATAAAATTGTCTATACAGATTGCAGATATTGCGCTAACCCTAGTCGGTATCTTAATCCTATAGCTAATATTAAAACTACCCAAAAGGTCACACAGAAGAGACAGATTAAAACTTGGTATTAAAAAGTTTACATTAAAATCACCTCCTATAATAAAAGTAAAATTAGGTTTTTTGAAGTAGGCTAACAAATCATTACATAACTCTAAAAAAGTAATAAAATTTCCCATAGGCGGCCCATATACAACAAGTAAAATTTGGTTTAAAAAATCAATCCTCACACAGCAGCATTCAAAAACGCCCTCACAACAAAATTGAGACACCTTGTCGCAAAAAATCACTGGTTTCATAAACATTTTATTACTAAAAATTGTAACACCCCCGTGTTTAAAGGATTTTCTACAGTACGCAGATTCCAAGTTAAAGTTCTTAATCTCATTTAACTGTGCATGTGTAAGCCAATGCTCACTTAACAACAAAAAAAATCACATGCGGATTTTTCGAGGATCACATCTATAACTAAAATTTTATTTGACATACATTGAACAATTAAATGACAAAACGCAAGCGGATTATTGAAATTTGTTGGTGGCATTCCTTGATCATTTACTTCGGGGCTAGATTCATCTATTAATAAAATAGTAGATACTGATATAGTCTGATACTCACTAGCATTCGGATAAAAATAGTTAAATGGTGTTACTGTTTTTAAAACAATGTTTTGTCTATTACAATTTTTAAGTACAGTGTTTTCCCGCATATTTTTCCACCCACCTAGAGAATTTATTTGAGAAAAAGTTGTTGGTTTTTTTATGAAGATTTAGAATATTATATCATAAGTGCGAAATTATTATTGGAAATGTCAAAATTTGACAGGTTGTCAGTTTTTTTTATGAAGCGCCCTGTATATTAAATCATATTCTTGAAGATCTTTTTTTTTTCTAATTTCAAATATATATACTTTTAATATATTCTGTCAATTAGTTTTGGATATATAAGCGTTTAAACATTAAAGAAATGGTAATGTATTTTGCACTAAAACATAGTGAGCCATGGTCAAGACAATTGCAATGAACGACGCCTTTTTGACGTTTAACGGTCAGAAGTAATTATTTACGAATATTTTTAATATCTAATACGTTGGACGATGGGTTATGCGGAACAAGAGAAACTCGACATGATAGAATTATTTTATTTACATGGTAAAAATGCATCGATAGCTCGTAACGAATGTCATCGGCGGTTTCCAGATAGACTAACACCGACTTGTAGGACAATATTAAACAACGCTAAACAATTGAATGAAAGAAAAACACTTAAGCGAAAAGTTAGAATATTGGAAAGAAACGCTGAAGAAGATTTAAATATTTTATTATATTTTGAAGGTAATTTTGAAACTTTTGTATTAAAATAATTTATTTATCTTATTTATTCTTGTTTTAGAAAATCCTGAGCGCTCAATTCCCGATGCAGCTACTTTTTTAAACAAATCGTGGCATAAAATCCACTCAGCTCTAAAACATTATAAATATAAGCCATATAAGTTTTTAGCTACTCAAGAATTAACGGATCAAAATAAAATAGACCGATTACACTTCTGCCAAGAAATAGAAAGACGTGTTATGATGAAGCAAGACCACTGGAGGCATGTTTAACCGGAAAAATAAGCATTTTTGGTCAAAAGAAAACCCGCGAGGTCTTCAGGCGGTCAAAATTCAAGGAAGAAGATCCCTACATGTTTGGTGTGGCCTTCTTAACAATCATGTTATTGTACCTATATTTTTAAATGGGAATTTAACCGGACAAAGGAGTTATTAGAAAACGAAATCGAGGGGCATTTAGAACAACTACAGATTGATTCATATCTTAATTTGATATGGCAACAAGATGGTGACAGGTATCAATTTTGGATTGGAAGACATGGACCATTAAGATGGCCAGCAAACAGTCCCGATCTCTCTCCATTGAACATATTTTTGTGGGGTTATCTGAATAACAAGATATACTACAATAGGCCAAGAACCATCCAAGCTTTAGAGTAAAATATAGTCCAAACAATCGACGATTTAAATACCCGATCACCTCATTTTATCTACGTATCCATACACCAATCCATACCAATTTAGAAGAAATATTCAGAAATGCATTATAAACCAAGGAGGCTATACATAACTGACGTGTTGTAATTTAACCTACTATTAATTAGCGTATTAAATATAGTCATATACTTTATATATGAATTTAACACTGTTCCCCACACTGAAAAGTTATCAGTACTTTAATGCCGATATTAATATTATTAATGGAGGAAGGGGGTAGAAGAATGGTGTTGAAAGTCTTCGAGAGCTACTTGTCGGATAGGGTGCAGAATGTCAGAATAAATAGTGAGGTCAGTGCAGCCTTAATAACTCAAATAGATGTCCCCAAAAGGATCATTTTAGGCTCAGTTTTTTCCATTACCTATATAAACTCGGTGTTCGACTTAAACACCAATGGCACAATCATATCATACGCAGACGATACTGCTATTGTTTTTTTCTTGTAATATCTGGGAGGAAACTAAAACCAAAACTGAAACCGGATTTATGGTACTTAAAAACTCGCTGGATTCTCGTGGACTGTCATTCAATATTAGTAGAAATTACATACCTTTTTCCATAGCCTCAATAAAAAGACCAACTTTTAACTTGTGACAATAATGCGCTTTTTCAAATTCAAGCAGTAGCTAAAATAAAATACTTTGGAATATTTAATGACCAATGTCTCATAAAATCCGTAAATTAGTATACAAATTCTATATTTTGAGGGAATTTTTTAACACCAAATTATTGACACAAATATACAAATTATTAATTGAATCCTTACTTAGGGATGGACTCATAATATGGGACATATTTCCTATAAAGATAGTACAGAATTGTATCTTAAGAACTGTTTATAAGAGAAATAGTGAGGGCATAAACAGAAGGGGTAAAATAAAAATAATTTTATCGTAACTTCTGGCAATTATGTACAAAATTTTAATAGGGTATTTATTGCTCTATTAAGAAGGCAAAAATTAGGAACTTATATTCTAGGTTGTACTTTACTATGCTTCTTGGGATGCAGCGGAAAACAAAATATTCCCCTACAAAATAATATTTGCGTTACGCCGCAGCGTGACCCATTGTACGACGCCCTCCCTCGATCGACGACTCCGCCAAACACCGGGCTGTTCAGTTGGCTCGGGGACGTCATTTCTTCCGGGTAGATCGTGCATTCGGACCGTCCCTAAAAGAAGAATATCGTATGTTTAATGAAAGACGGGTTTTTGCTGATTTGATCAAGTGGCAAAAGATAAATGAGTGTGAAAAAGTTAAAACCCCTAACTTCATTCAACAAGTTTGCTACTAAGAACCCACATTATTGGTTATAAACGTTGTTACCATTTTCGTTTCTGTCAGTCTCAAATCTTTTGCATTACTAATGCACAGTTGCATCGTTGTTACCGGGATTATTTAGGTATGCATTTAAACTGTTATTATATTTGTTTGCTTCATTTTAGATAAAGCGTATTTAATAATTGTGCTTAGAATTCAAGTAGTATGGTGAATACTTTTGCAAAGCTTTTATATGCAATCTACGTCAAAAAATGCATTATTTATCTAAATAATACGTGCTGTTCAATGTATGCATATGTGTATTTTTGGTAATGTTTGTAAATGTTTTTAAAATTAGTTTGGATGTAATTCAACCAGTTGCTTTCAAAGCGTTTTTACTGGCTCAGACTTCAAAGTAAAAATAAATTATGCGATGATGCCGAAGGAGTGTTATCCAGATCTTTGGAACTGCCATTGTTATAATATTATGGCTAGAATTTGATATTTTGCATAATTAACAAAATACATATAGCAACCAAAATAATATCGAGTGAGTTGCTGTCAAGCTATCTTAATATATAATATATGTTCAAGGAAACTCTCAGATTATACCTACACAGTTTGGAATTCCGACCTCTTACAAAATAAAATAAAAAGATGGATTAGTCTTTACTACAAGCGTCACGGAGTGCGTAAGTGTAAAGAGACAACGTGGAGTGACCGTGGGAGTAACGGCATTTGTGAAAAGGATCTTATAGACCTACGCAGTTGTTAGGTTATTGCTACTACTACTACTACTACCGCAGCTAGTGGAGCTACTACTATATCAAGTACTATTATAAGGGTGTACTGAGCGCAGACAATAATCTGAGCATCCTAAACCTGCTGAAGATATGTTATTTCACATGTAGTATAAAAATGTACTTTGCTAAACACTTCGAAACTACTTCCTTGTTATTAGATTTTTTCGAAAATAACACTGAAAAGAAAATAGAATTATTTATATATTTGCTTGTGCTTGTAGACAGTTCTAATTAGTATGCGCCAATAAAAACGTGTACGGTAACAAAACCTTAAAGCCCTTTGGCTAACTAAGGTTGATCTAAGTTGTGCTATGTGAGGCCGTGCTTCTGTTCTGATAAAATATAAAGCATCTAAATTGGTTAAGGTACAAGGCTTTGAAGAACTCTGTTCTGGCACAGATACTCCGAGAGAAAATAGTTTACGTTGAGAGTGTCATGATGTAGGGAAGTGCTAAAAAACTGTGGAGGACTTTTTCAATTCTTAATGTACATAACAACAACGAAAGACTCTTGTACGAACTGGTAGAATATTATAATAGTTTTGGGGCGTACCATGTACAATGCTTCTGAATCTATCGAGGAACCTGCTGATGTAATATGTAGGATTTCATCTAATGCATCTGGCTCGGATGGTTTGTTACTGGCAATGTTAAAATATCCACATATATCGATAACGTGTGTCCAGAACAGGGCCGTGCGGTAGATTTTCTCAGCATGAAGCAAATACTTAGAATGCCACCTTTAAATGTCTTTTCAAAAAATTAACCTTAGATTGTGATTTTAAAAAAACTGCACAGTATAAAATACTATTTTAGTTTTAAACAGGCAGACCTATCATACATACAAGGGTTTACTGAAACTACAATTTTACCCTTCTAACTTTAATTTTAGCAAATTCATTAATAAGGTTGGTGTAGTCCAAAGTGGCAGCCAATGAAGATTCAATATAAACTATTGATATTGATTTCTTAAGTAATTTTTAATTGATTTTAATTTGGAAAAACTTCTTTCTCCACTATGTACCGATACAGGCAGTGTTAGTAACATTCTAAGAGCTACAACAACATTTGGATACAAAGTAATCCAGATATTTTGGCACCAATAATTTAAAACTTCCAACTGCTTCATAGAATATGGCCGCATTTGGAATACATCTCGTTATTCTTCTTGAAGATCATTCGCATTAATATTCTACTCATTTTCAACCGAAAGTATTGACTTGAGACTGGTACAATAGTTTTCAGGCATTTTGTCATCCATTACCTTAAGTTTTAATCATATAAAAATTGAGTTTTTACTATATGTTTCTAGAAGCGTGAATCGATAATTTAGAGAGTTAAGGGCAATGTACAAAATATAATTTAAAAAAATGTATTTTAAATTTATTTTCCTCTATTATCGGCTCATCGAGAGCTTCATAGTAAAATTGACGCTTTATTCTTCTGGTTCTTACTTTACTTTCGTCAGGAAATTTTTTGGCAGTTAAATTTTTTAATAGGATACCTGCTGAAGTCAGAAGAATCCACAAAAATTTAAGAGTACAATATATAGTTATCTAGTCAGAAATGCCTTTTATAGTTATGATGAATTTTTAAACGATCATCAAGACTTTTTCTTAAGAAAAATAAAATAAAACAAACTAGTCTTACAATATATTTTTTTTTCTGTTTTTAATTTATAAATTGTCCTCAATGTGTATATTATTTAAAAAAAAATTATTTTATTTGATTTAGTGTTTTATATTATTTAAGTGTATTTTTATATTATTAGGACCTATGTAAGCATTATTAATGTAATGACATAAGGTGAGAAATAAATAAATAAATAAATGAAATTCTGTATTACAGTGAAGATTCTTGACAATTTCATTAGCAGCAATTTTCATTTCTTTATATCCTGTTCGTCTATAACTTTTCAATTTTTGAATGGTTTCCGATAACATTCTTACACAAACTGATAATTTTATAGTTACGGATTGCAATAGTTTTGAAAATGAATTTATTTCAAATAAAATGTCATACCAAAGAATCAGAACGTATATAATCTTGTAATTTTTAATATTTCTTGCTAATTCTCTTGCTTTAACTTTACTTTTGACGTCTCTGTTTCCATCTTTTATTATTGCAAATAGTGCATCATACACTTCGGAAAGCTCATATCTTAAAGGTTTTAACACATCTATCTCGCTTGACCACATTGAACGCTCAGAGGTTTTAAAGTTAATTGTGAAACATTTTTTTTCAGAACTTCCCAACGCTTTGTAGAACTAGAAAATAGTATAAAGATCAAAGTTCTTGTACAATAAAAAAAAAAAACTTGTTATTTCTATAGAAGAAGACGCGGCATCATTCACATCTGAGTTTAACGAATGACATGCGCACGGCACTTAAGACATTCAAGTGAACTCAAAACCTAACTATTCGAAATGTGTTAAAATAAGTTCGGTTAAACCCTCTCCTAGCTTCAAAAAATTCTTCAATTTCATATTTATCTTTAATGCAGTTAAAAACTATATGGCTTACATCCGTGACATCGGCGACTATCGAAAAATGTTTAGAAAGTCAAACTCAGCAAGTCATTCTGCCAACTTTAAAGTTTCCGTTATTAAGTTGAAACAAATGTTCAGTTGTTCCACGAAAAGCCAAGCACTGTGAGGCCAAAAGTTTAATTTTTGATAGAATTCTTTTTACAACCCCTCTCCAATGCTGGATTTCCATATCCATAATTCGCTGATATTCAGCGTCAATAGTTTTTTGCTTTATTCGAAGATCAAACTCTTTCTATGCCCTAAAAGCCTTTCTGTGATTTACAGACTTCTCATGCATGGTAAGCGCTCTTACAATATTCATCCACTCAGAATAGCCTTTTTTGTGCCAGTCACTAATGGAAGCCGAATTATCAAATAATATACAACAAAAGCAAAAAACGGCATCATTTGTAACTGAGTAAATCAGCCAGCTTCTCGCAACGACTTTACCACTTCACTTTCGAATAATACGAGGGTAAAAATTTTCGCCTTCCTTTATTAATAGGAAATACGAATTCTTTGATTTGGTGTAGACCCCTTTCAAACAGTATTTGACGATCGATGTCAAAGGTGTATTCCATAATGCAGGATCAGATAGAATTTCGATTATCTGCTGGCTGTCATTGCTACTATTACCACCCGATCCTTGAATTTGCATTATTGGTAGCATATTTTGGCTCCAGTCTCTTCAGAAACTTGCGACTCGCTTCTACCACCCAGCTCTTAAAATTCTACTGGTGTTTTATCTTGACCCTCTTCAGGATCTTCTTCTCGAACTGATTGCCATAACATGTTTCTATTATCACCCAGTTCTTCAAATTCTGTCGGTGATATATTTTAGTCTTCTTCAGCAAATTCTTTTGGATATGATTGCGGCAGCACAGGGCTTCTATTTTCCAACACCGAAGCCGCTGCTATGGATTTGCTTGTGGACGGTTTCTCTAAGAAGAAGTTTTGCACTAAAAATTCTTTCAGAGCAAAGCTTAGCTTTTTTCTTTCTTCATCTTTCTTTATGCGTTTTTTAACACATAAAATCAAATAATTTAAGCACAATGCAAAACAATTAACCTTCTGTGCCACAACACAATATAATATGCAACTGTCTTTTGTAATTTGCCGTCCGCGCGGTATATTAGATATAATATTAGCTCAAGCGGTGCGATGCAGCTGCAGGAAAAACCCAAATTCGGAAATCAAAGCGTACCGAAATCGGGTAGCCAACGGCGGCGCTTAGACAATGGCGGACATTAAATTAAATTAAATCTCAAATTGTAAGCCTACATTAACTCGAAATAATATATACTAATTATTTATTGATGACCAATATAGAAAAGTACTGCCTAATTTTTTTAAAAACTATTCAATGATTCAATTAATATATTTTGATTTCCTCCGCATATGCCGCCCTTTTACGGTGCCGCAACAGCTTCATAGCATGGTACGGCCCTGGTCCAGAGCATTCATAATTTCCTAAAATCTGGAAGATGTCATTAATCTATTCTCTTCCCAAAAAACAACGCATCCTACATATATATAGTGACGGCCTATTAGTATTTTGTCTGTTCTTTCAAAAATTCTAGAAATGGTTTTGTATAAGCAGGTGTACTCTCATGTAGCAAGAAATGATATAATTCCTGAATCTGAGCCAGGCTTTGTAAGGGATTCAGCAATATCTAGTGCTACATTATGTGATATATTGGACTGTATTGTTCGAGACTTGGATAATGGTTTTGCTCGACTTCTTTAAGGCTCATGAAATCACAATACATGAATTATTTTATGCAATGTTCCAGTTGTACAGTTTTGACCATCATATTGCAATTTATTTAAGTCATATTTTGATGGCAGATTGCAGAAGGAAGTGATGGGCGGTAGTGCATCATCTTTAGCATATGTGATTTCTGGGGTTCAGCAGGGGTCGATTTTGGGTCTTCTATTATTTATTTTATACACACGATATATTAAAAAATGTAGAAAACAGCAACTATCAAGCATACGCAGCTGAGATTGTGTTTTTACCAACTAGAATATCAATGCCGAGTATATTATGAGCAAGGAACTACAGAAAATTAAACTAATTTCTGTAAACCATAACCTATTTTTTAAATACATCCACACATGCAGTGATCCTTTGGTAGTAAAGCACTGAAACTAAAAGATATTGTTCCTCTTCATATAGATAATGTTTCGATACGGATTAAATAAATGGTTAAATCTCAGAGTTTGTACACCAACGAACAATTAAAATTCACTGAATCAGTCAGTACTTCAGCCAAGAAGGCTTTTTTTCACTAAAGCTTCTTTACGGTAGCAAGCATTTCTTGTCTCGGAGGTTGAGAGTCCTTAGTGCTCTCACATAATAATTACTGTGATTGTGTGTATGGTTCATTTTTCACTGGAACTGAACAGAATAAAACTAAAAGTGCCGTACTGCCGGTTTATTTGTTCCTTGAGGTAGTATGACCACACCTCGGCTAGCTTTCGGCACCTGAGGACGCTTACTATGAAAAACAGAAGGTTTTTTGAATAAAATCATGGTTAATGGTACTCCTTCATACCTGTGGGACAAGTTAGTTACCTGGAATTAAACGCATGCTGTCAATACACCTCAGAGACACTTGCAAAGGATCTCAAAACACACATCAGGCTTGTTTCAGAAATGGGTTTCATATCAAGTAGTAAATATTTGTATAGCCTTCCCGACAATTTCAAACTTTTGAGTCCTGGATCTTTTAAATTTAAGGACAATCAAAAACTTTTAAGTGAGCAGAACTTGTAGAGGTTTAAATATATTTTATTATTTTATTTGACTTGTTCGTCTTCATATAAATAATGTCTTGATAGGGATTAAACAGATGGTTAAATCTCTGTCCATCGACGAACAACTAAAATTCACAAAGCAGATTAGCACTTGAAATCTTTTAAATTTAAGTACAAACAAAAACTTTTAAATGACCAGAATTTGTATACGCCTGTATTCACTAAAGAGGTTTAAATTTAAACCAGGTCTAACTTGACAGTTATAGGTTTAAGATGACATACTTACAATTGAACAAATAATTTTTCTAAATGTCACAATTACAAAATGACAGTAACATAAGCGAAAGGTGTAGTGTAGCGTAAGTGCGAACTAAGAGTTTTAAGTACCATGACAACTAGACATGGGTCTAACTATTAAACCTTTTTAGAGAATACGGTACGGTAAGAGTTTAAAACATATATTATCATTTTATTTGACTGTTAATAATTTTTATTTTAAAGCAATCTCTTCTAGCCCTTGTCAATGTACTTACTTAGTTTTATGTCTTTACTTAAGTAACATTTTTGGTGCTCAATTCAGGGTATATTTATTTGTTTACCACCACAAATATTTATTTAAAAACTGTGTTAGTGTTTTTTTTATATTAACATATTTAATCTTGTAAAGTGGTGACTTGGGTTAGGTGTTGCATAGCCAACTTGCTAAATCTCAACATCACCTAACATCTAATGTGTATTTTGATTAATTTTTATATTAGATATCTTATTGTAAATTTTGCTATTTTTCTCAAAACTAAAGACGATTGTTAGTATTATTAAATAAGAGTTGTTTGTTTGTTGAAATTATAAACACTAATAAACAGTGCAAGATGCATGTGATTTCTAGAAACAATTAAATGTCCTTTAGGGTTATGATCCAGAAATTAGTTGGTTTAATCATAAATAAAGATAAAAAGCAAAATGTTTCTTTAAAAATATTTCTAGAGGGTGAGGGGAGCGAAAATAATCACATTCAGAGCGTAATGTAAGAATGTAATTTTTAACGATAAGTGCACAATAATCAAAATACAGGTGGGAACTGCCCCCATTGCCCTTTTGTAATGGCGCTTTGCCAGATTTACCAAGCTCATGATAGTTAAATACAGATGTCGAATAATGTAATTAAAGCTTCTGGATAAGTAATAAACAAATTTAAATCTCATAAATTTATTTCTTTTTGTGCAAATATTACAAAACAAGTAAAACATATTGTTAACAACATATTATGCATAAAAAAACTTTCAGAAATTTAGATACGACTTGCCGTTTAAAGTGCTACCGCATGAAAGAGTTTACTATTGTTGCTTATTTTGATTTTGTGGTTCAAACGATATGTTGATAGATAACATAATAAGTATAATATGCTGCACATTTACTAACGTATGTCCCATATTTACATACATACATACGAGCTAACTTTAGTAGATTAGTACTTTTAAATTGTGCCCTGCTGTTCTCAGAAAGTTTACGAAGTACGCCTAAATGTACTTTTTAGTATAAAGAAATAAAAACTAACAAAATCTGAGGTAAACACTAAACAGTCGTAGGAATCTTTTAAGAAACACCCAAAAGAATACGTATTAGGAAACTGCTTTAAAAATAGACGAAATGAAACTAGAAACCAGAAAATAATTTCACATTTTTACTTTACATTTTTACATGATTAATCAAGGAAGCGAGACCCCCTTTTTATCTGTTAAACAGTTTAGGATAGGAAAAAGTTACCCACATAACTCATTAGGTTATCTTTTGCAGACATCACCTCATGTACAGGGTAGCCATCCGGAACGCTGAAAAATCGTAGGTCTGGATCAGTTGTCGTTTGCCGAACCTTCTATATTTTATATTTTTGAATCCTACGAGAAATGCTAAATTAAGTATTCTTAGAATTCCCTATAGAATGTAGAAGAAGAATCCTATTACAAACACAATTTCTATTTGCTAGATGAAAGGACTCACACTAGCAGTGTAGTTGCTTAAAAACAACTGACTCAATCTTCAAATTTTTGGACTCATCATGAATTTTGGGATAAAACTAATGGCTTAAGGCAAGGATCTTCAACCCGCGGCTCGCCTTCTAATTTCTTGCGGCTCCCAGAGGCTAAAGAAAATATTGTATCGGGCCGCGCCCGCGAATGATACTCCGAGGACGCTAGCGCCACCTAGTTCTAAGAGTTATATCCACTCGGTGAACTCGCGATCACCACTACTTACAAAGCCACTAGATGGCGTTGCAGGTCTATAGAATATTTCTAATGATTCTAGAAATTATCACTACTAGAGGGACCTACTGGTCCAGTCTCATAGCTGCTCGAAATTTCAAGTCATTCAAAGTTGACGCGCTTGGCCTATATAAAGCCGGCATCACACGGCAGCGACCAGTTCTAATTCCAAGAGCGAACGAAGCGATACAAACGAAAGAATGCCAACTAGCAGTCAAGTTGCTATCTGTACGATAAGTGATTATAGTGAGTTGAGTATAGTGTGTTTTGACGCGTAAGGCTGATACTGTATTATGGCGTGTAGTCGCGCAAGTTTAGTTTTGTCGTGGACATTTTTATCGGAGAATTAAACTCATTTCTTCTACCTTGACATTAAAAATGGCTTCTACTTTGGGTAAAAAACGAAAAATTAGTGAAGAAAAGCGCATATTTCAAGAAAAGTGGACTGAGTTGTACTTGTTCGTTAGTGTTAATCAAAAACCCGTCTGTTTGGTGTGTCAAGAATTCCTTTCAGCCTTGAGAGAATACAACTTAAAAGTGAGGCAAGATAAAGTGAGAGCTCTAAAAAGTCAGCTTCAACGTCAGCAATACAGTTTTCAAAAGCAGAACATTGAAAATGAAGCAAGCGTGAAGGTTAGCTACATTATATCCAAACAAATAGCTTTGAAATCAAAACCTTTTACTGAATTTATCAAGAAATGTATGGAGGCCGTCGCTGAAATATTGTGACCGTCTCAAAAACTTTTTTCTAAAGTTAGTTTGTACCGTGGTACTGTCGCCAGAAGAATCTAAGAGTTAGCGGCAGATATTGAAAATTCACTGAAAGAATGTACACCGAAGTTCGTATATTATTTTGTTGCGCTCGACGAAAGCACAGATTTAACCGATACCAACTTATATTATTTATTCGGGGCATTGATAATAATTTTGAAATCACTGAAGAGATGGCTGCCCTTTTCCGATTAAAGGAACTACAAAAGGATGTAATATTTATAAGTGTTTGATGACAGTACTGAGACGATATAATTTAGAATTGACAAACCTTTCTGCATTTGTAAAAGATGGTGCACCATCCATGGTAGGAAAAATGAATGGCTCGTGGGTTTCATGAAAAAATAGCAGAAAGAACTTTCTTTGATGTAGTACCATTGAATCGTTCATCAACAAAATCTTTGTGTAAAATCCACAATTATTGATGAGGAGATGAAAGTGGTCGTACAAATTATGAACTTCATTAAATCACGCGCCCAGAAAATGATGTCTCTGTTTGGGAGCACATATGTGTGCAAGCAGCTGTTTTCTCGTATGAAGAATGTGAAGTCTAAAACAAGGTCGAGAGTTACAGATGCACATCTGGAAGGAGGTTTGCGGGTTGCAACTACAAAAATAAAACCAAATATCGACACAACGTCAAAAAACGCATTGACTGATTCAACTTTTTAACCAATAAAGATTATTACACTTTGAAATTATATGCTTTCTATTTTATTGATATGGTGTAAAGTGACGTGGAACATTGTGGTCCTTCGGACGATCCGAAATCGATTTTTGGCCCTTGCACTGAAAAAGGTTGAAGTTCCCTCATTACAGAATATATTTTTTTGTTTGCATTTAATGAGTGTGGCCCTAGCTGTTGTGTGTCTATCCTTGACGCCCAAGGTCCTCGACTCATTTCCGAGAGGGCTCAACTTTTGTTAAAAATTTAAATTTTATGCGCCATCCGAAGGGTAGGCGGTTGCGCGTTTTATCAGTAATATGTAAAAAAATCTCTCTCAAATAGCGTCGTTCGGATTCGACGATAAACTATAGGTTCTATATACAACTAAGGCACATGTACGAGAGGTAGGCCGATATCTATCTGAAAACGAATGGAACCACTTAATTAAAAACAATTGTTTACTGTTTGAGTACTACTACAACAGTTGTCGCGTTTTGAGATTACCCGTGCGTCGAAACAGCATACACATGCCTTAGGGCCAGATTATGAATAGGCTGGTAACTTTACCAAGCAGATAACTGTCAAGGATACCATTGCTAAGACAATTGTAACTATAGTAAATATCTGTTTGGTAAAATTATCAGCCTATTAATAATTTGGCCCTTATTGAGTTCATATTTGCCTATTACAAGCATTAAACACCTGTAATTCTGTAAGTAAATGTCTACCGCAATAAAAGCATTTGCTTGACTAGTGCGATTGTCAGTATTGATATTTGTCAGTGGATTTGAATTTGTATTTTTTTACTATCGATTTTTTTTTAGTCTTCTGCCCTATATTTATAATTAAACCAGTTTTTTTAAGTTACTCTTTTGAAATTACGAAACATCGGTAAGTATTATTTTTATTATTATCGGTTTTTATTTAAGCAATCAATTTCTATCCTGCAAGCAATTTCATTTAATGACACCTTATCATATCTTGTGTTTTTAATTTATTAAGATAATGTTGTAGAAAATACCTGGAAAAATTCTGCATAGGCAAACCCAGCATTTGGTGCTTCACCTCCGTGAATATTTTGAGTTGGAGAAAAACAATGGAGGGCCTTTAGAACCTGTAACATCTGTTCAAGAGGTAAATAACTTTTTCAAGATACAACAGACGAAATATTTTTTTAAATAAATTTTTGTGTCCTCAGTCAGTTTATATCATCTGCTGATGATGCTAACTTGGTTAGCGAAACGCGCGTCCAGAACATAACAAGTTGTGGTGTGGTGAGGTTAGCACTCTTGTATTTTGAAATAAATTATTGAATTTTAGAGGGTCGCAGCTGCTTTAAAAGTTTCTCGCAAGGCTGTTTATTTCATTCGAAAAAGAAAAGAAAACAATCCAGTTCTTTCTTCACTTCGAAAGTCTAAATACAAACGTTACCTAAGAGCCAAGAAAAGTTTATGATTCAGTACAATTTGTGTATATTTTATAGGTACTTTTTGTATTTTACTAATTTGTTTTGACTTAATATATTTTTGTTTAGATTAATTTTTTCTTGTAGTCAACTTATTTGGAAGTAGGTATTAAATAAAAATTTATTATTATGTTATGTTAAAAAATAAAGTTAATAAAACGTAATACAAAACATGAGGACGGTTTTTTAATATACAGAAACAAAAGTACCGAAATACAATTGATTTGGTACAATTTTTAGCTTACTATTATGTTATTTAAAAAGATAAACTTGTTGTTGGTAAAATATTCAGTATAATGTAAAAACTAATTGTGTTAAGTTTTTTTTTACGGAGACGAAATTTCACGCAGAATACGTAGTTTTAAATTACGGACTAAAAATTCCAAGCTGCGAACCTCTAAGGCTGTACACCCAGCGTATTTTCGAACTCGTCCGTTAGCGCATATAAACACACAATCTTTGTTGACTTTTTCACTCCAACATTTTGATTTGATGACGTAGTCTACAAAGAAAGGCTTTTTCTTGGGACAAACTTCTACCACCTGAGGTTGTACACGAGTCACACGACGCTACGTATGTAGTATCAATAACAACAAACTTTTTAATGTAAACAATAAAATACTCCAAAATGTGGATTCGTACGTACACAGGGTTTAAATTAATGTGATGTGCAAGACTTTGGGGGGTGATTTATGTCATAAAAATAAGATTAAAAGTTTTTACTAAGAGGGGTCAGAAATTGCTTCGTTTTCGAGGTACTAGGTGTAACAAAAATTAAATTATTTCTTGGAAAATCCTTATATTCGGCAAATTGGCATCACACAATTTCATGAATTGTTATTACCAAAGAGCCGACGTAGCTATGGAAGTCCCTACTTAATCAGTGACGGAGGTAAAGGGGTCTTTACTACAAAAAAGCCCTCTTGTAAAATATTGTTAGGACCGGTCGTCTACTTATATGTTAGAATTTTGAAATTTTTAACGTAGTAAATATTCAAATAGTAGACTTTGAAAAGTAAATGTCGTTTACCTGTTGTCTTATAAACTTGTATTATTAGTGTTATTTGAAGCTCATATTGTTATTTTGAAAGTTTATTTCGTGTTTGAGTTTTTCCTTCTTGGAAACATCTTACATGGGAGTATGCGGAGATATATTTTTGTTACGGTTAAGCGAATAGCAGTTTATCTATGGATATAAGAATTTATTTGGAAAGCTATCCAGACCATGTACTATGCAAAAAAAAATCGTTACTTGTGTCAGCGCGTTAGATTATGGAAACTTTAGTGGCAACAGATTTGATTATGGTACACCAAGAACGGTATTAACGGTTGTCATCTAATCCAAACTTAAATGCCAAAAAGCTGGCTATCACTGAAAATATTAACCACACGACGATATGGCAAATTCTTCATTTAAACTTAATGTATTCTTATCAAATCCAAAGAGTTCAGAGTTTAAACGAGGCCAATTTTGCCCCTAGATTAACATTTTGCGAGTGGCTTAGACAGGAATATCGCAGAAATCCCTGTTTTTGAAAAATATTCTTTTCACTGATGAATGTTCATTTTCCAGAGATGGAATATTGATCTTCCATAATAACCATCCGTGGAAATATCCTGATGTAATAGTGGAAGGGAATTCAATTACATTTAACATAAACATATAGGCTGGAATAAAAGATAATTTGGTAGGTAAATGTAAATTTCAATATTTTGTCACTAACCTTAGTAGATAAGTTTGTATTTTAGGACTGTTTTTCTCTCCAACAGACTCAAACGCTAGGAATATCGTATCTTCCTCGGAAACCATTTACCTGTGACATTGGAAAATGCATGTCATGTGGTATATGCTGGATGGTGCCTTGGCTCATTTCAGTGGTGTCTCCAGAGAATTTTGAAACGCCCAATACTGTAATACACTGCTCGTGGTTTCCCTGTACATTAGCCCGCTAGATCGCCCGACTTAAATCCACTCGATTTCTAGTTATGGGGTCACCTAAAAGAACTAGTTTATTTGAAACCTCTGTCTGATGTACATACCCTGCATGCTAGGGTTGAAGCTGCATGTCATAAAATATTTTATATGCTTCATATTTTTGTTCGAGTCAGAAGATCTTTAAAACAAAGATTTCGGGTCATTTTTAATATTTATTATAAATAATTTCTTTGCTGCGTCATTTGTTTTATTTTACTTTAACTATTTGTCGTAGTATTTAAATTGTTAAAGCAAAATAATAAATGGTTATTAAAAACCTATTATTTGATACCTAGTTCGTTAAAGATTTTAAAATTCTAACAAACAAGTAGTTTGTATCTCAAATTTTACAACAGGGTTTTTTTTGTAGCATTTTAGACAGTGCTTTGGGAAAAGAAAGAAATTTACCAAATATCGACAAAAAAAGTTTTTTTACTTTTTTTTGAGCAAGACTCCTCTATCTCCGTCATTGATTAAGTAGAAATTTCGACGACTACCTCAATTTTTTGATAATAACAAGTCATAAACTAAAACCAAATTTCATTTCATAAAATTATATGCCAATTTGCCGAAAATTAGGATTTTCTAATAAATAATTCTTTTTATAACATCTCGTACTCGAAAACGAAGCAATTACGAACCCTTGTTAATAGAAACTTTTACTCTTATTTTTATGTAATCAATCATCTCCTAAACTTTTCGACATTAATTAATTTGCACCCAGTATATGTAAATAAAGAAAAAAAATCCTACGGTTTGACACTTTTCGCATAAAGTACAATCGACATTTTTTGCTACATCGTTTTCAAATTCGGTACTATCATAAATACGTTAATGTGATGTGATAAGGAACCTAATTCAAAAGTGTAAGTTTTTGGAGAACGACCCAATGTTTATATTTGGGAATCGTAAAACAAAGCAAATTGTTTACAACACTTCATGATATAAGTATTTGTTTTACGACTATATGTTTATGCCTTGTAAATGTTCTAGTTAAAATTGATTTATTAAACTTACCAGGGATCCTTTAATAGTTTGTTTTTCTAAATTTATCATGGCTTTTTTATCCATGGACGTACACATTCACTTAAGGTACTGTCGTTCAGGAAAAGGGAAAGGCCTTTGCTGGAAACAGATTCTATAATGGGGAACCTCTGCAAATAAAGGAGCGAACAAAGTGGGAGGTCCTAAGGCCAGAGTCTTCAACCTTTTTTAGTGCAAGAGCCAAAAATCGATTTCACATCGTCCGTAGGGCCACAATGATCCACGTCACTTTACCACCATATCAATAAAATAAAAAACTTTTAATTTTTTCAAAAGGTGATAATCTTTATTGGTTAATAAGTTCTATCAATCAATGCGATTTTTGACATTGTTTATTTTTGACAAGTGTGTCGATATTTGGTTTTATTTTTGTAGTTGCAACCCGCAAACTTCCTTCCAGATGTGCGTCTGTAACTATTGACCTTGTTTTAGACTCTACATTCTTCATACGAGAAAACAGCTTCTCCCACACATATGTGCTCCCAAAGAGAGATATCATTTTCTGGGCATGTCATGGGATTTCAGGAAACGATTTTGATCGACATATTTTGAATAAAAATCAAGAAGACCCATGTCGAACTTGTCTTTCAGTTCTGAATTACACTGCAAATCGATAAGCTCCATCTGACAGTTTTCTGGCATGTATTCAACGGATACACTGAATGGTTGGGTAAAGAGATTGAACTAATTTTGGATTTGAGTGAATCAAGGTGGCTGGGATGACTAAATTTAATAATAAATATTCTTAATAATTTGACTTTTTTATTTGTTAGTTTCTTGTTTGTTTTCTACAGATATCGTTATTGTAACTTGTTTAATATAAAAATAATACCAAAAAACTTCTTACTTCATTTTCTTATGCTGACATCTCTCCTATCATTTCAAGTAATTACATTATACCTTACATTACCATTATTTTTCCAATACGCCAAAGCGGCTCATATTTTAAAACAAGTTGATAAATGAGTGACAGAACGGACATTTTGAAGTAAAAACAAATGAAACCAAAGCTTTCTATTATTTCTACTATACTTAAGCCAGAGCGGATAATTTTTCCACGTTTTTTCAAAATTATGGGATAATGGTTACAGTGAGCATAGACAAACCATATATTTTTGGAATCAGGAGAAAAAGATCTTCTCAATAAACTAAAAATATACAGGGTACAAAGGTGATTCAGACGTTTTTGAGAAATAAAGCGTATAGACCCCGTTCAAAATATAACCGAATACTCTGTACAGCATATATATCCGTAACCGGATGTATCGGACTAGCGGACGTTTGTTAATCAAAAATAGCCCGTTAAGGTTATGATAATAGTAAAGTAGGATCGAAAATAAGTGTGTAGGACTAGACACCTGAGGTCACGCACATGACTAATACACGCACCCAGAGTCAATAGTGACAACCTATCCATATTACTTGTTACCTCTTAAGTTGTTTGGCCGTAATTGTGAGAATTATTGTCATGTAAACACTAAACATTATTGTAACTTTTTGTTTTGTTCTCTTTAAGGTAAATAATTAGACTTTTTATGTATACAACAGAGATATATCGCTCATAATTCGACTGTGTTTCAGCGAGTTAAGCTTTCTTATGATCATGATCTTTGGATCATCAGTCAGACTAAAAGCTCTTGTTGGACAGAGTCAAGTATATCAAGAATTGAAGGAGAAGCCGCTCCTCAAATAAACGAACAATACTCAAGGCTGGGTCTGATCTGCGATTTCTACAAATTGGTTGAAGAAAGGTATTTTTGACTCGAAAAAGAAAACCCAACTTCTTATTGGCAGTTGACTGGTGTGATCATGCTTGGCGTCAAGAATTTTTTTTGTTCTTTCCTCTCCAATTTACGATTTTATGGAGGTACTCGGTTAAGGATAGAGTCATTGCTCTACGGCTATCACCCATTTTAGTCCTGCAAATAGTTTGGAAAATTGAATTTTGGATTGGAGTGTACATACTATCGTTAGCATAACTATGAGTAGGATTGCTGGTAGAAGAAAGCAGGTCATTGATGCGCAGGACGCGCTTTAAAACCAAGTACCGCACGACCTCCTTTTTAATGTTGAAGGCCGACCTCACTTGGGGGTTGAAGTTGAGGAAAATAAATGTTTGCTCTGGAAACAAAAATTGACGTGTCCGAGCAATTTTTGTAAAATCCAGTCAGAAGCAAGCAAACTTGCTTAAAAGGTTTACGGTGGATCACCCTATATTGTGAGAAATTCCTATTTAGCAACTTTTTACATAAGAAAAAAAACATATTAAACAATTACCAGTTAAACCAGTTAAAAAGAACTGCCTGTGAAAATATAAACATTATTTCAGAAATATTTGAATACATAGAAATGTTTTGGATGTTCCCGGTAATCAGTACTATTAAGATTTAAATATAGACTGTTTCGCGTTAGCTAAAAGGTTTGAAAACTTTGTAAACCTTTTTAACAGCAAATTGTTAGTACTGCTATTTTTATCTAAAGAGTTAACAGCAAAAAGCGCGATGATTGTGTTTTTACCTTTTAGAACTGAAAGAAGCAAAAAATTACGTATGTATTTCTAGTATAATGTTTCCTTATATTATGATTAAGAGAGCCACATAAAAACGCTAAATAAAATACACTATAAATAATTGAACTAAAAAACACAATTTATTCGATAACTTTTTTTACCGATACAAATAAGGGTTAAATAATATTCACAGACTTGTTAAATAAACAATTAATTGTAGACATTCAAAATAATAAACAGTATTGTAATACATTTTATTTAAAATTTAAATAAAAATATAACTAAGTTGCTTACTGGGGATTTCAGAGGTATTTAGAGAGAAGTATAGAAATGGATTAGAAAACATCAATCGTATGTAAGCTTCTAATTAAAATTACATTGTTTCTTCATTTTGACTTAATCTCATAATTTTTTTTAACTAGATAACATTTTTTGAGAAGAATGCTCTTGTACAGGGGTACAAGCGAAAAGAGGAACGCGAGAAAGATGCTTAGCTAAAAAACATTTGATTAATAATTTTGTGTCGCACTGTGTTTTTTTTTCGGCCATTGTGCTAAATGAGTTAAAGGCGAAAACAGGGTATTAAGTTTTTTTATTTGAGAAATTATAATTTCTATCTATACATTTTCAACTGGCTCAATTTTACTGCTTAAGTGCATTATGTCAAGGGTTATTACAATCTAGCTCTATTTTTTTTTTTCTATCGCCATGAGCGTATATACAAATAGCTTCTGGAGGGGTTTGAGATGATGGCAATTTTCAACAACCAAAAAAAAATGGTCATTTCTTTGTTTTTGTTGTACATAAAACAGGCTCTGGGTTGTCCTCAAATTCGGGAAAAAAGTCCTTACTTTATACTATTTTTATAATTTAGCGTTAATAAAAGTGACTCTATTTATTAATTCTTTATCTTAATCCTGTTTCCAAAAAATTTAAATTTTTGCAAATTTTGAAAAACAAAAATTTGTTTTATATCAATATGTAAACTCAAAAATCGGTAAACTTCATTTACCCGGAACTTCCCTCGTTATGAACCTTTCCTTTTACTAGGAATAGTGAAATGTGAGTCAATTTGGTTCAGTACATAGTTATTTAGTAACATATATACTATCTCTTTATAAGGGGGCATTTTGTTCCCTCATGGGATTCCTACCAATATATTACCAGTTTCTACCTATGGCACACTTTGTTTTCGACATAATTTAAAGTAAATTCATTAACTAGTTTATACCAATATTAAATTTAATTTTTCTACAAAATTTAAAGTAAACAGAATAAGATTTTTTCTCGTTGGTTTTTCTTAATTGGCCTCCATTTTGTTCTGCCGTCTTGAATTCGTACCACAACTTTACCAGTTTATCTCTGTAACACAGTTAATGCTTGCACAAAGTTTAAAATTAATCTAATGAGTAGTTTTTTCAGGCCGATTTTTCATATATTTTATTAGGCCACCATTTTGTTTTGTTATTTTATATTCATACCAAAATATGACTAGTTTATTCCTTTGTAACACTTGATTTCTGTGCAAAATTGATAATTAGTTTTTTAGTAATAATTTTTTTAACGTTTCACTAGGCCGCCATCTTGAACCGGTATACTGGATTTTTACCAAAATATTATCAAGTTATGCACATATTATGACCGTTAATTTTTGACTAAAATTTAAGGTCACTCTGGTGAGTAGTCTTTAAGCTATGCCGTGAACTGACAGTCAGACAGACGGACCGACAGAATTGATAGAAATAATCTACTAAAACCTGAAAATTTGTAAAACCTGAGCGTGAGATTTTTTCACGATTACAGATATTTTATCTGGCCTCCATTTTGTTCCGCCATCTTAAATTAGTACCACGGTTTTACTAGTTCATCTCTATACCACAATTACTTAGGGCACACAATTTAAAATCAGTCCGTGAAGTAGTTTTTTAGGCCGAATTTTTAAATATTTTATTAGGCCGCCATTTTGCTCCGACATGTTGAATTCGTACCAACATTTTACCAGTTGATTCCTATATAATACTCTATTTTTGTGCAATATTTGAAATATATATGGGGTAAGTAGTTTTTTAGTAATAGTTTTTTTAACATTTCACTAGCCCGACATTTTGTTTTGCCATATTGGATTTTTACCAAAATATTGCCAGGTCATCTCCATATCACCCTTAATTTTTCACCAAAATGTAAAATCAATCGGGTAATTAGTTTTTTAGCTATGCCGCGAACAGACAGACCGACAGACTGACAGACAGATCGACAGAATTGAGAAAACATGTTTTTCGGCATCTAGGAACTCTGAACCGTAAAGATCTGAAAAAATCTCTGAAGGTTTTCTTTTTTATGGCCTTGTTAGTTTTTTCTTTACAATTTTTTTCTTTATTTATTCTTTGCTTCACTTCTTCTGCCGTAGTACATTCTGCACGTATTGCTACTTTTCTTTTTTTCTTATTAAAATTTTGGTTTGTTGCTTTTAATGTTAACAAAAGCAGGTCTTTAAAAGAAGTTGCTTCGGGATCTTTGAGACAGTTTGTTGTTAAGGCCTCTTTAATATTAGTTTCAGTTTCCAAGATTTGGCCGTTCCTAGGTAGAAGTTTCTCAAAAACAGTTTTTTTTTTGTTCTTCTAATAGGTTGAGTGTTCCCGGATCTGTACACGATGTCGTCGAAATTTCTCCAGAATTATTTTTACCATAAGCCATATCTGAATCATCAGTCAAATCATCTATCACGATATTAAAACAGTCATTAGATATCAGTCGTAGAGGAAGCCGATTCTTTTAAGAATATTATTGGGTTTTGTGAAACCTCCTCCTTTGCCACTTTACTAATGTTTGATCCCAATATGTCGTTAGTAAAAACACAGGTCTAAGGGTTGTAAGATATAGCTAGTATGCGGAGATAACTTTAAGATGGTCACGTCTGCTTGAGACGTAATCTCTATTAACCTAATGCTTAGGAGAGTAGTGTATCCATCATATAATAAAAGTACGGGTTGGTCATTTCCAATAGAGTTTTGAAAGCTTTTCTCAAAATAGTCTCCATCCAGCCATTAGTTGTGGCTGCATATGTAGTTCCCGAAAGCCAGTATTCTCAGGAGCTTGCCACTGGTCCCAAATATGTTTGCCTTTAAAGGCAATTAGTAGCGGAACTTTGTCTCCAGCAGCGGAAGCAACTAATAAAACAGTTATATTTTCTTTCCCAGGAGTGCTGGTTGTTCGGATACGTGACAAGTTTTTGCCACCTACGACTTTGGTTTTGGAAGGATCGGTACAGAAGCTCGTTTCGTACAAATTCCAGATTCTATCTGGTCTATGTTTTAGTCCCAACCCATTTATTGCGTTTTCGAAAATGGTAAAATATTCATCAACAACAAATGGGTTGCAACTTTTCTTGCGAGCTATCTCTATGCTCTGAGTTTTTTTTATGAACGGGTTGTTTCTTTTGTCGAGTCCAAGGTACCAGTCTTCACCAGGAGTCTCGTTTTTAAAAGGGGTTTTAGGTTTGTTTGATCTAACGAATTTTCCAACTAGGTCAAGTACCTCCTTTCTAGATAATCCAAAACCATATTTTTCCATTTTGAGAAGACCATCAGCTAACCGTTTTTCATCTTCAACACGAATGGCAGTGTTCCTGCCATGTTTTGGACTTGCTACCACGCCTTCCTTTAGTGTGGTCAAGTATAATATTTAAAGGAATGACATATTTTTTACTCGCTTGATAAGCATTTAAACGCCAGGTTTTAATTTGATCAATTGCTTCTTTCTTCAAGTTTTTCGCGGGTGTATTGGCCCCTCTTTTGTTTACCTGATGTAATTTTAATTCGACCCCATATAAATATATATATATATATACACTTTGATCTGCTCTTGCTTTTATAGTTATTTACAAATAAAAGTGAGTATTTCTTTACAACTATAATTCTCCCTACTTACCAATACTTATATTCCAACACCAAAAAAATACTCAAAAGTTGAACAGGTACACACTTAGATGTTGATCAAACTTAACGACCGTTTTTCTCATTTGTTTCAAAGCATGCTAGGTTTATGTTCTGCTGCGCCGTCTATGTTATAAACTCGTAATGTAGCCTGTTGTAGGTTTCTTCATGTTCCAAACCACAATTTTGTTAGTATTTTAGTAAATATTCCCGCTTAACGCACTTGCCCCATCTACGCGCTTACTCCACTGCACCTTACTTCCCTTTTACAAGGGAACTAAATATTTTTTCGCTGTCCTTTTATTCCACCATCTTAAATTACCATAACTTTACCAGTTTATCGCTATATCACATTTAATGCTAGCACACAATTTGAAATTATTCTAATAAGTAATTTTTTTCAAGCCGATTTTTTTAATGTTTCACTAGGCCTCCATCTTGTTCCGGCCTATTGGATTTTTACCAAAATATTATTAGGTCATATGACCCTTAATTTTTGACTAAAATTTGAGGTCAATCTGATGAGTAGTTTTTAAGCTATGCTGCGAATTGGCAGACAGATAGACGAACTGACAGGCGGACCAACGGAATTGAAACATATTTTTTCGGATCTCGGGACGCTAAAACCAGAAATTATGTAAAACCTGAGAGGATGATTTTTTCACTGTATATATATTTTTTGACCACCATTTTGTTCCTCCATCTTGAATTAATACCACAGTTTTACTAGATTATTTCTGTACCACAATTAGTTATGGCACACAATTTGAAATCAGTCCAGTAAGTAGTTTCTTTAGGCTGAATTTTTAGATATTTTATGAAGCCGTCATTTTGTTCCGCCATCTTGGATTTCGATTGGAAATAATCGGATAAGTAGTTTTTTTAGTAATCATTTCTTTAACATTTTACTACGGCACCATTTTATCGCCATATTGGATTTTTACCAAAATATTGCCAGGTTATCGACATCGCGAACAGACAGACCGGCGGAACTGAGAAAACATATTTTTGGGCATTTAGGGACCCTGAAACGTAAAGTTCTGAAAAAATCTCGGAGAGTGATTTTTTCACGATTTCAATACTTTCCTTTTACGAGGGAAGTAAAAATGAATATCGTATATTTCAATCTATAGCAGCAATATAAATCAAATTCAGTTTCCCATGCTTTGTATTAGTGTACCTAAGTAATTTTAGTTTATGGCGTCCTTACTCTTCAACTGTTCTAACGTTCGCAGCGGTTCTTACCTATTTTTATTTTTTTTTAAGCATATCTCATCTATTTTCGATGGGATTCCGGTCAAAATATTTGGCAGGCTAATGTAGTCTTCAGATTCCAAGGACTCTTATGCTGCTATAGGTTGCAGTTCAAAAAAAAATAATTTTTCACAAATTATCATTATAAACTTCCATTCTTGTTTCTAATAATTGGATTTAACGAGTTTATATCCATTGCCATGAGACTACGCCAAAATATTATAAGGCCAGCTTGGTATGGGACTCTTTAGAGAGCTCGCTGAGTCTGGATTGTCCGCGGAACAATAATACTACGGCATATGAGAAAAGGTCAATTCTAATCTTAACTGAATCAAGCACCTTAAATTATTTCTCTTTATCTACGTGTTTGATAGCTCATGTACATAGTAAAAATATCTCTGGTGCCGTATTTCGGGGACAAACTCGACCTTTTTTTAAACTAATAATCTTCTTAACCAGTACCAGTTTTGGTTCAAAAAAGGACAAACCAACTGTTCTAGGATTGGGTTGGTTGAGTGCTTTCAGCGGGATGATCGGTGTGCAGGTACGCTATGCGACCTCACAAAGGCGTTCGACTGCGTCAATCATGAACTTCATTCAAATTCATGGATCCTTTTAATTGTACATTATTTGCTGGTGACATCACCATTTTTGTTTCTTGCCCAAAGGATGATGATATTTCCGGAAATATAGATATTGCAATTAAAAAAAGCAGAGTCTTGGTTCACTTCAAACTTTTTTAAGTCTAATCCCAACAAATGTAAAAATCTTTTATTTTCTGTACGTGCAACTTCCAATCAAAATCCTGTTGGAATACTTGGTGTAACGCTGGATGGGTCTCTGACATGGGAAGCTCACACCTCCATATTATGTAAAAACTCATCATGCATCACTTTCATGCTAAGACAGCTCAAAGCGAAATTTGTCTCCTTCTGCACTAAAAATCGCTTATTTTGCACTTTTTCCATTCGCCCTAGTATACGGAATACATTTGTGGGGTAATTCAATGGACTGGATCAAGATCTTTAGGGCTCAGAAAAGAGTTTTTGCAGTGCCGGTCCAAGGGACCACCGTTCATATGTTTGAAAATACTAACGGAACCTTCTTTATATATCTTTTACCGTGTCCTCGAAGACATAATAATAAAAATAATAAACATTTATACCAAACTCATTCTGACATACATTCTTACGATACACGTTCTTAAAATCTTATTGTATCAAATAAATTCAGACTGATATGATAAATTTACGAAAGCATTCAATAAACATCGTAACTTACAATGTTCTTTCTCCGGAAATGAAACAGCTCGGCCCAAAAACGTTTAAAGAGGAATTAAAGAACTTTTTAATTGAGAAATGTTTTTACTCCCCTCAGGAGTACTTCAGCTGTTTTAATGTTTTTCCCACGTAACTCTGCCTACTGTGATTGCAAGTCGTAATCTGTTTTTATTTTCGTTGCATATTGTAGTTTATGTATGTTGTATTAACGACTTTTTTTATTGCTGTGAATCCGTCTATTTTGTTATTTAACATTTGTTATTTTTTTGTCTATTTATTTTCAAGATGTGTACTATTCATTTTATTTGGTAACACTATTTTATTTATTGTATTGACTTGCTGCAATGCACAGTTCACAAATGTAGTCAATTAAGAAATAAATAAATAAAATAAATATGTTCCTGAACTTGCTTCTATATGCACCTAAGGCAATTTTTTCAGCAGCTGGAACACTTTTAGCTTATATTAAACATATGTCTAAAAAATTATCCCCTTTAAGTAGCGAAAGCACTTTATATATAAAAAAAAGATCCCACAGTTTAGAATGCAAATCCTTATCTGTTAATTAATTCTAGAATTGAAGTTCCGCGCTTGAAAATTTAATTTCAAAAGCGGCATTGGCGGTTGTGGCAAACGTACTTTTTACCTTTGATTGAACAACGGCTGTGAATAAATAATTGGAATATTAAAACAAGGATTTTTTTTAACAAAATGTAGTTGGGCGACGTGTTTGTGTTGTACCAGTTTATATTTAGTAGAATCGCTACCAGATATCTATATACAGGGTACCTGCTAATTAATGGTAGACAGTAAAACTGCAGATTCTTTGGGTAAAAATATTGCGATTTAACCAAACTTACCTCACTCCATAAGTTGATAATAACTGAGATATAAGGTGTCAAAGTTGTAACTTTAATTTCGTTTTTTCTTAATAATTTATCAACAGCGTGACAGAACGGCACAACATTAGGGAACCAAGGGTTCTTTAAGGCGAGAAATTCAAATTTGTGCTTAGTTCGGATATCATTTGTAAAGGGCGCCACTTACAGTACATTCTTCTTCTTCTCCTAGCCGTTTTCTATCAGTTAGTTAGTCTCTCTCATATCCTTCCACGTGTTTCTGTTTTGTGCCACGTGATACCAAATTAGTACCGCTGTTCGCTTGATATCATCATATCATCGTTGTTGTGGTCTACCCATGGTCTCGTCGTCTCGTCACCTTCCCGCTCCAGTTGGTAGTGTTTCTGGCAACATGTCCAGCCCAATTCCATTTTAAAGTGCATATTCTTCTTGCTATACTCTCAACTTGGCTTTGTTTCTTTTCCATTCGTTGGTTTTATGATCTTTCAGTGTTATTCCTAGCATTTTTTTACGGTATATACGTTAAATCTATTTCAATTGATATAGCTTTTTTGTGTCATGGTCTAAATGGTAAACATTATCTATTTTCCACTTTTTTTACGCAAAAAAGGTATACGTTGTAAATGCTGCTCCGAGTTACCGTGTTCCTGATATATGCGTATCAATTATTCAGTACACATTTTCAAATTCCCAAATAATGTAAAATTTGTATCGAAGTAGGCTGTCTCCAAATTAGATGTCAGTTGCAGTAACAAACGTTACACATTTAGTTACTGTCAAACTTTGCTAGTGTTTATTGACATTACATGCCGTGTTTCACATAGCTTTCTGAAAGATTTTTTTAGTATGAAATGCCAAGGCCTAACGAGTTTTGAAAAAATGCGGGATATGTTGTATGTAGGGAGGCAGGGCCTATGTACGATATTTAGAAATATATCTACAACGCAGACAGCCAGATTTTAAAATTATCAAGAATCTCTATGATCGACTGGGAGAAACGGGCTCTTTTCATCCTGAACAACAATCTGCAGGAAGCCCTCCCGATCAGGAAGACAAGACACCTTTCTGCGAGAACTGGTGTAGGCAAGTCCACCGTTTCCAAAATGCTCCATGAAGAGGGACTGTATCCATTTCATTTCACGCCAGTGCAGAATCTATTGTGTGTCGTATCCAGCACAATGCCGACCCGTTGTTTTTAAACAAAATATTATTTACAGATGAAGAAACGTTTACACTTAGAGACGTTTTCAATTTTAAAAATAAACATGCATATGATTTAGAAAATCCGCATTCAATAGTCGAACGTCATTTCCAACATGAATTTAAAATTAACGTTTGGTGTATTGGGCCCTTACGAACTACCTCCTAATTAAAAATATACCTTAATTTTCTGCAAACAGTTACCCGAATATTTTGATGAGTTTCCTTTAGAACTGAGACAAAGTATGCTGTTCATGCAGAATGGAGACCAGTTACAGATTACGCAATTTCCTCAACGCTGTATAGGCCGCCACGGAGCCCCGATTTTAATCCGCTTGATTTTTGTGTATGGGGATATGTGAAATCCTTCGTGTATAAAGAAGCAGTGAACACTCGAGAAGAATTATGGAATAAAATTGTGAATACTGTGGAACTGTTTCGGTTATTATTTAAGATAAGACGGTCGTTAAATATATTGAAGGAAAAGTGGAAATCATTTTGAAGATTTATTGGTGAAAGATATTCTCTTTATTATTAAATGTTTTTGTTTTTGTGTCGTTATTTTCTCATTGTTATTGTTGGTGTAGCCACGTATTTCTATAAAAATTTTACGTTTGGGAATTTGAAAAGGTGTACTGAATAATTAATACGCAAATATCAGGAAAACGGAGTGACAAAATATACCTTTTTTGCGTAAAAAAACTGGAAAATACATAATATTTAAAATTTAGGCTAATACACCATGGTACAAAAAAGTTATGTCATTTTAAAGAGATTTAATGTACCGTAAGTAGCGCCCTCTACAAGTGGCATCCGAACTAAGAAATGATGTCCCCTTTTTGATAATTACTAAAAAAAACGAAACGAAAATTACAACTTTGACACCCTGTATCTACGTAATTATCAACTTTTGGACTGAGATAAGCTAGGTTATATCACAATATTTTCACCCAAAGAATCTGCAGTTTTGTTATGTACCATTAATTAGGGGACACCCTGTATAATATAAAGTAATGTATTGTTTGTTTTAGTATGTTCTGTGTTTTCTTTTCTATATTAGTATACTAGTTTTAGAACTGATCCGAATGTGACAAGGAAGATTGCCTTACTTGTGCGTTGTCGGCTTGTACGCTATCTCTCTATTCGCAAATGTATTGAAAATAATTGTGGCTATGTAGAAAATATGTAGTTTTATAGGTATTTTCATTTTTTAAATAGCATTACATTGTTAGAATGTTTTCTATTGTTCTGGTCTTTCGTTGAATAGAATTTTGTTGTTCGAAACGATTAATTATATTCTTGATTGTATTTATAGTAACAATAATAATAATAATAATAATAATTATTATAATAATGACAAATAATAATAATAATGTTAGTGAAAAGAAGCTGTGTAGTAAAAACGTCACGTTTTTTTTTTAATAAAAATAGTGAGTGTATATAAAAAATACTTTTTATTGTTTATATTTTATATATTAACCGAAAAAAAAAACATTTAGATTTGCGTCCTACAACTAAATTGTGTGCACAACATTTTTTTAATTAGCATATTTATACTCACTTAAAATAATGGCCAAAAGCAAAATGTTCGTGTAGCACGTTTATTCTCAGTATGCAATATTCCTGCAAAAAAATGTTTATATGCCAGATTCAACCCTGTGATTTTAACGTTATTGTGCATGTTTCTCTAGCCGATTTATGCATGAACCTTTTTAAAGGCAAAGTGTTTTAATTTAAACAAAGATATATCTTAATGAAAATCTTACGAGAATAATGGACATAAATCAAAAATAATCCAAAAACTTGTTAAAAACATCATAAGCCACGTATAAGGATAGTTCAAGATGTTTGACTCTATACGGGTATGATCTACAATAAAAGTTTAATACTAAAATGTTTTGCTATAATTTGAAAGTATACAGGGTGTTTCTAATTTGCCCTTACTAGCTTTTCTAAAGACGAGTCCGACAAGACGGGCCTGAGATGCTACGTTTCTGATATATTTGCATTTATCTTGTAAATGGTATCTATATTTAAAGTGATTTGATATTTAAATACTTTTTAAAAATATACTTGAGTCAAAAAATTTGTATAAGTATATACTGTGATTCGCTTTTCGTAAAAACACTCCTATATCTCCAGAATTAGTGACCAGATTAGTTTAAAATTTTGGTTCTATGTCCCAGATAAAACCAGACAGATGCGAAAACTACCGTATCGCTTGTGCTGCATGCGACGGCAAACAAAGTAGTGGGGAGCCGAGAGGCAGGCCGCTTGGCAACAAGTACGGGACCGATGGTTATAAAGTTTCACGGCCGTCTCGGTAATGTGTCTGTAGTACGGGTGTTTTTGTCAGAGCTTGGATGTTTTTAACTTATTTTTATTTGTAATTATGTAAGAATGTAAAAAAATATTTAATCGTGTGTACAATGTCATTATACCTACGTATAGCGACGTTTTACTTTGCTAGATCAAAAATGTCTGGTTATAAGTGTCTTTACTTATTATATTCTAACAAAGATAGCGGAGGAAAGACTTTATTCAGGTGCCCAAAAAATCATTATATTATTAGGTTAGAAAAAAATATGTATAAAATAAAACATTGCTTCAACATCTCCAAGAGATAGGCAAGTATATTATCAAAACGTGTAAATAACATTACTTCGGAGAACAAAAATTCTGTCTATCGGTCTGTTAGTTTACGCGATAAATTTCCAAGGAATTGGGCCATCGAGTTAAAATTTGGTACACAGGGAGTGGTCCAGACGAAAACGGTTTGGATTGAATCGGCTGAGGGAAAGGGGTTGAAACGGGGGGTTAATTGGTAAAAAATAGGGGTTTTTTGTAAATGATCATGTATTATGTCCTTCCATGAGTCTTTGTATAGATTTTAATAATAAGCCCTCTTTGATACTTTTGTTTAAAATAAGAGTTAAGGAAAAAAGAAAAAGGAATGAAATTTAAGAAATTGAAAAATCGGATAATATATAGTTTTATGGGTTCCCGTATATACAGATCCCAAATTAAGAACGTATTTGATATTTAATAGTAACTTTAATAATGTTGAGGGGTAGAAACGGAGGGTTGAAATTTACTCTTTCCTGGACAATGTAAGGCACAAACTAGGACGTTTTTCCGCTTTTATTATGGATGTTATTTCACTGTTGTTTTAACTGTTATCTCTTTGATAATATACAGTGGTTTAATTTAGATTTAAGGTTTTCAGAAATGACACATGATTTTTAAGAATTGTATTAGTAATGCCATAAACATTTGTATGTATTTTTGCATTTATAGTTCTAATCTTGTTTATTTGCGTAGAATAATATTGCATCAATAATAAATTATTTGTTTCAGTTACCAATAAACGACCTATTTATTATAAAAAGGGTGTTTTATTTTTGCTACAATTTTACAAACTTAACACGATTTAAAGAGAATTGCATTGGTGCGAGCAATTTTCTAACAGACGTTGACAAGACATGATGGTGCAGACCGCTTAAATCTGACGCGTCAAGGTCATTGAAACTAAACGACAGTTTTGACAGTCTTTCGCATCTGGTCTGGTTTTATCTGGGGCTATGTATAGATTTAGATTTTTTTATGGAAAAATTGATCTTAGATTCTTATTTAGCAAAATCAAGAAGCGCTCTAGACCAAATGTCAACAAAATATTTCATTGGCTTTCGGCAATACGAACTTTCTAAAAAGTGCATTTTTTACGTTTCAAAGGCGAAATTCTCGTCAACGATTGCCTCTATCAAACGGTTTTTCATTTTATTGAATTTAAAAAAGGAAATTGCTCTAAGACGTTCTTTAAAAAACGCCCGAGTCCTTCGAGGTTCAGATATTTTGTTTATTAATAATCATAAATATAAAATAGTGTTATTTGATAGAGGCAATGATTTACGAGATTTTTGCCCTTGGAATGTAAAAAAATGCATTTATTGAAAGCTGGTATTTCTGAAAGCCAAAAATATTTCGTCAAAATTTGGTATAGAGGAGCTTTTGGTGATGCTGAATAAGAATGTAAGGTGAAGGGATTGCCGAGGTTCAGATTTCTCGATAAACTGTAGGGCCCGTCTGGCTGATATTCCCCAGACGTAAATTCCTTCCCACATCCTCGAAGGGTGGTTCTGGTCCCTCTTTGCGCGCATCTTTCCATCTCCCCTATATGTACGTCAGAATAAAAAAGTGTACCACTAGGGCAGGGTCACAAGGCCCGACTTGTCCCGAACATTCACAAGAGGAGCAAAAGTCTCCAAACCGGAATAAAGTGTAAATCATCTGGGCGGCTTTCGGTCAACTTTTCAGAGGGGTCAATATATATACAACACAAAGAGTCATCTGAAAAAATCAAAATCAAAAATCACCCAAAACAATAAAATGTCTTTGTAACTTCGCAATCGCATGTCCAGGCAGATAAATCGTACATATTTTTACAAAAATAACGATTTACTTCTTTGTCTTTGTCTTAACTTGTTTGCTGAATTTTAAATTTCGGCAAAGGTCGACTACTGATCTAAAATTTGAGTCGTTTCTCAAAGTTCAGCTCGCCAAAATAATTAAAAACGATTCTTAAAGTCTTAATATTCTAAAACACTGTGGCTACCTTTCTTTAACCCATTAATTTAAACCACAAAATCAACAAATAAAATGTAAAGTCAAACAAGTTTGCGAGCCCACAACTTAAGCAGCAATAGTTAACCTATTGTAGGCTTAATGTATCCAAAAATTTTATAGCTAAAGAAGGCCCAAAAATGTTTAATAAATTGCCAAACTACATTAAATATAGCAATAGTATCACACTATATTTTTATAGTATGTGTTATTATTCTGTTAAAGATTTTCTCTATTAACTGTTTATTGTGTGTATTTTCTTTTACATTGTTAACCTTTCAGACGAATTCCATACACTTTGTGTTATTTTGATTTTTAAAAATGTATTATGTATTTTGCGAAATGATGCAAAAAACTTCCAACATTTAGTTTATTCCAATTTAAATTACAAAAATTATCCGAACAACAATCAATACGTTCTCGACAGGATATCAAAATTGATTGTACTTCAAAAACATTCTACCAAGTTCTTAGAAATAGAAAATGGGAATACATGTTCCCTAAGCAATATCCTATTAGCATAAAACTTAAATGGCTAATTCTTAAAACTAATAGTCGTGAATCTAATAGGTGGTGTAACGGAAACTGGGTCTCGTCGATATCAAATGTTCAAATTCCAAGGGGATGATTGCTCACATATACGTAGAAACTAGATTATTTCCAACAAAAATCAATCTCAATCAAACAAACAACAAAAATCAATCAACCAAGAGCAAGTGTCTTCCCCTTTTCTCAAGATCGTCTTCACACTCTAGGAATCATCTTACATTCTCCAGAAATTATAATCTAATAAGAAAAGAAGAAATGTCAGTACGCAAGCAGCTTACAGTACAGATTATTTTTTACTCTATATAACTACCAAATAAACATTTTTTAAATGGATTCATGATAACTTTATCGCAGTTTTGAGTCGGTAACTTTATAGGTTTCTTAATATGAGTCAAAAAAGAGCCATTAATCCAATGCAAGGGTTTTAACGCTCACGCACATAAAACCAAACCGCAAAACTGTTAAGCATTTATATTAAATAAGTTTTATATGAAAGCCCTATTGTGGCCATTAATTCCCCAAAAAAATTGACATCAAATAGTCATAAATGCTTTAAAATATAAACTAAAATGTTTTATAAAGCCTTAAAGCTTTTTTTGTGAATAAATACTGATTGATGCAGGACAGTAAGGAATCCTATTACTATTCCATAATACAAAAACGGATTTTCGTGAAAACAGGTGGTGAAATACGATATACGGTTACTTTAAATATCAGAAGCAAGGTAAATATCTTACAATTAGGAATAGATAATTTGCAACCCCAAACAAGTCATGTCAAAACTATGTAGCAAATCGTTTTCCTCTTCAAGTTTTGAAGGCTGAATGTAAATTTTTAGAGCAAAACTAGTAATGGTATATTATTTACATACAAAATTTGAGAAAAATCGTTATTACGCCCATTTTACCGGAATTAAGTTCTTGGCCAAATTTAAGTAATAAAAATTAATAATAATCTGGATCTTGAGGAATTCGAAAAGATGACACATTTCCCCTATTTATATTAACGTCACATCTATCAACACTGCAGTAAGAAGAATGATTAGCTTGAGAAGCCATTTCCAAAACTATCTTCCAAAAATTACATTTAAACGCACTCTTGTTCCAAATTCTATATTTTTGCTCACTGCGCACAACGCTCCGTAAACACGTAGGTTTAACCACTGCGAAGTGACCTGCCGACTGAGCGCTTGAAGCGGAAGTTCGTAGGTACAGGAGGCGCGTCGGCAAGAAATTTATTGCGGAATAGCCAAGTGCTTAGACTATTTAGAATATATATGGACTCTGTCCATACTTCTGAACACTAATACTAACTTTATAACTACTAAACAAATTAGGTGAAAAAGATTTGTTTTGTATACAGGTTGTTAAATTAACGCTTCACTTGCATGAATATGTCGAAATTTTCATAGAAACGCTGTATATTGCAAACAAACAATATCAATATCAAAAATAGTTTGAAATTGGTTTTTTTATATTTGGTCAAAAATCATTTGGGTCAGAAGCAAAATTAATAAAAATATTTTAAGAATTTTAGGAGTTAACAAACTTTTGCAAAAATGCATGGGTTTTATTTCACGCCCTGTTTGTACTTACCATTTTTATGCGCATATGCAGACATGCAAGCAGGAGCACATACCTAATAGATCGGTCAAACGAACATCAACACCGCATATCGATATCGGGTATCGCAATTGAAATATTCATCTTTAAACTTTGATAAAAAAAATCTTGACGGATTATTTATGAACAGCAGTTTATAATTATCTAAAACTACCTTAACTACCTAATACATCGGTCAAACGAACATCAACACCGCATATCGATATCGGGTATCGCAATTAAAATATTCATCTTTAAACTTGGATAAAAAAATTCTTGACGGATTATTTATGAACAGCAGTTTATAATTATCTAAAACTACCTCAATTATTCCATTATCTTCTAATTATTCACTAATTATGAATAATTATTGCAGTACGGTAAGGTAAATAAACATATTTTACGGTAAGGCAAATAAACGTATTTAGTAATTATTACCAATGCAAATAACAAATCAAAGGAAAATTCGAATTATATGTGGTACGAGTCCGAATAAAGTGGACAGTTCACTAAATTGAAAAAATTAGAAACGTTGCAAAAGGATTTACCGTATGACATATCTATTAGTGAAGGAAATGGAACCTGTCAAAACAGTTTTGAAATTGTTCTTACAAAGAAATTATTTTAATAAAAAAAAAACACTATGTAGTAAGCCTCGAAGGCAAGGTTAACAACTTCTTTCTCTTTTATGGCATCGACTATTTTCAGAGTTTACTTTACTACGAAAAAAATTATTGATTAAGATCTTCTTTGCAGGTTGAATTGTGATGGTGTCAAACATGAGCCATGTCTTGTCCAACGAGGAGGTTTCCCCTGTAACGTTAAATGATCACTGGTCAAGGTTGGCAAGGCTAATTCTGCTGGCATCTATGTCTGCTGTTGGTAGCGTTGGTAACGTTTTCATGATGAGTGCAGTCATGATTGAAGACTATTTGAGAAAAAGAGGTAGGTATTTTTTGGTATCTTTTTATGGGCATGTTGATAGCATTTAAGATTTAAAACAAAAAGAAAATATACATTGAAGGACATATTTTTAGATTATTTAGATAATATTTTCAGCCTCCAAGTAAAGGGGGCAATTTTAATACACAAATAAGTGATTGCTTTGATGACACAATAATATAGTAAAATGTGCTTGAACAATTTTTATTGTAGTTTTTTTAAGGTTTTTAATAAATGGTAGTAACAAAATAATTGCCAAGGCAAAAAATTGAGATTTTACATTAAATAATGTTAATCCGTTGAATCCTGACCTGTGCATCATCAATTACATTGTAACAGGCGTTGTTAATAATGCACCGTCTGTTTTGTTTAGTTGTGGTAAATTAACGAAAGGGGGAAAAGAAATAAAACATCTTACTTGTTTTATAGTCATTACGTTGAGTACTCTGGTTTTTTTCGTTATGTTTTTGGTTTTCGTTACAACAGTTCGTTATTAAAAGATACTGAAACCTATGAAGTTCCATTTAGTATAAAAATTAAATCTTCTAAAACTAGTTAGAACGTTTATTGTTATTGCTATTTAACTCTAATAGCAGAAAGTGAAAATTTCTGACATTTCATATCACTTAAAATATCGAAACTTTCTTTAAACTCTGCACACAACAACTTTTTCGTGAAACTTAGATGCCGTAAACAAAATTTTCATAACCCGCTTCGTTTATGAGATCCAAGGTTAATTTGAAAATATTGCATTTTGAGATCCCCGTTGTATTTCGGTTGTCCTTTAAATTAAATTAAACAACTCATATTTTTTTTAAATGGGACACCCTATATATTTTTTAGCAGTTCGATGGGGTTTTTTTTAACCTTTTCAAATACATATAACTGTTGGTATTTATTTTTAATGGTAAGTCCGTAATAAAGATGTTTGAATATTTTTTGCTAGATTTCGCAGTATGCCGTGAATTTCAAACTATAATTAATTAGAAAAAATGTATTACAGCACTGATGCCTACTTATACTTGAAATTTATTTTGAAAATTTAACCAAGTTTAGATTAAACAATAATTATTCAATAGGGTAGGGTTGGGTAAGAGTACGCACCTAACTTTAAAAGTACTAAAAAACGAGAGTTTTTATTAATTATCAAACTTTTACAATAAAAATAAAAATATTAAGTATAAATGCAACAGAAAATCATGTTTGTATTCATATTTGTAAGTAAATAAACTTAAGATTAGGGCTAAACTAAAAAAATGTAAATGCGCACTCTTGGCTTTCAATTTGTCCAAGAGTGCGCGTCATTAATTTTAAGAGTGCGCACTGGTTCAAAGAGTGCGCACATTATTATTTAGTTATTTATTTAGATTTTACGGTTTTACGAATAGGACAAAAGTTACACACATAGACACTGACTCTTTCATATGAAGTGCACTCATCGTGGAACCATCGATCGCAAAGAGAATACTGAATTAGGTCGATTTCAGGTGGTTCGGAGTAGATTTCATTACATGCTGGACAAATACCTGCGACTTCAATATATTTTTTTACTTCTATATTGGAGGCTTTTGCTTGGCGTTTCTGCTTTATTTCTCTATCTAATACATTGACTACTTTTTTTTAAATTGTTTCGTTTTCTTTTTTACATACCTCTAAAGCCAAGAGGTTTCTTTATATGGCGTATTTGTGAAAATCTTCCATATTTAGAAGCATTTTGTTGCATAGATTGATTTATACTTTTTTGATCATTTTGCACAGTTTCGGGAAGAAGTTGCTTTTGTTCTAAAAAAAAGTTAATTAATTAAAAAAAAATATGTAGGTAGATAGCCATTATAAAACTATGCCTAAATCTATATTTACCTGCACTCACTATTTCAGCCATTGTATTGTTAATTTTCTGGTTGGTTTCTTTGCTGGTTTCAATTTCCACTCTATTAATCGAAGACGCTGTAGTAGATTTTGGCGATATTACTTCTGTAACTGGCAAAAAATTTCTTCGTAGGTGCGAGTTCTCCTGTTGCACATCTAAAAAAATATACATAATATTTAGCGTGCCAATTTTAAGACGTTGTCATAGTGAGACTTGGCATCTTTTGCTGGTGATCTTGGAGTATAGTATAACCCATTATCGTTAATTTCTTCATTTTCATTCCAAACAACTTCAGCATTGTCGACAAACTTTTCTATTCTGATTGATTTGCTTGGCCTTTTTTCAATCTCTACACAATTAGAGATTGAGGCAGAAGTTGATGCGTTTGATAAGGGTCTGTAAGCAATTGCAGTTGGAACAGGTTGAATATGACACACTATATCTTCTCGAAGCGAATCATCAATTTCAATTTCGGTTTGTTCACTCGTGTTTGCTGTTAGATCTAAAATAAGATTATTGGTTACTGAGGCAGGCATAAATGACTTTTCTTCAAAGAGATCGGGATTATAAGGCCATATTCCAGTAGCTGAAAAACTTTTCTCGGCTTTTTCTACGGAGGCATTTTTTGAGTAAGCACGTCCAAACAAGCTTGCAACCTCTGACTCTGTAATTATTTTCTCAGGGTTATGAACCATATACTTATCAGCCTCGTTACCATACTCAGTCTTGAGGGGCCCAAAAAATCCCACATCCAAAGGTTGCAGCTTATGGCTGGAATGTGGTGGCAGACTAAGAACGTGAATACCTGACCCTCTGCAGAAGGTAACAGCTGCCAGACTTATATACGAACTATGATTATCCAGTATTAAAAGTACTGGTTCTTTAATAGTTTTGTAGGTTTTGCAAATGTTTTAAAATGTTTTAACCACTTAAGAAATAGATCTGTGTTGATAAATCCGCTATCGGATACCATCATAATGGAATCAGTAGGTGCTCCAAAAAGTAACTCTCTTTTTTCCTTCTTTCTGGGATATATAAGTGCTGGTGAAATATAATTTCCAGAAGCACTGGTGCAACAAACTGCTGTTATTAATTGTCGTCTCTCTCCTGACACAATTTTACCTACTGACCTTTTACCTTTCAATAGACCAGTCTCGTCCATATTGTAAATAGTTCATCCCGTAAACTGATGTTTTTCCAGACAATGTTTCAGGTTTTGAAAAAAAAGTTTTACTTGGTTTCTATTGAAGACAATGACTCTAGCAGTCCTCTCTTTTTCGGGTTGCCTTACCGAAACATTGTGCCTTTTGCAAAATAACAGCACCCATTCTTTCACCGTCATTTTTTCTGTTTATTAAAGGGGTGGTTTATATTATTAATTTCTGCAAAATCGTAATCTACTAATTGCAGGCTTTTAAGTGGTCCTATTTGTTCCGCTAGGCCCAGCTCCATTTCTGATGTAAAAAAGGGCTTGAAACGATTTAAATTAACAGGAATATTTTCCTGTTTTAACTGTTTTCGCAAGGTGGACTCCTTGGTTCCATGCTCTCTCGCCAACGATCTTTTTGATTGGCCATTTTTTAATTTTTCTTTTATTTCACTGAATATTCTTTCGGTAAAAACTAGTTTGCGCTCACTCTTTCTTTTGTATCTTCCCATCTAAAAATAATTAAGAGACTATTTTTTTTATTTTAAATTATGCTAAATACCAAGTTTTAAAATATACAATAGCTCTTTAAATCAATAAATAGTAAAATTAAATAGATATTTTATAAAACTAGATAATGTCTAAGAGTACGCACTGCGCACTCTTGGATTTATGTTATATTCGCGTAAAATTACTTTTTCTCGACTATTCATCTAGATGGAGCTACCTAGTCCTAAGTTTAATAAAATATAATAGCCCAACTACATTTCTAATACCGAAAATCAACATCATAACCTCAATTTTTTTTTACACTCCAAAATAAAGTCACATATATAGTTTTCAAGGTAAAAACATAAAATTACACATAACTCAAAGATTTTGTAACAGAGAAACCTTTTTTTTAGTAAACTCAGCTTGGATCTAAAGACAAACTCAGAAACAATACGAACCACTCTACACCAACGGTTTTGTTTAATATATCACAACGCACTCTTACCCAACGCGCACTATTGGCCGACCATACCCTACACTCCAAACCAACAAAAAAAAACTGAAAACAAAACCGCATAGGTATCAAGCAGGTATTTAGCAATTTGAAATCTGAAAATGGTTACCATTTTCTCTAACACATACACACAGCACTTTTTCGTTATTTGTGGTCATTTAAAGGTATTATTAATGTCCTTGTAAGCTTTGAAATGCGGTTGTGGTGGCTTCACGCAGTTCTTTCATGGTGCGATGTCGAGTTTTATATACCTTACTTTGTATGTAACGCCATAAAAAAAAGTCCAGCACCGAAAGATCGGATGATAGCGGTGGCCACTTTACAGGCCCGTAAGTTCCTACCTATTTTTGAGGAAAATATTTTCCAATAACGGGCGTATTGTTTGATTCAAGGAGAAAATTATCGTAACGATTTGGTGATAGGCTCCTTCGTAAATTTTATAAATCAGTTTGCTTCCCAAAATAATGTAACACTGAAACCGAATCGTCCCTGTTGTTCCCATTCAAATATTATGGAAAAATTTATATTTTTTTAACATAGTTTGTGCTCGAGACTTTACCACTTTAACTTCGGCTTAGATAGCTCCATATTAAACTGTAGGCGTGCGTCGCCTCGAAACAGGCTACAACATTAATCTCATTATCAATTTCTCAATTTTTCTTGTTGTAGGATTTTGGTCTTTGCCGAATGAACGCCCCATAATTAGTTAAATTATTCTCAATTCCGGGAAATATATCGCGGAAAGTCTGCCTTCCTTCGTGATAATTAAACTGAATATAAAAAACAACTTAAAATAAAAAGTATGGCATAATTATAATTATTTTGTAGTACCTAGCGCTTAAAATAAAGGTCGGCAGCCTCATATTCGTTTTTGTTTGATTGTATGTAGCAAACTAGCATGTCATACTTTTCAAACTTCTCAAGACTTCTCTTTTCAGCAATTTGCAACAATAAAGCACAAATAAAAAATTATATTCTCATTTAAAGCTGCATTAATGCATTAAAAATACTTTAGATTACCACTCAAAGCTCTTTGATTTACAGCCATTAAATTTATATTGTTTTCATAAACCATGAAAAGAATATTAAAAAAAAAATTAAATTTATTTTAAATTGTAAGATTTTGGGATTATTATTAAAAATAAAGACTAACTGCCCAAGTAGCACTTTTAGTTATGAATACGTCATTGTTAACACAAGTATTTTCATTGAAGTAACCGGAACTTGGTGTCGCCACGTTCTGTTTAAGCTGAGAATACTTAGTCATTACCAAAATGGGGAACAACTTTAGGGTAACTATTTCTTGTTATAACATAACTGTGACTTTGACGTTTACGTAGATAGTACGGAATTGTGTTCCATTTAAGGACTCGAATAGTAATAATTTACCCTATTCGTCACTTCCTTATTTCTGTCTTTATTTAATCCGTTTTAAAAATATGTATGGTTCGTTTTAATACAAGCAAAACAGTTATGGCGACTACAAACACTCAAATTGGGAATATCGTGTAGACCGTATAGAATACGTTATTGGTATTTGAGGTAGGATACATGCGTTTCACTTAGTTTTTTGGCTATGCTAAAGACCTAAAATTAAAACGCAGGCAATTTCTCTGGTGAATATGCTCTTGATAGTCGTAAAAAAATTACGCGCCTTTAAAATGTGTTAATTTTCAGTACATTTTGGTCAAATATATTGGCCAATTTAAATCTCTAAATGTAATTTTTTCTTATAATAAAAGTGATTCTTTTTGTAACGTAATGTTTAATTTGTTTGCATTTTTAATCTTTATACTCAAAAAAAGAAACATTATAGCTAAATATTTATAGATTAGATGAAAATAAACAATGGCGTTCTATTGGACTTTTACTTTCAGGTTGGCTGCACTTCTTTACAGAGAAAATTACTTAACATCAAGTGTCAACGACAGCTCCCATACGCTTTTATAGTTTTGGATTCTTTAAATACGCAACTGTCACTTATACCCAATTACTTTGAAGTCTACTAGTTATCTACAAAGTTCCCATTAATCCCATACTATATATTATTACCAAGCGGTTACGACTTGCGAACATTCCGTCGCACAGAAGACAAAAATCCAAAATTAGACAATAAAAAGTCATAAAACCAATATGACGTTTTTTGTTATTTAATGCTTTTTTGAATGCTTTATATGTCTCTACAAATATATTTGTTTGTATTGAATTTTATTTAGTATTCTATTTAATAAAATACTTATTTTAAGCATAAAATATAATATTTGTATCATTTTACAGAAATAGACTTTTTGTATCCTAATATTGTTATTTAATCTTCTGTGTGACGTAAGCAGCTGACATACCTTGTATTTATTGTATCATGCCACATACCACATTTAAAGGTAATCAGGTAAGTACGTAAAAGTTGGTCAAATGTTAATTAAAATTTGTCCAAAGCATATACGTCAACATTGTCAAGTTAAATAAAAGGTTATAAAAACAGCATTTATTGCAATTTGTTGCAGCTGATTTTAGTGTGATTTGATTAACCGAATATATCTCAACAGTATACCGGTCGATTTAACTGTAATTGAGTGTAATTTGACAATAATATGCTTTACCAACTTAAACATATAACAAAAATACTATACTTCCCATCCTGAAGGGATGTGGAAGTAAAATATATAACAAACGTTTGGTTATATAAAAAATACTAGATAATAAAATGTACTTACCTTGCATATTTACCATACTATTGTTGCAAAAACTAAATTACTTTCTAAGCTCACAAAACAAGAACCTGATTTTGACGTTAATTATCAACAAATAATAGAAACTATTTGACGTTTAATATACTTACTATTTTTCCAGAGCCTACTATAAAATAAGTTACCCGAAAAATTCAAAACAAACAAATATGTTTGTAGGGACATATTAAGCATTCAATGATGCATTTGAAGGACAAAAAACGTAATGTTCAATATTTGACTTTTTATTTTCTAATTTTGGATTTTTGCCTTCTGTGGCGTCGGTTCCTTAAAATTTAAAATTTAAAATACCGCTAGGTCGTTTTGTTCAGGTATCACATAACCAAGTTGTGATGATGTGATATTAAACTGATTTTTATTACCAAAAAAGAAAAATGATAACCGATAGACTCCAAACTCGATCAGTCTTGGTTATTAATCTCTGCCATAGTCATGTAGTCTTCTTCGCACAGTTGATAATATGTTGACACCCGTAGCTTCTCGAAGTGCCGTGTTGGTTTGGATAGGATAGGATAACGGCGCACAGATATCCTCATATGGCAGGTTTGTTGCTCTGCCACGACTGCTGCGCCCTCTGTTGCGGTAAGCAGAGGCTCCAAAAGTTCTGTATCGGGCGATTGTCCTGTATATAGCTGATTGTGCTGAAGACATGATGTCAGCAATACTTCCAGTTTCCTTAGTAGGTACTAAAATAAATCCACTTTGCATACTTTCTTCATTAGTAATTTTATCTTCGTATTTTGTTTAGAAAAAATTTTGATATTCAAAAACAATAATGAGAACCATAATTATGATTGCTTCAATCGACAGGTGGTACCTGAGGTACTATTTAAGTAACGCTCGATTCTCTACAGCAGGTAGAACAATAAGAAAGCTTTTAAAGAACTGATATAGGAAAGCGCAAACCATTTGGTTCTAAATTAAGCCGTATAGATTTTACAACCCTTTAGTGTCCAAAAAAAGAAAATTTTGAAAAGTCGGAAACAGTTGAACTTAAGCATAGAGTACCTATGCTACAAAAAATATTTTTAGAATGGTCCGAAGTTTTCAGAGCTGCAATGATAAAGAGGGTACTTCATTCAAGTAAATGATATTTTTTACAGTTCTACTTTTTTAACCTCCCTGTATATTTGAAATTGTATTTTGAACGGTTGGTTGTAAAATTTGTTTAATCAAACCGTATTCCATCTAATTTGGAAGCGATTCGGTTCGTAATGAGTCTCTATGGAATATTAAACGTAGATATTTCCTTATTTTACCATATTTTGACAACCGACAGAGATATCAACATAAATAAAAAACCGTTTCGAGAAGACATCCTGTTTTTAAGTTTACGTAAACTGAAAGCACATGATCTGTCTTAAAACGCTGTAAAGCCAGCTTATCAATATCTGTTGTAGTTTGTTTTTTTGGGACTAAACTGCAAAATAATGACAATTTCCTAAAAATGGCCATATAATCGTAGTTGGCCAAGATATTCGCAAAATCTCGAAAAGGTCCCGAGGGATTATCTAACTGTTAATAGAGAGGGTTATTACGACTATCTAACTTGACTGTCCTAAAAATAGAGATAACATGAAATTTTGGAAAAAACCATCTCTGTCTTTGAAACCCTGTAGTACATGAGCTTTGCAAAATAACGTGTTCCCAAAATTAGAACTAAGAGTCAAAAAATAAACTCTTCAGAATCTTCAAACTTTTTCAAATTAGATCCAGTAATTTTCGAATAACGCGCTTTCAAATGATGCCCACAAAAACTAGGTGTTTCAATTTTTTTTGGCGAGCAGTTTATTTTAATATGTTTCCAGAAGATTTGATATTCGTAAAAGAAAATACAAGATCCTACAACTTTAGTATTTAAAGTTATTTTCGATTTCATATAGTTTAAGCTGAAGTTGTAGCTTGGTGTCAAATTATAAATAAAAACCGTGAACATAAAGAAAACTAAATATGTAAACATAAGTGATCGCCATGTAGAGTGTAGAGTCAATAATTCCAATTCATGTGCCTCATCCTTCATCGCAGCAGTCTTCAAAACTATCCACTTAGTTTGCGTACGAATTGCGATAAAAGCGAACGAAATTGATGGGAAATAATCACTCATTTTACAAATATGTCCACCTACATAACTCAATCATCTCTTGAGTATTTCCAGAGAAATCAATATCCAGGTATTGTCAGGAATATTCTATCATGATGTGTGCTGATTAGTGTTGTTAGGGGATATAGCCAGTAGCGTAGACAAAATAATAGTGTATGTTATTATTATTACTAAAACCTTGTTTAAAAATCAGTCTCCAAATTATGTTGTTAATAGAACGTTAATTAAAAAAAAAACAATAATTTGTTTTTAATGTTAAATTAGATTTATGCAGTATGTCCCCGGATGGACTTTACAAGAGATCTAATGGAGTAAGAATTGAAAGATACGAGAAAATCGGTAAATTTTCTTTACCCGGAACATCCCTCGTAATGAATCTTTCCTTTTATTAGGAATAGTAAAGTGTGATCCAATTTAGTTCAATACATAGTCATTTAGTCATGGCTTTTCAAACATTTTCGGGCCATTTTGTTGCATCATACTGGATTCCTATTAATATTTCTACCTATGCCACACTTGATTTTTGGGCATAATTTAAAGTAAATTGAATAAGTACTTCTTACCAAAAAAAATAATAGATTATTTTCTTTGGTTCTTACATTAACACACACCGCCATTGTGTTAGGTCATGTTGAATTCGTATCAGTTTATTCCTATATCACCTTTAATTTTTCTGCAAAATTTAAAGTCAGTTGAATAAGATTTTGTTCCACTATCTTGAATTCGTACCCAACCTTACAAGTCTATCTCTCTATCACACTTAATGCTTATAAAATTTGAAATTAATCTAATAAGTAATGTTTGCAGACTGATTTTTGCTATCTTATATTCATACCAAAATATTACCAGTTCATTCCTATTAACAGTTAATTTTAACATTAGTTATTAATTAACATTATTTTTGTGCAAATTTCAGTTTTTTTCAGTAATAATATTTTTAACATTTCACTAGGCCGCCATCTTATTCTGGTATATTGGATTTTCACCAAAGTAATACCAGGTTATCCCCATATTAATTTTTAACTAAAATTTAAAGTCAATCGGGTAAGTAGTTTTTAAGCTGGGCCGTGAACTGACGGACAGAGAGACAAACCGACAGATTGACTAAATTGATAAATCATATTTTTTGGCATCTAGGGACGCTAAAACGTGAAGATATCTAAAACCTGAGAGGGTGATTTTTTTCACGATTACAAATATTTTATTAAGCCGTTATTTTGTTCCCCTATCTTGAGTTAATATAGTCAAAAGCAGTGTTATCGTGCGGGTCATACGATTTATCAACGACAAACTTTTAAAGTTTGTTTTTCTTTTATTACGTGCAATCATATCCGCATAAAATCCGGAAGATGAAATAGATAGACCTATGATATTTTCATATGAAAAAAAAGGATAAACATATAAATACCAGCAGTTGTAAAAATCTTTGAGCGATGTCACTTCAAAGTCAGATTGATAAGTCAGTGACAAAATGAGTAAAAACGAAAAAGATGGTATTAAATCTAATAAAATATTACGAAAATGAAAATTCACGGGACAATATCCAGGAGACAGTAGCAAAAGTTCTGGAAATCGGTATATGTATACGAAAAAAGCCAAAGACTGAAGACTTAAGTGACAATGTAAAAATGAATGTTCGTAATGCAATTTACGATTTATACACATCAAAAACTAATATAACCCTTCAAGTTTTAAAAGATGCTTTAAAAAATCGAGGCATATTGGAAATTGGACTAAAATCGTTGTCAAAATTAATAAAAATGTTGGGTTTTCGATATAAAAAGGTCTGTAATCGAAGATTTTTATGCGAGTTGTCACATATAGCAATTCAGCGTATCCAGTTTTTAAATAAATACACGGAAAGTGTTAATTCAAAATTTAGAAAAGTGGTATTTTTAGACGAGACTTGGATATTTTCTAATGGAATTCGAAATCTTGTCAGGACGAGTCTGTAAAAAGTGTCAAGAGTAAAAAGGGATGTGGGACGGAAAAACGGTTCATCATTTTGCATGTAGGTTCTTCAACAGGATTTCTCCCAGGTGCAAGTTTACTATTTTCTTCAACATCCAAAAGTATGGACTACCATGATAATATGAACTGTGAACTGTTTGAAAAGTGGTTAAAAGAACAACCGATTCCAAATTTAGATGCTCCATCATTAATCATTCTGGACAATGCATCTTATCATTCAAGAATCTTAAATAAACAACCTACTTCATCCTGGAAGAAAAGTGATATTTATGACTGGCTAATAAAACAAAAACAAAATCCTTTACCCAATATGCTGAAACTGGAACTGCTTTTAATGGCAAAATCTATTAAAAAACCAACAATATATGCCGTAGATGAAATATTACGGGAAAATGGACATGAGGTTTTACGACTGCCGCCATACCATTGCCATATTACGAAAAACACGTGAACGATGGTCTTACATCAAATGAAGTGCAAATTGTTTGGCAAGATTCATTAAATTATATTACGCCGGAGTACTGGAAGAAATCTGTGGAACATACGGAGAAATTAATATGGGATTAGTGGAATCGAGAACGAGTTCTAGGTGTCGAAATAGCACCAATGATCATTGCGCCATTTGAGGACGACTCAGAAGATGAGGACATTTTAAGTGATAATCATATTTTTTAGTCTATAATATTAAAAGGTTTCTGAACGATTATATTAGTCTTTGACGTGTATATACCCATTCTCAGAGGAACGAGTTCATCATTGCGCCATTTGAAGACGACTCAGAAGATGAGGACTTTTTAAGTAATGATGATATTTTTTAGTCTATGATATTAAAAAGTTTGTAAAGGATTATATTAGTCTTTGACGTGTAAAAATCATAAATGGCTTTATGAATATCCATTTTTGCATTGTAACTTAAGTCTTTTGCCTATGGATTTTTTCAAGTTTCTGTACATTCCTTATACCGATTCTCCCGTTCTACCGTATTTTTCGCATGCATGGCCCTTAATTTTGGACTGAAATTTGAAGAAAACGGATAAGTAGTTTTTTAGCTATGCCGCGAACAGACAGACTGACGGGCAGACATACCTACAGACAGACGAAATTGAGAAAACATGTTCTCCGGCATCTAGGGACCTTTAAACGTAAAGATCTGAAAAAATCTCACGAGGGAAGTAATAACTAATTATCTTGTGTTTTTAACAAAAGTATATAATATTTTTGCAAAATAAAATTTTTTGTTACCACAATACAAAAAAAACAAGTTTTCTTTGCAAAGGGGTGGCCCACATTTAAATAAATGACACTGTATAAGTGGTTAGATTTTTAGGTCAAGCGGGGCTCATAATTGTTGGTGATTGATAAAAAAATCTCACTTTCATTAAGTGGCTGTATAAACAGAACATATCCTGATCGTTCCACTGATTCGAACCACCTTCCGACTTTATTAAGGCGCTTGCCATTTTGTGTATTTTTGTTTTTGCCAAGCAAAAAATTTTAACCAAATACATATTTAGCGAATTTTCTTATTTAGTCCCTTGGCATTTAATATATAAAATAATATTAAGTGGCTATCTTAATAATATTGCCTATATAAAAAAAAATTACTTTCTTTCTCCCTGTAGGTTTGTAAATAGCCCATCGGGATTTAAAAGCTCGATAAAAGAATCACACAACATTTTGGTATTCACTGTGTTTTCTGATTTGATTCATAATGTTGGTGACCTTTGGACCCGCACGATAAGACCGCATTCGACTATATCACAGTTTTACTAGTTCAGATATTATTTGTGGCACACAATTTGAAATCAGTCCATTAAGTAGTTTTTTAGGCTGAACTTTAAAATATTTTACTAAGCAGCCATTTTATTCCGCTATCTTGGAATCGTACCAAAATTTTACCAGTGGAGTTTTTTAATAATCATTTTTTTAATATTTCCCTAGGCCGCCAATTTGCTTTGCCAAAAATCTTATCCCCATATGAGCCTTAGTTTTGGGCCATAATATGAAGTGAATCGTGTTAAATTTTTTTTAGCATTGCCGCGAACATATAGTCCGATAGACAGACAGGCATTTAGGGACCCTGAAATGTAAAGATCTGAAAAAATCTCGGAGGGCGATTTTAGAATCAAAATTTCTTTTTTACGGAGGATGTAAAAAGTCATTCTTGATAAAAATTTTTGTTTGAAAAATAAATAAGGTTCGTGTTATCAGAAATTTAAGTTTTTATACAGGGGTCATAAAAATACAAGAATGTTATTTTATGTAGAAGTAAAAATGTCTCATTTTGCAAGATTCGAAAGAAAAGCACTCTTGATAAAAGTTTTTGTTTGAAAAATAAATAAGGTTTGCTATCAAAAATTTAATATTTTATATACAGGGTATACAGGGGTATGAAAAATACAAAAATGTTATTTTGCGTTAGAGTAAAAATCATTTTGCAATATCCGAAAAAAGTCACTCTAGATAAAAGTTTTTGCTTCATAACGGAAAAGGTTCACTTTATCAACAATTTTGTTTTTTGTACAGGAGGCATAAAAATACAGAAATGATGTTTTGCGAAAAAAGCATACCTCGTTTATAATTTTCTCTCATAAGTACAAATATTAAATATGTTTTGAATTAAAAAATATGTTTTGAATTTATGATGGACTGTCTACTCGAAGTACAATTGGTCTTTGATGAAACATAAAACAATAAAACGCCGATGTTCACCAGGTGAAAATAAATATAACTGATGCAGAACAGATCGGTTTGAGAATCGGTTTCATTTCAAGTCCGTAAAGTACGAGTAATTACTTATGCTTGGACTGGAAATTGCAAATGGGAAGTAACGAAAATAACAAAAGCGTGAAAGTAACGAATCTTTTATATATTGACTTAGTAACGCTTACTTTCAATGTACAGGTAGTTACTTTATATCACTGTTTAAAACTTCTTAGTATAGTATTAAAAAATTGTGGGCTTAAATTTTGCCTTTTGCGTTTTCCTCGTTTTATAGAGAAAGTTCTCTATAACTGGAAGACATTGATATACAGACGAGATAGACATGATTTACCAATGTGATGGCTGTCCAGCTCATTTCTCTGTCAATGTCAGGCATTTCATAGACGATCGGTTTCCATGGAGGTGGATAGGTAGATAGTTTATTCCCCTGGCCCCCTCGTGCCCCAGCTTTAACTTGTCTGGATTTTTATTTGTTGGGACGACTAAAGGACATGATGTTTAATATCAGACCTTATCAACCGAATTCAAAACGTTATCGAGATTATTCCTGCGATGGAAATAGAAGCAGCAGTTGAATCTACCGCAAAGAGGAGGTTCCGTTTATGCATTCGAAATGACGGCAGGCACTTTCATATATTTCATATTATTTCTCAGAAAAATTCATTGTTATATTTTCATTAATTTAATAAGTTTCATTAGTTTTTTGAAAATAGCCATTCTGGTTCCTCCGTTAGTTATTTAATGGCAAAATGAAAAAATAATATGCCACATCTTTTGTTAATCTTATTTCTTATTTACACTTATTTAATGCGTCTTTTAACAACCTGCTCCGAAATTAAACTAAAGAATTACAATTTTCTTCATATCTCCTGTAAAAAAAAGATATCAACTTGCTTTTTGCGCCGTTTTCTTGATTTTTTTGTACTCCGTAACACATAATAATATATCAATCCATTTGAAATTTTTAAGAAAACACGTTAAATTTAAGAAATTGCCAGAAAGAGCCATCTGGCGATCGGAACGAAACTTAAAATAATATAATTCATACGTCATGCGAAAGCCTAATAAATAACCTTTTCAACAAGACCAAAATCATCAAGATCCGTTAATTATTACTTAAGTTATGTCCGTTTTAAAAAACAAACATTTGCTCTTTCCCCCACTCTTTATTTGAACAGCTAGAGAAAAATCCCTTAATAAAAATTATTCGTAACTTAGCAGAGATTAATATAAATCAATTTTGATATATCTTCACTGGGTGAATTTCTGAGAAAATCTGCCTCTTCTAATTGACTACGCGTATTACGACCTCTAACGGCCGACTTGGAAACTTAAAAATAATTTCCAGCGTTTTTTCTTGGCCACTTTTACTTTAAGACAAATTTTTCCTACATCATACGATAAACGGTTTTCGAGATACAGCCGGCCTCCTTTCTTAGTTGTACACCTGGTACATACCTACATTTTCCTGAATTCTGTAATTATCTGATTTGTGAATAAGTATTACATGTTTTGTTAATTGAGATACATGCCTTATCCTCAGGGCTATAATAGGCCAATCAATAGAGCAAACAAACAGTGATTGTCCATAGTAATATTCTATTATGTTTTCTACTATCATTTGTTTATTTGTTATAAACAATTTAATGCAAAAACATCGTGTTTTCTTTCGACGACTTATAAAATCGAAACTAAAAAAGCAAACTTAATAGTGTATGAGAAATGGACTGTATATAATAAAATTACAAACAATATGCTATTATTACACGACTTGATCATTAGAATAGGAGAAAAAACCGAAAAAATTAGGCTTTTCTTTGCAAATTCAAATCTCCGTTATTTCTCAAGTGGTAGCTAAGGTCCTTTGCGAAATAATAGTTATAGATATGTACTTTACGCGTACCAAAACCAAACGCTGTGGGATTATTAGTTTTTGCACAATTACGATTTGAATTTTTCAGCGTCAAGTCATATAGAAAATACTACAAAAAAGTATATTCTTATTTCACTTAAATTATGCGAAATGGGAGAAAAATGCTAGTATGGTAGCAACAGAGGCAGCCGAGAGGTAATATAGACGCAAAGTATTAATCTTTGATTTTAATTATCCCAGCAACTGCAGAAGCTATTTGATGTTTATTTTATATTGGAGTAACCGAACCCGAGAAAACCGATTAATTTCTCAGATTTCATAAAATATCAACGGGAATGCTGCTTTTGCCTATAATGAAAATTTTTTATATGTTGTAGTCTCTGATGATGGAAAAAAATATTTTCGAAATTTTAATAATACAACTTTTTCAAAATAAATTTGCATTATTATGGAGAAAGACTGCTTAATATAAGTTAATAATCAAATACATACTCCACTTAAAATAGACGTCTAGGAAGAAGCTTCTTTTGAGACCGTGAAAAAAAAAGTCTTCGTTTTTGTTTTTTTTTACCTAATTGAGCGTTAATAATATAAACAAGATAAAATAGCCGTAGATTAGATAAAACTGGCTCTGGGTCTCTGGCTTTATGATTATTACTTTATACTATTTCTATCATTTTAACCTCAATAAAAGTGGCCCTGGGGGGGGGGTAATCCCCAACTCTTCCCCCTAATATACTCCACTGAATAAACATATTTGTAAGTTCATTTTCAACTTAGAAAACATTAGTGTAATTATAAATCCATAAACATTATTTACTTTTGCCGACTAGTTTGGGGTTTAAATACTTGTACCTCATCATCAGGTTGAAAACACATCAAAATTGTTTTTAAGAAAAACCGAAAAAGTAAATTAGATATTCATCACTTACAAATAAATGCGAATATTGCGATTGTTAAAAAAAAATGTATACAAGAAATAATTGTTCGATACTATCTGATATCATATATTTATTGCTATATTTATAGTAAAAAAAATCAATATCCCGGATTTCTGACGTAATAAACAAAAGAATTTACAAAGTTTTTACGGTGAATTATTTATTATCACTCGGTTCTTACCCGGTGATATTATTTGTTTCTTGAAACTTTGATGTTTTATATTATGTAAATAAACAAGTAGGTCTAAATTACGCTTCTGGCAACACCGGGCGAAATATTATTACATGCGTTCTAATTAAACGGGACGACAGTAATTGATGTGGTTATTTTTTTTGTGCTTCATGAAACTGTCTATTTAACGTATAATCGGTCTTTGTAATCTAAAAGAATATTCAAGCTCAAAAACAGCAGCATAATGTGCAATGGCGAGGTTACTTAGGAGCAAGTCGTTCACCTCAAACATGAAAGAAAAATTGGTGGGCTTTAAAGTCAAGTAGTGGCTTCACAACTAAGAATAAAGAGAAGCTCAATCAATTGGAAGTAATGTTAAATGACATCACACTCTTAAGGCCAAGTAGATGGAGCATATCATGTTAAGCGAAAGTGGGTGACGTCATAGGCACAGGAGGGGAGGAAGATATGTCACGGGATGCTATTGAATTGTATGTGTTTTCTTTAGGCCTGCAAAGATTTATATTTATTTCTAGGAAAAGATATACAGTTAGAGGAAAAAAGTACACGACATAGGAAGAAAATGTATTGTTAATTTTTTAAACAAAATGTCTTTCTCCAGTGGCGGCTCTTCCATAGGGTCATTTGATCAATGACACCCCAAAAATATTTCAGAAAATATATTATTCGTTTGACCGTCCCTCCTAATAGTTGTAATAAAATGCGAACCTTGGTTGCGTTCTTTCGGCATTTTATATGCTATACTAAGCTAGGCTGGGCAGTCCGAATTGCCCTCATTGCCTTAAAGCTTGACGAAAGTTCCCGAAGATTTCACAGCTACCGAGCGGCAGCCGAACGTGAAAGCAAATGGAATATGAAATCGCGATTTGGGTCATCAGCCGGTCCCTTCTCATAATTCGATCGATCGGTCGCGGCATCACGTCGGCATACGACAGTGATAAGTTCAATTGTTTAGAAGTCGTGCGGTCGATATTCTATCTCGATATTGTTTCGGACGTTTTTAATCGATGAAAATTGATTTATATTGATTTTTTGTAATATATATTTATTATTTTTATGGTTCCTGTTTGAGTTGGGAATATACAGGAAATAATTTTTGATAACTATCCGAGTAATAGGCTTTCAGACACATTACTTATATAGAGGTGAGAGACCACATACAAATATTAAAAAGTAAAAATATTTTAGACTGGTATAATCCCCACTCAAAGTAGGTTGCTGAAATACATCAGGTAACATGTTTTATATGTATTGACTGATGTTATAAACAAATGTTTAGTCAAAATTTTCCCAATTCTTTAAAAATAGCAAAGGTACTACCTTTGCTGTACCTAAGGTTAAAAATACAACCGATCCGAATGAGCTCAGGCCAATTTGTATTCTTCCAATGATCTCAAAAGTTTTTGAATCAGCTTTAAAGGCACAAATGGTTTGTCATTTTGTGACACAAAACTTCATGGATTAATATACCTAGTTGACAAAACAATTAATGGCACTGAACGCAAAAAAATTGTTGGCACAGTTTTATGTGATCTCATAAAAGTATTCGATTGCGTTTTCTATGACCTTCCATTACATAAACTTAAATATTATAATTTTCATGAACTTGTCATATCTAAATAATATGCTTCCGAAAACTAGGAAACTTAATTGTGGCGTACTCCAGGGGTCTATCTTGGGACCGATATTGTTTTTAATTTTTCTAAACAATCTATATATTAACCCTGGGTCAGATCTAGTATTGTTAGCAGATAATACTACCATTAAATGTAAGGAGATTCACAGCGATCGATTAACTATAAAGCTTGAGAGAATACAGAGAGTTGCTGTGGACTGGTTTGGTATGAATGGTTTGTTTAAAAGAAAAAAAACCCCAAGTTATGTCTTTTACACACAAAAAACATGCTCTACACAAAATAGTATTAAATTTCTTGGTTTTTGTCTTAGGGCGATCATGTGAACTTTTTAGCTATCAAACTATCAAGAGATATATTCGTTATCAGATCCTTGAAGAATTAATTTCTGGTCAATTCTCATTTTTTGTTTATGTTTAAATATAACTACGGACTGTTGGTCTGGGGTCGTTCACCTCATGCAAATAGTTTCGGTTAAAAAGAAGGGTTATCAGGTTGATTTTTGATACAAAATATCAGGAGGAGGTCACTGAGGTTTCGCGCCTTAATAAACTGTTTATTTATATATGTCTCAAATATGTTAGAGAAAACATTCGCAGATTTACTTTACATATCGATGTTCGTTATTTCGTACGTTTAACACGCAATAGATATGGAGTTAATTTTTATGATCAACTATTCTTTAATAAATATCAGGAAAATTCAAATTCCCGATGTTAAACCTTTCCTAAATAGAATAAAAGAAATTATACAAGTAAACACGTATTATGTATATAATTTTTTTATCTAAGGTCATATATTTTTGTAAAGTCTTATATTTTTAAGGTTTCATATTTACAATTAAATTTGACAAATGTAAACAAAACTTTTGTATTGTAAGGGACGAAATATATAATTACACGTTTAACATTGACAAGAAAATTAAAGCTTAAAATGAAAAAATTGCATTTTTTCATCCTATGAGGTGCAATAAACAATTGCTTTATTGTCGCCTAATTAAATTTTTCTTTAAAAATGAATAAAACAATGTTATTTCCTTTTGTGGGGTCAGAACTGGGGTTGATGTAAACCGAGAGTGCTTTGCTACGATACATTTTAATAAGCCCCTGCACTTAGACCGGAAGCTTTCACCTTCGGTCAATGATTCTTGAGATTAGACTTTTATCCAATTGGAATTATAAAAGGGGATTTACATTTGATGCTATGCAATCAAAAATATGTCATGCAGAGTATCGCACAGGCAAACAATTTCTATGCACAATCATTTACATATCGTGCAAACAATTGAACGCAACGTTTTGAAGAGCAGGTGTGCTAACTAAAATGAATTTGACATTGAACAGTTGATTATTTTAATTCTGCCTGATAGCTTAATCAGCTTGATGCTTTGTGTTGTTAAAAAAAGTCGTGAATTTTTTTTTCCTGAAAGTGAATATGGAAATTGTCCTCTCAATAATAATAATGACCATTTTTATATGTTGGTACTTCCCATTTCATCCTAAAATTGCGTGCTATTTGCAATAAAATTTGCGCCGGTTCTAATTCGGCGCCATGCAAATAAAATTGCATCAGCTGATCGCAAAATCACTTATGCGCATGCCTGCGGGCAATTTTTAATTGCATTGCCTGTGCAATCTCCTAATGTAAACTCCCCTTTAAAAGATGTTTCGCCTTGGATTGCATAAGGCATCTTGGAATCCTTAATGCACGAGATCTAAACACTGAGCTTGGAGAGATTCACACGAGCGTTTACACCCATTTTCCGTACACCGAACCGCGACCCAGTGTTAAGATCAGTTTTGACGTGTCATGTAGACCCTAATCTATATCTCTATTGATTTTTTTTATAAATTTTACATTTATAATATGTCCAGTTGAAAAGCTTGTTTCTTTTTAATGCACCGTTCACGTTCCCCAGGTCTAGTGTATATTGAGCATTCTGGTTTTCTCAAATGTACTTCACCACGAGCAAGAATTTTATATGAAAATATTAATTTCACAATGGAAAATCGAATGGAACGATCCCTTTCTAGATGTATTTGTTCAAAGAAAGAAAAATTAGGACTGTATAGAAAATAGTAAATTCCTACCACTATACAGCATAAATGCAATCGGTTATTAACTCAGTATTTAAAGCCCTTTCGATTTCTGATCAAGATTCTTTAACATAAGAAATAGAGAAACTAACTATAGCTCTGGTAGGGAATGGCTATTGCCCCAAAATATTACGCAGTCAATTAGAAGATATAGTAATCCAACTCCGCGAGAGGAGATTGAAAGCTACTCACTCTCGTTAGGTAGTTTGTTCTTCCCTATATACATGGTAATACAGATAAAATAGGGCGATTATTTCAGCGGTCCAATATACGTACAATCTTCAATACAGACAGAAGGAGTAAGTAAAGTTCCTTTCTCTATATGGGAGAAACAAGTCCCTCAATGTTCACTATACTTATAGGAACGATACATTAAAAAGAAACAAATTGTTTAACCTACTCTAGCTGAATACCAGTATACTACTAGACATATTATAAATGTAAAAGGGGTCCAAGACTCTAGCGTTGATTCCAGTTGCAAAAGTTTTGAATAGAAATATGGGCTATGGTCTACATTACACGTGGAAACCGATCTTAGCACGGGGTTACAGCAAACGGGTATAAAAGTCCGTAAAGGACAATATCGTGGGGTAAAGGTCCCTGAAGATGCCTGGCATAATCGAATGCGAAGTGTCGGAGAACTATTCCAATTTTACATTTTCTAATTCTAAGAACCATGCTTTCTTTTTTTTAAACCTTGATTATTAATTAATTGATAATAAATAATAATTATTAAATCAAGTTTAACTAGTCTAAATAGATATGCAATATTCGCCCCATGTGACATTTTTAGTCCGATTTTAAAAACGCTGCCGGCAGTTATGACGACATATTAAAAAAATATTCTTAAACTAAATAATTCTGACAATCTTATAAAACTTCCCACACCAAAATTTATTTCCGATTTCTTCCTACCAATTGAGTAAGTACACTATAAATACCCATTAAAAAATAAAAAAAATATATTACGTATTCCTAAATAACACTATTATTTTCACCTGACTTACACTTTTCAATCCATAAATGAAACACAAATTAGAATATACCTATGTCTAAATTCTAAATTAGTATTCACTGGATAGCAGGTTTTTCATAATTCAGGCGAGTAGTCATTGTGCTTAAATTCTTCTTTGGGTCCAACATAATGTATTAAAAAAAATTGATATGGATGATTTACCTCTCATTTCCTATTTCGAGCTTTCGCATCCGAAATTTCTGCGTAAAATTAAGTCCATAATCTCTCCATAGCACAAATTCTTATGTCACACAGATTCACTAAACACTTCTATCGAAGTTTAGAATAAAAAGCACAGAAAAAACGGTTTCGTTTTTAAAGTAATACGGAATAGGAAAAAAGCTTTATTTAAATTTCTTCAATCATTGTCAATTGCAAAATAATTTGTCAAGTATGTAGATGTCATTTCTGTTCTTGCGCATGTATTGTTCGACACATTCGATATCTTTTTTGTAAAATGGATTCAATATTTTTAAATAATACACAAACAATCTATATCCCATTTCATCAATACGTGGTGGAAACCAATCTTAACATGGGTTCATAGTTCGGCAAACGCCAAAAAAAAGCCGAAATTTCGGATGGTAATTTCAATTTGACATCTTAAGAACCTATTTCTTTATCCTCTCTACTTCAATTTTATTGCTTCGTGCAATGAGCCGCTACCCTTTTTATATAACAAATTACAATACCCAGATAGATAATTAAAAAAAATAATCCCCAGACATTTAAGAGCAAAGTACGACTGAGGCGTAAGATTAAGCTTGTCGTATGACCCGAGTGATTATCAATTACCTCGAAAACTAATGGGATTCAAATAATCACATTTTGTTGATTAAAATTCGAGGCGGATTGAAGGCTAGACTCGACGAGTGGTCGCTTATTGGAAGATCGGAATTTTTCCGTTATTAATTTTCCAATGCCGTTGATAGAACTTTCAAGTATAGGAAAGTTTCAGTGGAAAACTTTTTCAGAGACAGACGCATAATTTAGAGTTTTAAAAATATGAAAATAAATAGATATTTTTAGGACAGAAATTTACGGACAATACATATGTCTAAAGGTTGTAGTGTAACGGAATAGAGTACACCAATAAAACAGAGTATATAAATTTCTAAATTATTTTTTTCTCATGACTAATGTTAAACATGAGTATTTCAAAGAAGTCGCTAAAGTAAAGCTATCTAATATTAGTTTTGAGAGTTTTTAAAATCTAAACAAAATAATAAATATCATTTAACTCAAACGCTATCTTCTAGACTGTTAGACAGATTTATGTAAAGATAAACCTTCTCAAGTAATTATCGTCTATGCCTCCCTTTCGAGAGTTCCTGGTCTCATATAGACCCGTGGCGTAGGAAGCTTTCATTTAAGTTAAAACTAATAATAATTGAAAAATTTTATTTGGTTCGATTAAATTATAATAATATTTTTTAATAGAAGGCGTTTTAAGAATTCTATGTTTTTTTGGAAATCATTGTTTCCCTTCAGAAAAAATTGGCTGAGAGTAGACAATGGATAAATTCTGAGTAAATTCTCTTACTAAATTTGTATTTTCGTTATTTAAATTATTCGCAACGTTTCGATCAGCGATGTATCTCCCATAATTATGAAGTCTAAAAGATCGAGCTGATATACATTCAGCAGAGTTCGAAATGGCCGGTCAATAATTGGGGTAAACTCAAAAGGTATATTTTTTTATTTTTTAAAGGAAGAAAAAATTCCTTTTGCCAGATGATAGATGGTAACTTTGGCTACTAATTATATTTTAATATGAGTTTTTTAAGATACAAAATGATTCGTATACAGCGTGTTTTCAAAGGGCGTGTAATAAAGGGAGTATTTGAACCGATCAACGGTTTTTCTACAATACTTTGAATTGAACCAAACGAGATATACAGGGTTTTCTCAAAACTTGTATTTTTACAGGTTAAAAAAATATATATTCGTTACAATTTGTTACTGATCCTTTACTAAGATGTTAGTATTGCATGAAAATCCTCCTCTCCAAACTATTGTGTTCTTTCGATAATTTCTACCTGTGTAGCCCTTACAGTGACCTGTAAATTGTCGTATCACGTACCAAAATCTAGAGAATATCAACATCCTGTTTTGATTGATTGCAAAGCAGGTATAAGAATCTACCTGTGCAATATATAAATTGTTATAATAAAAAATGGTTATGTAATTTTAAATGATCCCCAAGGCAGAGTAGCAGAGGCCTTTGCAATCAGTCAAAATCTCTTATCAACCTCATCAAAGAACCTTTACTTTCAACGCATAAAAACCCATTGGACCTGTTCTCATCACTTATCCAGAATATAACATTTATTTCCGCTTCTATGTTCCTATAACCAACAGGAAGTTGTAAATCCATGCTCAGTTCTACTATTTGATACCATAATTCCGTTGATTAGGATGGGTTGCCTTCAGAAAATTACAAAATCCCCTTGGAATGAGGTTTGTTGAAAATCTAGTTGAAGTCATCCAATTTTCAAGAGAAAGAACATGTCATTATGAATTTCCTTCACTCCCATTTGAAATTCTTCCCCCAATTTAGGTGAAGTTTCAGGCTAAAAATGTCATCAGCAAATTGCTCAAATGGAAAAGCGGATATTGGAAAATATAGGCCTAACATGTTAGCGGACTTTTGTCCCTCAATCGTAAAATGACTTAGTTTACCGTTAAAAGACGACAAAATAATTTATTTGTATTAGGTATACTTTTTTCGATACAAAATAAAGTATATTTTATAAAAGACAGTGTTTTTTTTCTGTAAAGGTGAATAGTTTGGCCGGCCTATTCACCTGACTTTACTTCCATAGAATATGTTTGTGAACAAATATAACAAGGATAAACATTAACCAGAAAAGTTAAGCTTTCAACAAAAAACAGACTTTCATAGCACATGAAATAGATTAGAATATTCAAGACAGTATATCGAGGAGATGTAGAGAAATAACAAGAAATAGTGAATCCGATTATTGCAAATGAAAAGTTGTATGTGTTAATTATAGTTATAATTTTTCCGGTGTTAAATTATTGCAATCGTCTTGGTTTGTTTCAACGTACAAAAGAAATTTAAATTCAGAATAAAAAATGACATTATTATTTATAACCTTAGTTTGTGGTGGTTATGGGACTGCAGTAAGGTCTAAAGTGAAAACACTATTTTCAATCATGTAGCATGAGCCGCAAAAACGACAACTTTTGAAAGGCGAAAATTTTGAAAGCACACTTTCGAGAAAAGGAAATAAAGCATGGATTGTCTTCAAAAACATATCTAACAACTTCTTAGGTAACAAGGAATCGGAGAACCACAAAAATCTAGTTGAAGAACTCATCCAATCTTACAAGACGTTAAGTTGCAACATGTCAATTAAGTTGCATTTCCTTCACTCCCATTTGAAATTCTTCCCTAACAATTTAGGTGAAGTTTCAGGCTAAAAATGTCATCAGCAAATTGCTCAAATGGAAAAGCGGTATAGTGGAAAATATACCCCAAACATGTTAGCGGACTGCTATTGAACCCTCAATCGTAAAACTGATCCCGGCGAATACAAGCGAAAAAAGACGACAAAATAATTTATTTGTATTAGGTATACTTTTTTCGATACAAAATAAAGTATATTTTATAAAAAACAGTGTTTTTTTTCTGTAAAGGTGAATAGTTTGGCCAGCCTATTCACCTGGCTTTACTTCCACAGAATATGTTTGTGAACAAATATAGGAAGGATAATCATTAACCAGAAAAGTAAAGCTTTCAACGAAAAACAGACTTTCATACCACACGAAATAGATTAGAATATACAAGACAGTATATCGAGGAGATGTAGAGAAATAACAAGAAATAGAGAATCTGATTATTGCAAATGAAAAGTTGTTAGTGTTAACTATAGTGATAATTTTTCCGGTGTTAAATTATTGCAATCGTCTTGGTTTGTTTCAACGTACAAAAGAAATTTAAATTCAGAATAAAAAGACATTATTATTTATAACCTTAGTTTGTGGGTTATGGGACTGCAGTAAGGTCTAAAGTGAAAACACTATTTTCAATCATGTAAATAACAAAAATTTCGAAGACCTAGACAGCACATATCAACAACTTAAAGGTTGTTTGTTATAAAACAATAATATTCAAATGTTGCTGAAAAAACTTGTACAACTCATATTACGTGAAGTTTTTTTGTTGCCTAGATTTTGATTTTTGAATGAAAGACCTCGAATTATTTATATATATTTATATTTAATTATAAGGAAAAACAATAACAAAAGTTAATCGGTTGCTTTTAGAATGTTTGTAGGGCTACCTTATTCTAAAATATTCATTTAATAATTTAAATAATTATACAGGGTGTCCCATTTTCGTATGCTTTACGGGTACCTCGCTTATAAGTAAAGATAGAGAGATGCGGTTTTCGCATCACCGCGGCACCGTACTGATTTTTGATGAAACTAAAAATACCACCAACACATTCGTTCTAGCTCCCTTGGTTTTTAAGCAACATAGTGAGTTTAAAAATTTGCCATTTTCACCCCTTCTAGCTGTGGTACGTTAACATTTTTCAGGAGGGGCTCAAAGAACAGCCGCCATCGATTCTACATGAAGCAACCTTTAAAAATTCGAAAAGCTTTAAGTCGGTTAAGAAGTGTTGGAACGTCTGGCATTTAAATATCATTTCAAATAACTTTGAAAAGGTAAAAAATAATCAGCAGTTTGGTTTGGTGGGAACTTTGGCACACTTATTTGGAATTATCTAGTGATGAACTATACGAAAGTCCTAATGAATTAATGGTGAGCTCTAGCGACAGTGACCTGAAATATGTCACTGTTTTAGGATTTTCGTTTTTATCTCGGAAACTGTTGGTCCTATTAAAAATATAGTCATATATTAAAACAGAGTTTATAACATTTTCTACAAAAATAAAGAAAAGTCGGAATTTATTGAAAAACACAGATTACCGAAAATTATCCTTAACGGAACGAGGTAAAAAACAACGAATTGCAGTTTCGGGTTCAGCGGGTGGCCAATACCTCCAGACAGTATTTTTTTTTCTAAATTAATTTTTTTACTTCTTTCTTCCTACATAAACGAGTCCGGTTCATCGAAAACTCTCGATCTAAAAAAAATGGTATCGAACGTATTTTTGGACATGATTATGTGAAAAATAAGCAAAAAATTTTATCTCAAAAATTTGACATTGACCATTTTGTGTTTGACCTTGACCTTTTTTTTTAGGAGCTCATAATCTCTGTTTTACGAGATTTTTGGTTGTCATTAACCTCTCAATGATGCGCGTGGTAGATCTTTTTTTTTTAATTAGATCGAATAGTTTTTCGCATTTCTATTGTTTTGCAATTTTTTGGAATACTATTTATTTTTCACACTTTTTTCTAATAATTAAAGTTAAATAACCTGATGAAAGTCAATGTTAGTTTTAAGTTGGAACAGGTTAAGTTTTTGGTACCTTTTATAACAATTAAAGTTAAATAACTAAATGACGTACAACTCTTTTACTTATAACTTTTTTATGTCTTAAATTAAGACTTGGGCGTGACCCGTTGTGCTTTTCGGATAGATCTGGTTAGGTTCGGTTAGGTTTTCGCACTTTTTAATAATAGCTAAAGTTAGATAATTGGATGAAATTAAACTTTTTCATTTGAACCTTTTTTTTTGTATCTTTAAAAATTTAAAATTGAATTTTTTTTTAAACATTTCTGTAATGAAAAAATCGCCAATAACTCGTAAAACCTGCAAGTTAGGAGAAAAAGTTATACCTCTAAAAATATAGAGGGGAGTACCACCAAAAATGTAGAGGTGGACACACTGTATACATATTCTGGATACTGTGGTCCCTTTGGGAGTTACAGGACAAAAACTAAATTTTAGTTATATCTGCCAAATGAAGACAGCAATCTTGGGTTATATGTCCTATTTCTGATATTTGTGAATGGCCGCCATCCTGAAATGAACCATTTTAGTAATATCAAGTCATGGATATGAAGTAATGTTAAAGAGATCTTTAAAATAATGTATAACCCGACTTTTCTTTTTATTTAAAAGAAGATGACATTCAGCCGTCATCTTGAAAATTATAACTGTCATTTTTATATCAAAAACTAGTATTTGCTAAACTATCAAACACCTCCAGATTTTGTTAGAATATCTGTATTGGTTTAAAAAAGGGCGGACTTTTTACATTTGCACTATATGACTGCATATTTGCTAGGACGAACAGTGATGTTTCAGGTCACTGCCAGTACAGCTCACCTCGGATTTATCAGAACTTTTCTATAGTTAATCACTAGAAACCTCTAAGTAAGTGTGCCAATTTTCAAAACTGTTAAAATTATTTTTAGGTGAGGGTCTTTGCAGCCCTTTGTTGACTGGCCTTTATTCTGCAGACAACTATATTGGAAACACATGTAATTTTCGGTTTTATTGAAGGAACGTAGCATTACATTTCCATATAATGTTGTGTTCCGTATTTAATGTAAATATCATCTTCGGACATATAACGACTATATTTATCCGAATATGTTTAGAAATACAGAAGCAAATTTTTTATTGGCTTCTTTTTATAGCTCTTATTTGTATTTTTGGTGGCTAGAATTTACTAGTGGGCAAATACAATTGATGATGACAATATTCAATTCAAATATGTAATTTGTAATTTTATTGATGTAGCACCCCTGTTTTTACTAACCTAAAATTACTGTAATTTTCATATAGTATATTTTTTAAAATTTATATTCTTCAAAATTCGTTCACTGTTTTATATAAATTAATTTTACCCGGAACTTCCCTCGTTATGAAGTTTTCTTTATCTAGGACAATGAAGTTTTATCCATTTCAGACCCACACACAGTTATTTGGCACACAAAAAATACGTATTTTCGAATACTTGAGCTAAGAGTAGCCGACTGAATTCAGCCCAATTGATAAAGGTTTTAAGTCTGCATTTGAGGAAATGGCAAAAATGACTACACGTTATGGAAGAATGTCCTTTACTAATGGAAATCCACACAATTTCGTAAATTTGGGAAATAAATATACTTTGATTAACTTTAACAGAGTGAGGCAGTATTTTCGGTGCGAAAATTAACATAGAAAAAATAATATATTTGTTGTATCTTTAATTCATAAAGTAATAACAAAAATTTATTTAAGACTTAAGTCATTTTATAAAAATATAGACCTATTTTTTTACTTAGTACATGTTCTAAAAGACACAAAAACTTAAGTCATATTAATAACTTAAGTCAAGCTAATAACTTAAATATTTTAAAAACTTCTTTAAGTCAAAATAAAGTTTTCCGCTTATGGCATCATTAGCTTAATGCGGAGGAAAGAGTTTGTTATCGTTGCGTTTTCTGGTATGTATGAACTTGTCGATTTGACAGTTATTTGTTAGATTTCGCTCAGTCTAAAATACAAAATTGAAATACTCATCGCCTTAATCACTTTCAGTATTTTATTCATTTGAGTTTTTTCATTTCTTTTATAAAATGACTTAAGATTTAAGTCATCTTAATTTAACTAAACTAAACTAAAAAGTCCAAATAAAATTGCGCGCATAATGAACGAGTGATTTCTAGCGCATATTGCACCGGCAGTGTAACGCGGCGGCAAGACGTTTGTTTTTTGTTTATACCATTGTGATTTCTAGTGTGTATGTACCTGTCAATTTGACAGGTATTTGTTAGATTTTTTCTCAAAAGTAAATAAATACTACATTACGAATCTCGCTGTATTTAAAAGTTTAAAATGTAAAATTAAAATATTCCTTGCCTTAATCACTTTCGCATTAACTGGTTTGTACCTATATTTTGAAACTTCAGTACATATTTAAATGTCTTATTCCTCTTTGTGCCAAACAAATTTAAATAAACGGTAACAAAACTATATAAAAGTTTTTTCTAAATACTTCAGACTGTTTTTCTTCCTAAGATTTGAGGAAAAATAGGTTTTATAAACATGTACCCGCCGGTGTTTATTTTTCCGATATAAGGGTGTTGAATATTTAATATTTCTCTGTTTTTCTTTTGTATACCTAGTATGTACATTTATAGAGTTATTTCACTTAGCCTCGGCACACAGATGCTGTAATGAATGTCTATGAAGCTACTAGAAACTCATTTCAGAAAAATCTACAGGGGTTAATTTTTTCAGAGCAATCATCCCTTTAATTGCTTGAAAAAAAAATTAAGATCGGAAATGCATTACACTAGACTTTTGCACACGTATTCACTAAAGAGGTTTAAATATAGACCAGGTCCAACTTTACACACAGTTATAGGTTTAAAATGACATTTTTAACAATTGAACAAATATTTTTTCTAAATTTCACAATTTTTAAATGTCAGTGACATAAGCAAAACATAACTGGCGAACTAACAGTTTTAAGTACCATGGCAACTAGACCTGGACTAACACTTAAACCTTTTTAGTAAATACGGGTGTAAAATTTAACCAGCTTATATTTTGAAAATTGGGCTTTTGCGGATTATATAAATTTTGAACAGTATTTATTTTGTATTATATTATCCTTTTATTAGACTAATTTATTTAAGTTTCAATTTCCTGTTTGTAAGTTCTTGTAAAGATATTTTTTATTTCTATTTGATTTTTTATTGATGTTAACTGCATGTATCATTTTAAGGAAGTTCGAGAAATAGTATATGTTTTTAACAATATGATTGTTAAATCGTACCAGCTATATGAGAGTAAATAATAAATTAACGCATATTCTGTAACATGAACATGACTGAATTATAAAACAAGCTTTTATCGCAATCTGTATCGACATCTACACGAAAGTTTTACACGATCTTTAAAGGCTATTTGTTTGAACAGATTGAAAACACGCGAAACACTCATTTACGATTTAGCTAATTAGATGGAGGTGAGTTATAGACGATCAGATACTGGCACTTCAGATATTTTTACAATTTACAGTTAGCACAATTTTCAAAAGTAACTACGACCATTTTTATTTCTGTTTGCACCAAGAGCGCAACATATTTAATTAAAATGGAAATATTGCGGCTCAGAACTTTACAGCTAAATTAAATGAAAGGTAAAGGACTCCGCACACATCCACAGAGAATATTTGCACCTTGTTAGTTTTGATGAAATTTTGACACGGGTTAATTCTTGTTAATTAAATTTTCAAAATACCAACTCTTTCCTATGACCAGTTTTTATGAAACAAAATTTTATAAGAAATCATTGAGGCACTTTATTAAGTTATGAAGCTCTCAGGCTCGAAATTGTTTTCAAGTTGAGTTTTTATAATACCCAGTGTATTTCCTGCTGTATAAAATCAGTAAAAAAAATCGGTAAATTTGCTTTACCCCTAACTTCCCTCGTTATGAATATTTACTTTCATTAGGAATAGTAAAGTGTGACCCAATTTAGTTCAGTAGGTAGTCATTTAGTAACACATATATAATGTCTTTTAAAACGTTTTTATTCGTCGCCATTTTGTTAGATCATATTGGATTCCTACCAATATTTTACTAGTTTCTGCCTATGCCACACTTTATTTTATGGACATATTTTAAAATAAATTCAATAAGTAGTTTTTATATTAACACATACCGCCATTTTGTTAAGTCATGTTGAATTTGTACCAGTTTATCTCTATATTACATTTAATTTTTCTGCGTAATTTAAAATAATTTGAATAAGATTTTTTTACGTTGATTTTTTTAAAACTTTATTTATACCACACTTAATGCTTGCACAAAATTTGAAATTAATCTAATAATTAGTGTTTTTAGGCTGTTTTTTTAAATATTTTGAAAGTCCGCCATTTTGTGTTGCTATCTTATATTCATACCAAAATGTAACTAGTTCATTCCCATAATTAATAATTTGTGTGCAAAATTTGAGGTAAAGTGGATAATTAATATTTTAAGTAATAATTTTTGTTTTACGTATCACTAGGCCGCCATTTTATTCTGGCATATTCGATTTTTACCAAAATATTACCAGGTCATCCCCAATGACCCTTTATTTTTGACCAACTTTTGAAGCCGCTCTGATAAGTAGTTTTTAAACTATGAGACAGACAGACCGACGGAATTGATAAAACATATTTTTTTTGGCATCTATGGACGATAAAACCTGAAGATATGTAAAACCTGAGAAGATGATTTTTTGACCAATACAAATATTATATTTAGCCGCCATTTTGTTCCGTCATCTTGAATTAGTACCATAGTTTTATTAGTTGATCTGTGTACCACAATTATTTATGGCACACAATTTGAAACCAGTCCATTAAGTAGATTTTCAGGCTAAATTTTTAAATATTTTACTAAACCGCCATTTCGTACCACAATTTTACCAGTTGATTCCTACTTTATATTTTTGTGCAAAATTTGAGATAAATTGGATAAGTACTATTTTAGTAATAATTTTTTTAACATTTAACTAGGCAGCCATCTGCCATATTGGATTCTTACTAATATGTTGCCAGATCACCCCCATATAACCTTTAATTTTTACCCAAAATTTGAAGTCACTCGCATAAGTAGTTTTTAAGCTATGCCGTGAAATGACAGACAGACAAACCGACAGACGGACCGACGGAATTGATAAAACATATTTTTCGCTACTAAAAACTCTCTAAAAAGTCTCTAAAACGTGAAGATATGTAAAATCCGAGAGGACGATTTTTTCACTTTTATAAATATTTTATTTAGCCGCCATTTTATTCCACCATCTTGAATTAGTCCTACAGTTTTACTAGTTCATCTGTATACCACAATTATGGCACAAAAATTTGAATCAGGTCCTTTTAAGCAGTTTTTCAAGCTGAATTTTTAAATATTTTACTAAACCGTCATTTTGTTCCGCCATCTTGAATTCGTACCAAAATTTTACCAGTTGATTCTTACATAATACTTGATTTTTAGCAAAATTTAAGATAAATTGGATAAGCAGATTTTTAGTAATAATTTTTTAACATTTCACTATGCCGCCATTTTGTTTTGCCATATTTGATTTTTACCAAAATGTTACCAGGTCATCCCCATATGACCCTTAATTTTTTACCAAAATTTGAAGACAATCGGGCAAGTAGTTTGTTTATCCATGGCGCTAACAGACAGACAGACCGACAGACAGACAGACATGAGAAAACATGTTTTTCGGCATCTAGGGGAAACGTAAAGATCTGAAAAAATCTCGGAGGGTGATTTTTTCACGATTACAATAATTCCCTTTTATGAAGGAAATAAAAATGATGTTCCCGTTATGGATCAAAGCTAATACTCATCTTTTAAACATTTTGTCAGTCCGCCATATGTTCGCATAAAGGTTTTCACAGGCTATTTCTATGACATACTAGTATTATGCACAATATTTTATTTGAGTAAGTAATTTCTTTACACTTACTTTTTAAACATTTTATGACGCAGCCATTTTGATTCTCCATATTGTATTCACACCAAAATCTTACTAGTTCATTTCTATGTCACACTTTATTTTTGTGCAATATTTGAAGCCACCGAAATAAGTTTTTTACAATGATCTTTTAAAATTTTCGTTAGCCTCCCATTTTGTTCCGCCATATCGGAATCGTGCCAGTTCACGCCTACGTTATATTTGATTATTTCACAAAGTTGGAATTCAACTAAATAAGTAGTTCTTTAGACCGATTTTTTAAAACATTTTATCAGGCTGACACCATTCATACGAGAATCATACCAATCGACAGAATATATTCCGCGAACAGACAGCAATACAGACCAATCGAGAGTCAACTACGAAACTAAAAGGTTAGTAAGAGTTAAAGTAAAAGAAAAACAGCTAAGCAATAACCGCTGAATTTTGACCTGTCCTAGCTTATGAATCTAGTGAACTGATTATAATTTTTTTTTATTTTTTAATATAATTTTTTCATTTCACCTTAGACTTGAAGGTAAAAAATACTAGAATAATGTAGGGAAGTTATTCCATAATTTAAGAGATAATGATAGCCTACAAGATTTACATTCGACTCACACCGCCCCATAAAGGTCGCCCTTTGTTTGACTGGCGAAAAACAGTCACGTGACCTTTAATATTAAACAGACCAACGCAACGGGTCTGAAGCAGAGCAACAGCAAGAGCCCTAGCAGGGCGCCATTCTATAGATTTTGTCATTATCCTCTCTGGTAATATGAAAATGTTTTATGGCATAAATAACGACCCTAAAATTATGTCGACATTATCGTTTTATAGCTTTCTTTGTTGGGCTGAAAACGCAAGAAATATTATCTTTCTGGCAACACATGTAAACGTATTTATGGTTTCTGGACCCTTTGATGGAAATGGACATTGTTATGCAAGAATGAATTTAATATATTGCTGAATTTAATGGCATGGAGACATTTTCTTGGCTTTGGCTTTTAAGCTACATGACATTGAAATATTTTGGATAAAGATGCTCGTACAATAAACCTACATTTTTATACGCTTGCTTAATTTTACTTACAGCTTCATTCATCAGTGTGACGTGGGTTTAATCTTTAATAAACGCGATATGTTGTAACCTTTCCCTTTCTTAAAAAATCATAGTTCTTGGGATTAGATCGTGCCAAATTTATTTATTTCATGTTTCGTCTTCGAATGCATTTATTTAATGTTTTGTCTTCGAATGCACGGTGCATACGAAGACGAGATCTGTTGATCTTGACTCCACTGAAAGAGCTAGGATAACTGTAGCTGTAACTGAACACCAGCATACCACTGGACATATTATAAACGTAAAAGAAACAACAGAAGATCTAAGCATCCATTCCAGAGACTGGTTACGATTAACATCATACGTGGAAACCCATTATGACACCGGGTATAAAAGATCGAATTGAATTTTTCCGAGCTCATTCAGAAATTCAGATCTCGTGAAATGAAGATCCCTGAAGATACTTCTTGCAATCAAATAGGATTGCTAATTTAACATGGTCTAATTAACCTCAAGAATCATAATTTCTTAACTGACAAAAGCCGTGAAAGCTACCGTTCTTTGCTCTTTCTTGCGAGGATGTTCAAGGCTTGGCTTATCTCTGACTGCTTCGGTATTTATTAGTTTTTTTTTTGAAAATATAAACATTCTCAATATTCAACTTAGAACGAAAGCGTTCACGGCTGTGGTCAATTAAGAAATCATGGTACTTGGGATTAGACCGTGTCAAAATAGAATTACTTTCCGACGTTTCGCCTTCGATTGCACGAGGCATCTTCAGGGATCTTCACTTCACGAGATCGGAACGCTGAATGAGCTCGGAGATGACGTTGTAATATGGCCTCACGGTTCAGAAAACCTCCCTGGGTTTCTTGATCATCTGAATCAACTACATGCTAACACAAAATTTACAATGGAAATTGAATCAGAAGGTACGATTCCCTTTCTAGATGTTCTTGTACAAAGGAAAGGGGATGGTTCTTAGGACACTCTGTATATAGAAAACGAACGCATACGAACAGGTACTTAAATGTAAATCCATACCATCATCATCCAGCACAAAAGCAATCAGTTATTAATTCGTTGGTTTACAGAGCCCTAGCGATTTGTGACCAAAACTCTTTACAATCGGAAACAGAGAGATTGACTCAAGCTTTAAGAGGGAATGGATATTGCACTGATGATATTAGACGATCAATTAAAAAATATAATAATCCTACTCCATGAAATGATACTAATAAGGAATTACCGATAGGAAATGTAGTTCTTCCATTTATACATGGAACCACAGACAAGATTGCAAGGTTACTTCGCCTGTCCAACACACGTACAATCTTCAACACACACAAGAAAATTGGACAATGTTTGCGATCGCCAAAGGACATTATTCCTTTTCAAACGAAAGGAGTATATGCAATTCTTTGTTCCTGTGGTGATGTCTATATTGGAGAAACTGGACGATCCATATCGACTAGGCGTAAGGAACATGAACGATGTATCAGAAAGAAACAAATTGTACAATCTGCTGTATCTGAACATCAACATTCTACTGGACATGTCGTAAATGTAAAAGAAACCAAAGTTCTTGCATCGGTTTCGGGATTGTATAAACGCAAAATTAGAAAATCTATTGAAATTTATAAGCATCCTAACAATTTTAATGGATGTACGGGTTTTAGTCTACATCATACGTGGAAACCGATCGTTAGACCGAGTCACTCTTTGGTAAACACAGGTCGACTATAAATAGCCGGTCTGGGTCTCTCCCAGCTCATTCAGTGTTCCGATCTCGTCAAGTGAAGATCCCTGAAGATGCCTCGTGCAATCGAAGGCGAAACGTCGGAAAGTGATTCCATTTTGACAAGGTCTAATCCCAAGAACCATGATTTCTTAATTCCCAATATTTCATTATTTATTTTTTTATTTAGTTACTTAGAGCCATTGGGCATCTTGTACATTATCTCTGGGAATATCGCTTATATTATACCACAGATTTCCATCAGATGAGAATCTTCCCGATACAGCGGGGGTCGGTTCTCATCCTTTCTATGATAGGCTACCGTCTTATACTTTAGTATGTTTGCAAGCGCCTATTGAAAGTAAGTTTAGTTCGTGGAGCGATGTAAGAATTGCAACGGTAGTAGTTTAGATAACTTCGTGAACAAAATAAAATCCCTGGATTTAAATTTGTTTGTGTGTGTTGAAAGGGAGTTGCGCCATTCGGTCTGTCATTCTGTGATAGAATTTCTGCCTATACGCAATATAGCTTAATACTTACCGATTGACTTCAAATGTTGGTCAAAAATCATCAAGGATCATATAGGGACAAATCATTATTAATAAGCCATTTATCGAATAGATTTCAAAATTTGCGCAAAAATAAAGTGCTGTTCAAGGATAAACTGGTAAAATTTTTGTGTAAATCCATATGGCGCAACAAAATGGCGGCCTAATGAAATTTTTATGAGTTCAGTTTTCAAAAAACTACTTATCAAATTGACATTGCACAAAAATTAAGTGTTAAACAGGAATAGACTCGTAATTTTTTTAGTGCGAATTCTATATGGCAAAAAACCTTTTTATGGAGGAAAATAATAAAGGTTATTGTTTATTGTTTGTGCAATAAATAAATAATTTATTATGTTATTAATAATTTTTATAACAATATTATTATATTAAAAATTTTTTTTTCACTTTTTAGTGTTATTAGTCGCCTACTTAAAGCAAATATAACCATATTAGTTGTGTGCTGGTTTAATGTGTATACCATTAAAAAATAGAAACTCTTTGTATACAAGTTTTTTATATTATTTTTTTATAGTTTTCCAAATGAGAAGGTAAAAGATAAGTATCGAGTTACCTTATATAATTTCATTCCTAAGTATAGTACACAGAATGAAACTTAATTAATTTAGAACTACTACATTTTTATATTCAATACGACCAAAAAGAACGTTTAGTTGTTTTGTAACATCGGTATTCTATTTACAACACCACTCAAAATGACCATGTCATCTAAAAGCATCCTTTAGTCACAGTGCATACTTATAAAGATACATTATGATAAAGATAATTTATTTGATAAGAGAATTGGTACTACCACAGGGTATTAAATTATATTACCAATGCTATAAACAAGGGAAAACATTAATTATCATATGCTACACCTTTACATACAATAAAATTAATTACAAAAAGTTTCATTTGTATCCAATTTCGCCGAGTCCAGTTAATGTACGTCTTTTTTACCTCGTCCAATTGATATATGTCACGTTGCGTGTGGCTGTTACCGCTGCGCTCGCTGCGAACGAGACCTCTAGTTTTGGTTATACGGAGAATATTAATGCTTTTGCATCTGATGGTTAATCTCTGATTATACTATATCTAAGCTAAACTAATAATGTACCAAGAAAATACACTGCTGGAACTTCGAAGAGCACCAAGGAAATTTTTATTGGAAATTTAAAATCAAAATATTTTCAATACGGATGACGATTTTCAGTTAAGGTTTTCGGTCTTTGTTTAACCAATTCCTAGAGTATGCAGCCCGATAAGGACAGCCTCAGGACTCCATCGCAACCGTCTTATACAGGCTGTTATATAAGATCATGCCATTTTTTGAAAAGTTTACGATCAGAACTCTTACTGTGGAAGATTTCTTTTTCTCTTTTTGCATCCAAAATAATCTAGAGATAGGTACAAAAAGACAATTTCCAGCCCTTTTGAAATTTTTTCTGCCTTTTCGACATACAGGGTTTTTTTTCAGAAAAAAATGATTTTTTTGAAAATGATCTGTTGAACAAAGCCCACTTATGGATATCAGATTGAGTATAGTCTATCAGATTATGAACAGGGTTTGCACCGTTAATATTGTATACAGGGTGCACCAAAAACTCTACCGATTCTAAACTTTAACAATGTTGAATTTCTGCTCCGCAAGGTAGGTAGTATTGCAGCCCCTTGTTACCCACTGTATTATTGGAACATATTCTCAGTTAATTCAAAATGATGAGTAAATAGTTTAAGTAAACAAAAATAACATGTGAAATATATTTTATTGGGAAAAAGAGAATTATATCAATGATAAAAGGCAATTTTTCATTTTTTAATAAAAAAATCTGGTTTAAATTAGAGGCAATATCTGAAAGAACTAGAGCAAATTTCAAATGTAAAAAAACTATTTCGGTAAAAATGGCCTTTATTACTAAAACTGGCATTAGAAGCAACATCAAATTCAAGATTGATAAAAAAACAAAACCCAATAAATCATTATTTAACGTCCACCTCTTAGTTTTTGGTAAACTCTGTATACAATATTTATTTTGGAAAATTTAAGGGTACCAACCCTGCTTATAATCTGATAGATATATCTTTGATTACGACACGTGGGCTTTGTTAAGCAGATTATTTTAAAAATCAAATTTTCGAAAAAAGAAACGAAGAAAAAATTTCAAAATCGCTAGAAATTGTTTTTCGTACCCAGCTCTAGATTATTTATTTGCACAAAGAGAAAAAGAATTCTTCGATAGTAAGAACTCGGTCGAACAAACTTTTAAAAAAATGACAGGTTCTTATATAACCCACTGTATAAGGCGGTTGCTATGGTATTCTGAGGCTGCACTTACGGAGCTGCATACTGTGGATATTGGTCACACAAAAGCCGAAAACTGCAACTCAAAATCTTCATACGTATTGAAAATATTTCATTTTGAATTTCCAGTAAAAATTTCCTTGGTGAACTTCGAAGTTCCAGCAGTTTAGTATAAAAATCATTTATATTGGCTGATAAGGAATTGGACTTGTCAAGTTGTTTAATTGTATCTAAATATTGATAGTGTTCAGAAATCCTTCCAAGAAATAATTGGGAGACATATAAAAAATTCGTTTTTTCTCTTTTAGATTAAAATGTACGAAAGCGTAGAAGGGCCACAATTTTTTTATTTTTATTTTTGTAACAAATTCCGACTTCTAAGTCGTAATTCCGACTTCTATCTGGGAATTCCGACTTCTATCTCGGAATTTTGACTTGTAACTCGGAATTCCGACTTCTATCTCGGAATTCCGACTTCTATCTCAGAATTCCGACTTCTATCTCGGAATTCCGACTTCTATCTCAGAATTCCGACTTCTATCTCGGAATTCCGACTTCTATCTCGGAATTCCGACTTCTATCTCGGAATTCCGACTTCTATCTCGGAATTCCGACTTCTATCTCGGAATTCCGACTTCTATCCCGGAATTCCGACTTCTATCTCGGAATTCCGACTTCTATCTCGGAATTCCGACTTCTATCTCGGAATTATGACTTGTAACTCGGAATTCCGACTTCTATCTCGGAATTCCGACTTCTATCTCGGAATTTTGACTTGTAACTCGGAATTTCGACTTCTATCTCGGAATTCCGACTTCTATCTAGGAATTCCGACTTCTATCTCGGAATACCGACTTCTATCTCGGAATTCCGGCTTCTATCTGGGAATTGCGACTTCTATCTCGGAATTCTGACTTGTAACTCCGAATTCCGACTTCTATCTCGGAATTCCGACTTCTAACTCGGAATTTTGACTTATAGTAGTGTTGTCACATAAATGTTCCAATTTTTGCTTTGGATGCGTTGTCCAGTGACTGCACATTTAATAATTGTCCTTGTGATAAAAACATTTATGACTTGTGTAAAATATTAATTGTTGAAAATGTCTAGAAATAGTATCTAGTATGATGAAATCTAACCCCTGAAGGGTAAAAGACAAAGAAATTTTAATAAATGAGGAAAAAATAAATAAATTATTAAATTCTATTCCTTGTAGCGACACCATGGACGGCAATGCAAGCCAAACTATATATAGGATGCTTTTACTAACATATCTATAATTAATATCAAGTTTAAATAAGAAGTGCAGCGAATCTCTAAAGAGTAGATAACTTAAATAGATTTTAATAAATAAGAAAAAAAGTACATTTTACCCTAAATAGACTCCCTCGGATCGTAGTACAAGCCAAAATATTTATAGGGGGCTGTTACCCCGATGTCTGGAAATAATATATATTATGAATTAATGTAGCAGCAGGTTTCAGAAAGGGTAGAAAATTAAAATTAATAAAGTAGGAAAAATTCAATTAATTAAATTACCAATGTGTCTAGAAATAAAAACTCTATGAATAAAAGTGACAGGATTAGAAAACTGAAACAAATTTTATTGAATGAAAAAAGTCATATTTTCATATTATGTCCCAGGCCCCGAACAAAACTAGGTAGTCAAAATATTAATTGGAAGTTGTTGTCAATAGGTCTAATAATAATATATAGTATGCATAAAAGTGGCAGTGAGGTCCTTAAGGGTAGAAGACCCCGGCCTGCCGAGTCATTCCAATATATTAATGATGTATCTGTTACAAACTTTTACGACAAGTAGAAGAAGATCCAAAACGGGTAATGAAACTTAATACATAAAAAACGTAAATGACTGGGAACATTAGTCAAAGAGTCTATAATCAGTAATATAGTCTACTGTATTAGATATTTTGTCAGCAAACCACGTATATCAAGGTACCCATTTTGATATTTTGGACAAATTAAAAGAAATACCTATTCCTTTTGTTGGATGTGATCACTGTGATCAACACGAAAAAAATTTACAACTACGATCATTGAGTTGTACCTTGTTAGTAGAATGCTCTTTATTTGTAAAGAGGTTTACCGAATAGATAAAGCTAAAAGAAAGAAAATAAGGTGCTTGAAGAAACAATCAAAATTATGATTAACTTTTCACTCTGTTCCTGTATCTGTTTTGATAGATTGATGTCCTTCCACAAAGTTAGAAATAAGAACTACAACGAAAACTTGATTTATGAGGATATGATTTGCTAACAATTTTTTTTTTGCTGAAATCATGTTACAGATTTTTATTTTCAAACTTCATAAAATATCAATGCCTTCATTTGTGGAGGAATTCTAATAAATTATAGTTTAAAAAACTGAAAAACACGCTGTAATAGTAAACTGAACTAAAATAAAACCATTTGGACGAGGATAAAGTGATTAACAAGAAAATTAACGTCATTGTGAAAACAGCGTGGGTCTGATATCAGTTATAAATATTTTATCGGTATAATTTCTGAAAGTAAAGTCAGGCACCCTACACTTTTTTACAAAAGTAATTTTTATCTTTTTAGTTCAATTTACTATTAAAGCGTGTTTTTTAGTTTTTTAAACTATATTTTTTTATCTTTTTAGTTCCGTTTACTATTAGAGCGTGTTTTTTAGTTTTGTCAAACTATAATTTATTTTTCTTCGCTACCTCCCCGTGCCGAGAATGGGTAATTTGCGCGTCTGCTGCCTTCCTTTTATATGGTAGCCATTTTCCAGGGTCCCTTTCCGAGATGAAATTTTTTTATCCTGATGATCCTGTTCAGGATAATGGGACCAACTTATCAAATAATTGCATGGGCATCGATTGTAATCTGGCGTTATAAAGTGGGTGAAAATCAAATGAAACTAACAAAAGCGTTTTAAAACGAGTACATTTACTCGAATAATATTTTAATTAACAGGTATCAGGGAAATTTGGTTTTTCTGACTTTGTTTTAGTTATTATATTTTGTATCATCCATAGAATGTAACTGATTAGTTATGTTCCTGTCCTTACTTGAAAAAGTCAACCTAAAATCTTTTATACTTTGATGAAACTTAATCTGAATGAATAATAACGGAATTGAAAAATAAAGATTAATGAATAATCGTTTAACGAAATATAAGTTACTTTAATAGAGGAAGCATAAACCTTTCATAGGTGCTAGTTATTTACTCAAAAAAAAGATATTTTTTTAAACAAATATATTTCTTTTCTTCTAAAAGAAAAACAATAATAATTATATTTAAATTTTATGTATAATAGTAAATAGTTGGCAAATTGGGAAAAGAAAAGAACAATACTTATGAGTAAATGACGATAACCCTTGATGAAGAGCGAGGAGACATATGCCCCCACACTACAATGCGTATATTAAAATCTGAAAAAAAAAATTTATATATCTGAAAATGCGTGCATCCCCTTCATGCTATTGCATCTTTTTAACATAATATGGATCAGATGTTCTTACTAAATGGTGTTTTATTATTTCTACTATCTATGAAAAAGATAAAGCAAAGTACAAATTTTTATTTTTCATGTCAACCATATTCAAGCCATCGGAATCGACCCAGTAATTATTTTTTAATTTGGACTTTATGCACAGTCCTGATCCCTATAATTAAAACATTAATTTCATTCAGAATGATCGCTTCATTTGACTTTAAAAAAGTATAAAAAAGTGATTGCGCTAATAAGCAGTCGTGTATTAATTACAACGCAGATAGAAATTCCGAGTTAGAAGTCGGAATTCCGAGATAGAAGTCGGAATTCCGAGATAGAAGTCGGAATTCCGAGATAGAAGTCGGAATTCCGAGTTAGAAGTCGGAATTCCGAGATAGAAGTCGGAATTCCGAGTTACAAGTCGGAATTCCGAGATAGAAGTTGGAATTCCTAGTTAGAAGTCGGAATTCCGAGATAGAAGTCGGAATTCCGAGATAGAAGTCGGAATTCCGAGTTAGAAGTCGGAATTCCGAGATAGAAGTCGGAACTCCGAGTTAGAAGTCGGAATTCCGAGATAGAAGTCGGAATTCCGAGTTACAAGTCGGAATTCCGAGATAGAAGTCGGAATTCCTAGTTAGAAGTCAGAATTCCGAGATAGAAGTCGGAATTTCGAGTTACAAGTCAGAATTCCGAGATAGAAGTCGGAATTCCGATATAAAAGTCGGAATTCCGAGTAAGAAGTCGGAATTCCGAGATAGAAGTCGGAATTCCGAGTTACAAGTCAGAATTCCGAGATAGAAGTCGGAATTCCGAGATAGAAGTCGGAATTCCGAGATAGAAGTCGGAATTCCGAGTTAGAAGTTGGAATTTCGAGATAGAAGTCGGAATTCCGAGATAGAAGTCGGAATTCCGAGATAGAAGTCGGAATTCCGAGTTACAAATCAGAATTCCGAGATAGAAGTCGGAATTCCGAGATAGAAGTCGGAATTCCGAGATAGAAGTCGGAATTCCGAGTTACAAGTCAGAATTCCGAGATAGAAGTCGGAATTCCGAGATAGAAGTCGGAATTTGTTACAAAAATAAAAATAAAAAAATTGTGGCCCTTCTACGCTTTCGTAAAAATGAATTGGTTCTACAAAAAAATCGTTTTAAAAACTGAATATATTATAAAACCCTAGATATATTCGGTTGAAAAGCGTTGATTAGCTTCCGAAAAAATCGTAAAAAACCCTTAAAAATGAGCTTTCCAATTACTTTTGCAATTGCTTCGTACCAATATAGCCTACGTAATGTTAAATTGATGCATTATTTATGACGCGGTTGATACTTCTAAGAACTGTACTTTTAAAAAGGCTTGTCCAAAGTGTTCACAAGAGCACGACCTATCGGAATGCAACTCTTCCGCTGCTTCAAAATGCGTAAACTGCGTCAATTTATCAATTAGAACCCCTAATGATACTGTTGATGTCAATCATGCTGCATGGGATAAAACTTGTCCCATATATCTACGGAAGTTATCTGGGGTCAAGGCTCAAATACTTAATAGGCAGTAGCAATCACAGCGCATATGCGTGTACGAAGCGTACCGGTACACTTCGACGAATGTCTGCGCAAGTCAGAAGTCTGACGATTTAGTTCAATTAATCGACTTCGACTCGCACCTTCAGAGTCAAACGGTGAATTGTCAATCTGTCCGAAATAATGTTAACTTTACGCTGTACTATCAGAACGTTCGTGGTCTCAATACCAAAACGCACGACTTATTTGATGCATCATATTGCTTTGACTTTGATCTAATTGCTTTTACGGAGACATGGTTGACACCACAAGTGTTTGACAGTGAATTATTCTCTAATAAATATTCAATTTTCCGTTCTGATCGTAGAACTTCTCTTCTCAACGTCAGTAGAGGCGGAGGTGTACTTTTTGCAGTCAAACAATATTTTACGGCCACAATTATTAAAACAAATCTTGTCTCAGATACATTCCCTAGTATAGACATTTTGGGATTGCGCATCACTCGGAGATTTTTCGAAATTATTGTAATTGTTATGTATATTCCGCCTACTTTCGCAGCATATGAGGAGTTATTTGGGATTCTTATTGCCTTGCCTGCTTTAAATATGGATTTAGATATTATATTTTTAGGTGATTTTAATATTCCGGAATACCGAAAAAATATGAATATAAGCGATATCGTGTGTAGCTCAAAAATGCAAGCCGTTAATAAATTCCAAAACTTCTTTAATTTCAAGCAATTAAATACGATAGAAAATTGTAATAAAAGGCTTCTTGATTTAGTTTTTTGTACCCTAAAATCCTGTTGTGTAACTGAATCTGATGAGTCAGTGATATCCATTGACTTACATTACCCCGCTTTATTAATTTCTTTTCCGTTTTACATTCACAAACAAAATAAGTTTAAACTGAAAGAGAATTTAGCATATAATTTTAAAAAGGCCAATTTTCCGAGAATGTACCAGCTTCTGTCCGAACATGATTGGTCGTTCCTTAACGAGGAACCTAATGCTAACCATGCGGTCGCAGCATTTTATCAGCACTTAGATATTATTTTCGGAGATACAGTTCCGATAACGCAGGCTAAACATAGTAAATATCCTCCTTGGTTTACAAGTGATATATGGATTTTATTAAAAAAGAAGGAATCCCAGTGGCGTACGTATAAGCGGTGCAAGCGAGTAAATGATTATGAAGCTTTTAAACTAACCAGGCGGACGGTAAAATATCTCATTAACATATCCTACCAATCCTACTTAGCTAATGTAGAAACAAAATTTAAGAGTAATCCCCAGTCATTCTGGTCCTATATAAATTCTAGGAAGTCATGCGGTACTCTGCCTTCTACGATGTCTTACCTAAATTCCGAACTGAACAACCCTATGGACATTGTTAACTCATTTGCAAATATGTTTAAGGAATCTTTTATAACATCTACTGATTATGCGCACACATATGATTCAAATATTAGTCATGTTTTAATTTCATTGTTTAACATAACGCCTGAAGCCACTGAAACTGCATGTAAGAAACTAAAAGTTAAATTTACCACTGGGCCTGATCTTATCCCTTCATTTATTGTGCGAGACTGCGCAAGTGCTTTTGCCAAACCTTTAGCAGTTATTTTTAATTTATGTGTGCAAAACTGCACTTTTCCAGATGTATGGAAAAAATCAAAAATCTGCCCAATCTTTAAAAAAGATGATAGGAGTAAAATAGAAAACTATCGACCTGTTGCTATAATATGCAATTTTAGCAAAGTCTTTGAATTTGTTATTCACGCCCAGTTATCTTTTTACGTTACTCCTCTTCTAATTGATCAACAACATGGTTTTGTATCTGGTAGATCGACTGTAACAAATCTTTGTACTATTACTCAATACATTGCTGAGAGCCTGGATTGTAATACACAGGTTGACGTTATTTTTACAGATTTTTCTAAAGCGTTCGATCGTCTTGATCACGGTATCCTACTTACTAAATTATCCAGTTTTGGCTTTTCGGGAAACTTGGTTAAATTTTTGCAAAGCTACCTTTTAAGTCGGTCTCAATTTGTGCAGTATCGGTGTCATATTTCAGATACTTTTGTTGCCACATCGGGTGTTCCCCAGGGGTCTGTCCTGGGTCCCTTATTTTTTAACATTTTTATAAATGACATCGTTAACGGTATGAATAATAATTGTTTGCTTTATGCTGATGATTTAAAAATATTCCGCACAATTGACTGTCTTGATGATTGCCGGAACTTGAGTCTTGATCTTCTTACACTTGGTCAATGGTGTGAAAAAAACAAACTGTCCCTTAACATCAATAAATGTAATGTTTTAACATTCAGTAGAAGTAGAATTCCTATGCAGTATGAGTATCATATGGACGGTGTTGCTCTGAAACGAGTTGAAAATTTTAAAGACTTGGGAGTCATATTTGATAGCAGGTTTTCATTTATCCATCACATCGAGGATATTGTTGCCAAGTCTTATCGGATTTTAGGATTTCTTATACGATCTAGCCGGGAGTTCAAGTCATCTGAAACCTTGTGCTCACTTTTTTATTCTCTGGTTCGTAGTAGGTTAGAGTATGCCTCCTCTGTTTGGCACCCTAATTATCAAGTGCATATTGACAAATTAGAAAGCGTGCAGTATAAATTTTTAAAATTTCTGAGTTTTAAAATTGATGGGTCTTACCCACCTTTTGATATTTCCCGACAAAGTCTACTTTTAAGATTTAAATGGGACACCCTTGAGAAAAGAAGACAATATTTTCTGCTCATATTTCTGTACAAGTTAATAAATAATAAAATGTCTGCTCCTAATCTGCTATCTCAAGTTACTTTTCACGTGCCCGGTAGATCAACTCGGTCATCACCATTATTCTACCTTCCAAAATCTAGAACGAACGTTTTAAAATTCTCCCCACTGCACAATATGTATTCTATTCACAATCGCTTGAAGGATTATTTGGATATTTTCCATTGTAATGATAAAAATATTAAATCTGTTAGTTCTAGTTATTTATAATTATATAGTATGTTCAATATTTGATAGGTTATTTTAGTTTTAGTTATTTAACTATATATGTTAGCTATTTGATAATTTATATTGCTGGATATATATTTGTTTATCTGTATAACTTAATATTTGCTGTGTATCCTGCCCAATAATAGGGGCTACTGCCCTGTGGGGTAGTGTAAATAAATAAATAAATAAATAAATAAAATAAATAAATAAATAAATATTTGTGCAAAACTTCGGCGCTGTGACCTCTTTTTTTAACGAATTGTGTTTTTTTTGTTTATTTCGGGAGGCCTTGTTGAAAGAATGATTTTGCTGCAAACATTTTATATCTTTACTGATATTATAATAGACAATTATTATTTGTAATATTGAACTTTGCAAAAAAATGTCAAAAATGGCGTCAATAAAGCAATAACTAAAAGTTAATAACTTTTAAATTTAGAAATTTATAACGTTTTTATATACCTAGAATAATTCAAAAACTGAAATTTTTAACCTGCGTGAATTAATTTAGCATAAGAAACCGTGTGTTGTATGTATTAAAATCAGCGACACCCCCGCATACGGCAAAATATAAAAATCTAATGTGATGTTTAAGATCACTGGAATATTATTTTAACTTAAAATTATATTAATTTATTATACACAATTTAGCATGAAATACCATCTAGAACTTTACAAAACTTGGGTAGGGTCTATGAAATTGATTCTATTTTTCGATACATCTCTATTTTTATCGCCCCTCGTTTGCTATTTTCTGAGTCCATGTCCAAAAGTTTGTTCTTTCAAAAACTTATCATGACGTTAGCCAAAGCATCATCTGGCACAGTCCACCCTGAAAAAGTGACAAAAAATTAAAAAATTGGACAATTTTTTAACCCGATTTCACATATTTTTTGCACTTATTAAATCTATTCCCAATTATTTTTTGGTAGGGTTTATAAAAAAGAATAGGTGCACTTAAAAAATTATTAGCGCGGTCAGTTTCCTTATATATGTTCTTTTAAAAAATGTCTCTAATGTCTCTGAACTACAAATATATTAATCATTCTGCAGAGCTAGGGAGACCTTCTCACTATATCATATTTTACAGTGGCGTGCGGCGAAATATTAGAATACATTCCTACATAGAAAACAAATGTAGAGTGTTAGTGATTATATTTTGCCCACCCCCTTAACTCTTTTACTTTTCAAATTCAGTTCCAAAAAAGAATGCATTACTAAAAAAAAACGTCTATATATTTTCACGCTATTTGAAAGAGCATTCGAAGAACTTTTTAAAAATACTATATATTACTACATTTACTTTTACAGACTGTGAAATATTTAACTTCAAAAAAACACATTTTTCTCATTAACAATATGTTCTGACAACCGCTACATTTTTTATTTTTACAGTTAGGTTAATATTATTTTGTTGTGCTAATTTGTAGGGATGGTAGTAGTTTCTGTTGGCTGAGAAAAACAAATTCTTAATGGGAAAAATGGGTTTTTGAAATCATATGTTTCGAAAAGTGTAAATATACATTTAGTAATACATATGTTTCTTTTGAAATGCTCTTTTAGTGCTCTTTCAAACAACGTAAAAATAAAAAATATATAACTTTAGTACATCATGCTTTTTTGGAACACCCTGTAGAAAAAACTGACTGCAAACTGAAAAAAATGATCGTTGTAGTTTAAACAATAAGAAACTTAAGTTGGCCGGCAAAATATAAAAAAACAAGGCCAACAAAATAATTTAACTAATGTTTTGTACCCCGTTAACCAATCATACTTATTATAAAAGTCCATTTTGAAATGTCTAGTACATTTTTTTATAGACTCTTCAACTTTAATGTCTAAACAAATATACGGCATATACCTACATGAGTAAAAAGTGTTCAAATTCTCCTGAAAAATACACAGAGAAAATCCATTTTCCAGTATTTTACACACTGCACATAATTATGCAACGAGATTTTCTGCTCTCTGAAACTCCGGAGGTTGATGGTTTATCTGTTTCATTAATCTCTACCGATAAAACACAACTGAATATGGAAAAAACGACCGAACTTTTCAATTTATGATCTTATAGGAGTAAGGGAAGCGGTGTTTCCATCGCTTCCATCGATATTTTAGCTACTTACGATCTTAGCAGTATTTATATCCTTTAATATAGCGAGTTAGCTCTACTCAGTAAGTGTGTAGTGCATACGCGCCGATTTGTTCTATTGTAAGGAATTGAAAGTTTTCAAAAATCTATGGCACATTAACTTTAACATTTCAGTATTATCCTAAGCTTGGTTGCTTGTAAATTTTCGGAAATAGAACTAAATGATACTATGCCTATTTAATATTAACAATTTAAGCGGCAAATAGGGTTGCAAATTTTAGCTAAAAAAAGATGTATTACTTGTACTGTAAAATTTACAAAATAATAATTATATCTATCCAAAAAGCACGTCAGATAACGTTGTTTTTTCATCGCAAATTGAATTTAATCTTTCCGTCTTCATTTGAAATATTGCTCTTTAATTAAAAGTTTGTGACGTCAAAAACCGTAATTATTTTGCATGTTTTTCGTAATCCTGAACTTATAATTTTTACCATACACAATTGATATTAAAATTTACGTTAAACCTTTACTTCAAACATTATCTTTCGTTGCGTGTTTTTCGGCGTTTTCTTATTTTTGTCGCCTAGTTGGACTTCTCTAGTTGAAGGTCTCTTATTGATGGGACTGTAGGACAATCATATTATTAATGTGATAGCTTCTGTATTGTGAGATGTATTCTTAGCTGACAATTCTTGCGGGGATATCTTGGGAGCGAATTATCTTACTTTTATCACACAACTTTTTAAAGCCACTCTAATACGCCATTGTTATAACTAACAATAGGGTTAGGTCTAAAAATATTTACACTGGACGATATTCTGGATAATTGATCAACTTCTTTTTTGTTGCCCACTATATGAGTGTTCTTTAACCCAATAAATATTATCTCTATTTGTTTGAGAGATACTTATCAGTGCTTGATGGCAATCTGTGTAAAGACCATGTGTTTGTCGAATGTCTGAGGATTCGGATACCTTTACAACTTTTATCAAACTAATTTTACATACTTCTTTCCACGGTGGTGCAGAAAATGTCATTTTAAATATGATTTTGATCGCAGAAGTACGATTTTATTCGGTTCAAGTCAAATTTTCTCTGTTAATCACACTCCTAGTCCAAGTTTCCGTGTGATTTTAGTAATTTAGAAAGTATGTTTAATTTGGTGAAATATTCTTGCTGCCGTATAATTTTGAATTTTAAATAATATACTTTGTTTACTCAAAGGTTAATAGCCTTTATATCATCTATGTATGTAGAAAGATAATTGGTATTGGCATATCTTCCTCTCTCTTTCTCCCACTCCCTCGCTGTCTCTCTTTCCTTTTTTGATTCCATAAATGGGTGACCACACGTCGTTGATAGTAAGCTTCTTCCACTATTTTTTTATAATATCGAACCCACCGTGTAGATGCACAACATACATTTGGAGTTTTTCTGTGTGTCTCTTTCTCTGTATTTTATTATGTAGTGATCATGTATGCGTATCGTTAACACTTCTTCTCCATCTTAGAAGCTTTTGAACTGCAACTTTGGCCATTGCACATCTTCGTCGTATTCCTATCTAAAATTTAATATTAACGTATGGGTTGATAATCATAAAAGGCCAACTTTTTAATGTATATAGACTGTTCTAATTTTCTCTGTCGAATACGGTATTCAGTTCTAGTCCGAGCTTTTCTGTGAGCTTTCTTTCTATTCATCATTTCTGCTATACATGGTATAGATAAGACAAGTCAAAAATAAAAGACTTTACAATATACAATGAAATACAATAAAAACACATAAAAGTACTAAATACAGTTTTAACAAAAACTAACAACTAACCTTTTGTTGATCACTGGTTTTGATCAGTAAATTATTTTACATTATAAAAACAATGTTAAATTAAACATTTTTTTAGTTGAATTTTGAATTAATTAGAATCTTTAATTATCTGAAATTCAACAGGTAGTAGGTTAGAAAAGTGGTATCCAGCAAAAACTGGCGATTTTTTATATTCAAACTATTTAAAGTAATTCAAATGAAAGTGGTTTTTTTCTTGTCCTTGTATTATATGAATGAGTATCGCAGAGTTTTTTAAAAAGATCTTTTTTAGAGTCGACATACGCAATTTTTGTAAATAAATGCTGCACATGGTTAAAATGTTATGTTGTTTAAACACTGGTCGGCACGATTCATTATATTTTAGGTTGAAGATTAATCTTAAAAATCTTTTTGAACAATAAAGAGCCTTCCATCATCAATAGATTGTCCCACATCATAATACAATAATAAATATTAAGAAAGAGCTGAGGAAAAAAAATTGTTTTAAAACTCGAAACCTCTAATTTGCTTTTCGACGTCACATTGCTTAAAAATGCCGAAAGTTTGTATATTTCGGTGAAATATTCTTTTTGTTGTCCTATTTTGAATTTTAAATAATACACTTTATTTACTCAAAGGTTACCAGCCTTTATATTATCTTTGTATGTAAAAACGCAATTGACTGTCAGTAAATAATGAAGGAAATCGACTGCGCTTAGTCACGCTACTCTTGTTTCCACTGCATTTTATTACAGTTAGAATTAGTTAACATAAAACTTTATCATAATAAAATGACTATAGTAATTTCTTTTGATAAAACTATTTTGGGAAGACATTTCGAGATATTTAGAGCAGTACGGATCTAATTAAAAATAAATAAATATATTCAATATCGTCTTTATTTGGTATGTGTATACACAAGATATACAGTCAAATGCCCATTCTTAGAACGTCGGCCCTACTTGGGACAAATTTACTGTTTGTTTTAACGTATTATAAAAATTCAAGATCATGTCTGCCAGTCGATTCAGTTGCTTTTCTAGAGCCATTAATATCGGGTCAACTACTGTAGAGATCAATCTTTTCGTCAGATAACCAAATTTCGTACTTATTTGGACTCAAAAGTGAACCTGGATTTCGTCTTGAATATTTCTTTAATCTATGTGACTTTTAAGTATGTTGTAGGTAGCACAGCATTATTCCATTACCAGATACCTGATAAAGCCAGCTCTTAACATACAACCAGGAGTGTTCTGAAGGTAAAATATATGCCCAGTCTCATTTTTTGACCTCAATAGCGCATTCGATTGTGTGTCCTCTAGCCTTTTCATCAAATGAGAATGTAAACACTTTTGTATTTCGTGCAATTTTTTTTATCAAATTAAAAACGTTGCAGAGCACTTTCGGCTTTCGCCATCATCTGTGCTACCTGAAAGCAACGAAATCACTTTCTTTAAATGGTAAGAATCAAAAGACGATAATATATTATAAATTAAATATTTTAAGAGAAAAGAAAACAAATTTTATAAAATGCAAAGGAATATTGAGGAGAGAATTAGATAAATTATTAATTAAGTATCTAGTTAATGAAAATTATGAACGTTTGCAACATAATTGGAAATTAAAACAATTATATAGCTCTTTGGAAAAGAAATGTATTTTAAAATGTTTTCAAAATATGTGTGATGTACTTACTTAGTCAGGTGAGCATAGGAAATCGAAAGAAGGAACATGATTAAACAAAACAATGCACATTTAAAATTTGTTAACGTCACATCTATAAAATCACATGAAAATATCACAAAGCGTGGTTCTTTCACCTCTTTTGGCGATTTGAACCATGAAAATGTTTAAACTTTAACACAATGTCGTGCCAAATGACAAATCTTTTTGTAGGTTAAATCTAAAGGAGAAGTTATCTACTTGTAAAAACCATTAAATGCGATAAAACAAAACAATGCTATTAAAGTGTGAACATTTTTAAGTCAGAATCTTAAGAAAATAGATCAATAGGAGAAAATTAATGTAGAAAATTAGAAAATTCAAAGGTTTACATATAATATTAAAAAATTGGAAATTTGAAATCTAGTAACAAACTGTTAGGGGAATTTTTGAATATCAAAACTGCGAATCCATCAAAGAGAAAATTCAATTCAATTTTAAATATTTTAAATAAATTTTATTCAGACAGTGCTTGAAAATAAACTTATCATAAGGAAAGCACTTATTGAGTACGAAATCTTTAAATTGAAGAGAAGAACAGAAACAAACCCAGATAGAGTCGATTGGCTAAAGAGTAAAAAGTCAGAAGGGTTCTGAATGTATTTATTTCTATGTAAAACATACAAAATGGTGAACCATTCTAAATGGAAATTGACATATTTGTTAAGTGGAGGAATTAAAATACTAAACAAGTATGTGTTAAGACACAAATGCACAAGGAGTGAGGAATGAGAGAAGTTGAATAAGATAAAAGTGGAATTAATTTGTTCTCAAAGGATTTTTTTAAATTATAAGGACTAGACAACATTTTTTGAACTTTTAAATAATTCATAAAAATAAGCAAACTCGAAGAATAAGACATATGTAATGCAAAATTACATCGATTTTAGAGAGAATGTGTTGAGTGGAGAAATTTACAATACTAGACAAGTATGTGTGAGAAAACAAGAGTAGTAGAGGAGTGAGGAATGAGAGAATTGGAATAAGATAAATGTGAAGTGTTAAGTAAAATGAAAAGTTTTTAACATTTTCGTGGTTTAAATCCCCAAAAGGGGTGAAAGAACACACCCTTAGTGATATTTTAATGTGATTTTATAGATGTGACGTTAACAAATTTTAAATGTTCATTGTTTTGTTCGATCATGTTCCTTCTTTGAATTTCCTTCGCTCACCTGACTAAGTAAGTACATGACACATCTTTTGAAAACATTTTAAAACACATTTCTTTTCCAAAGAGCTATATAATTGGTTTAATTTCCAATTATGTTGCAAATTTTCATAATTTTCATTAACTATATACCTCAGCTCTTTTAGCAATCTGTTTTTTATCTTCGCCACTTAATTATATAAATAATTTATCCAATTCTCTCCTCAATATTCCTTTGCATTTCATAAAATTTGTTTTCTTTTCTCTTAAAATATTTAATTTATAAAATATTATCGTCTTTTAATTCTTACCATTTACCACGATTACTCAAAACATACGTTTACCGAAAGTGTAAATGATTTTTTGTTAGTAACTTATCTTTTTTTTCAGTATAAGTGTAAATCGCAGTAATAAAAAAATCATGGTATATATGTGTTCTTCGTTTTTGAAGTTTTATGTAAGCATATAAATACTTTTTTTCAACGACTGCTATGAAAACTGTCTAAAAACGCACGCCAAACAAGATCTGAAAATTACTAATTTCACATGATGTGTGAAAACTGCTGTGTGAAATTTTTGCACACAGTTCTGCTTAGGTTTGACCTCAATGATGGATGACTAGCACAAATGTCACTAAACTTGAATCAAGTAGGTCGTGGTTTTCGATTGCCTGGTTACTTTCATTTTAATTTCAATCTGTCAAAAATATTTTATTTTTTTGCCAAAATCACCATTTGTTGTGTAAAAATGGAGAGTGAAAGTGAATTTGAATGTACGCCAACAGAAATAAAGGAAAAAGCTACAAGCGTCTCGCTAAACCTTTTGCCGGAAACTTCCAGATACAAATATGAGACCGCGTACAAGAAATTTCAGCAGTGGAAAGCAAGAAGCAATGTAAAGTCATGTTCGGAAAATGTGATGCTAGTATATTTTGAAGAACTATCGAAGAACTACAAAGCATCCACGTTGTGGTCGATATTCTCTATGCTTAAAGCTACCTTAAAAGTAAAGCGCAATATTAATATTTCCGATTATATGAAACTACAGTCGTTCCTAAAACGAAAATCAGAAAAATATACAATCCAAAATTCTAACGGAGGAGGATTTTTCAAAATTTTTAAATTCAGCACCGGATGAGCAATACTTGCTAATAAAAAGTACATACTAAAAGCAAATTTTATGGCATATATTTTTTTAATCGTAAACATTGCAAAACATGTATTAAATATTATACGTTTAAACTTTTAGGCCGCAGTTGCTATCGGTCTAGCAGGAGCTTGTAGACGTGACGAATTGCATAAATTATCAGTCAATGACATCAAAGATTTAAATTCGGCTATGCTGATCAAATTAACAAACACAAAAAATAAAATACCTAGATCATTTACTCTGATTGGAAACTTCTACAATATATGTAAAAAGTTTGCCAATCTCAGACCCAGTAATATATCCGAAAACAGATTTTTCTTGAATTATCAAAATGGAAAATGCACTAGACAAGCTGTAGGCATCAATAAATTTGGACGCATGGCTACAGAAATAGCCAATTTTTTGAAACTGTCCAACCCGAGCGAATATACAGGCCATTGCTTTCGGCGTTCATCAGCAACAATACTCGTTAGTGCTGGTGAGGATTTACTAACTCTTAAACGCCATGGGGGATGGCGTTCTAGTGCAGTGGTTGAAGGATACGGATTCAATTGGGAATAAATTAAAAATTGCAAACAAAATTGCAGAATCTGTAGACCAAACTTCGACGTCCTGGTCCTCACATGAATTGCAAGAATTTGAAACTTCCCCGCTGGAGCTGGTTCCTTCATGTTCACGAAACTTAACGGAGAACATAATATATACGAATTCTATCAATAAACAAGATATGCCAGCACACAGTTTCCAAAACTGTACAAATGTAACAATAAATTATAACTTCAAATAGAGCTACTTTACTTTATATTTTGCGCTATTAACGTTAGATTTTGTTGTGATTGAATAAACTGTGGGATGTACTTAATTGTTTAAATCTAGCCTAATCGTGAATTGTACTTTTGTTGTTAAAATTAACCTCTTGCCATTTTCGCTTATAATCTCCCTAGTGCTTCAATTATTTCCAGAAATTTTTCGAGTACAGATTTTTCGAAAATTATTCCGAGTCGAACTGAGGGATGATTTTTAAAGGAAAATTGTGTACGAGAAAATATCGGATTATTAATTCAAGCGCGTGGGAGATTGGGTAAGAAAATTTCACACGAATTCAAACTTAAATTTAAATAATAGGTAATAAAAATGTCTACAAAGAATAAAGTTAGGCACGTATTAATTTGTAGTGTCAGTTGTTATTCTCATTCTAATTATGTATTTTCCTTAGATCTTAGTAAAATAAAACATTTCATATCGCTTTAGAAACATGTTGAGTTAATGATTTTGAATGAATTTGTGCTACTAAAGTAATAGGAAATTTCACTTTTATATGAAATTTGATGTAACATGTGAGGTACGTAAAAGCATATCGCATATCCTTTATCAAATTAGTCTTAAAAAATATATATATTGTTTGGATTTTAGTAAAATAAAACATTCCATATCGGATTAGAAACAAGTTAAATTAGTGATCCTAAATAAATTTTTGTTACAAAAATAATAGGAAATTTAATTTTCATATGAAATTTGATGTGACGTACGTAGAAGAATGTTGTTTTTATCCTTTATAAAATTAATGGAAAAATAATATAAATTCCTTAAATTTTAGTAAAAATAAAACATTCTATATCGGATTAGAAACAAGTTAAATTAGTGATTTTAAATAAATTTGTGTTACTAAAATGATAGGAAATTTCATTTTAATATGTAATTTGATGTGACGTTGGTAAAAGCATGTCCTTTCTATATCCTTTATCAAATTATTCTTAAAAAAATATATATTCCTTGGATTTTCGTAAAATAAAACATTCCATATCGGATTAAAAATATGTTAAATTAGTTATCTTAAATACATTTGTCTTACTAAAATAATAGGAAATTGGATTTTCATATAAAATTTGATGTGACGTACGTAAAAGCATATCGTTTTTATCCTTTAACAATTGTATTTTAAAAAATATATTTTCCTTGGATTTTAGTAAAATAAAACATTCTTTATCGGATTACAAAAATGTTGAATTAGTGATCTTGAATAAATTTGTGTTACTAAATTAATAGGACATTTTATTTTCATATGAAATTTGCACATCTTCTTTTATCCTTTATCAAATTAATATTAAAAATGTATTAAGCTTGGATTTTAGTAAAATAAAACATTCCATGTCGAATTAGAAACATGTTGAATTAGTGATCTTGAATAACTTTATGTTACTAAAGTAATAGGAAATTTTATTTTCTTTCAACTTTTAGTAAAATAAAACGTTTCATGTTAGATTAGAAAAATGCTGAATTTATAACTGATCTTGAATACATTTGAGTTACTAAATAAATAGCAAATTTTATAACAGTATATACTCCCTATAACCACCACAAAGTTACTACAATTTTAGGAAATGTAGTTTTAATACATTTTTGAAACACTAACACATAAAAAATTGCAAAAAATATGTTACTGTTTTTGAAATATAAAACAGGTTTGGCGCCGTGCAGGCAATATTTTTAAAATTTTATGAAAAATAATTCGCCTCAACTGAAATTTGAACCCAGGACTTACCGGGACAACGTATTAACCAACCGAGCTAACGAGTCCTGTTTCATTTTTACCTTATCGGGGAACATATGCATCATCAATTTCAAAGTGTTGAGTGTGAATTTGAATTTCTCAATGTTCTCAAATAAATCCAACACAGAATTGAAAAATAACAGCAGATATATTACTAATTATATTTTTAATAAATTATGTAATATTTCATGGTATTCTTGATACACATCTTCTCGTCGCATAGGTGAATAGATAAGACTCGGCACTTCGCTAGTACTGATCATAAAATTTCGATGTTTGAGAACGTATAAATAGTATTTTGACACTACTTCTTCTTTTTGTATTCCCCAAACGGTTCAACGATGGTTGGTTATCAAGAAGGGTTTCTTATATCTTCTTAAACAGGTTCTCCTCCAATAGTTCTATACCAGCTTCCTTTAGCCGTACTTATTAATTTTTTCCATTTTAAATATAAGAAATTGTGTAAACCTTCTGCTACAATTATTGGTTTGACAGCTTGCTTATGGGAAATATTTGCTGCCATAGCCTTCTAAGATTTGTGAATAGAATTTCGGTTCAAGCTCATATTATTCGTCATTTCATTTTGACATAAGCGTGTGAAAAGTTTTCACACGGTGTTTGAAAAAATTTCTCACAGTCTTGTCAAAGTTGAAAGAATAAAAATAATCAAAATTGTATTTTTATTTTTATTTTCTGCAGTCGTAGAAAAAGTATCGTGTGCAACACGTTTGAAAATGACTATTTGCACACTTGTGCGACTTGTAGCACTCGCCTGCGGCTCGTGCACAAACCTCACACTCGTGTGCAAAGAGTCAGTTTCTAAACTTGTTGCACAATATACTATTTCATTACAAGTGTAGAGGTATTAAGGATTTTTAACTCGTGTTATAATCCTGTGTTTATTGTTGCAAGCAATATTTTGTTACGTATGACATTTAGATAAACAAATAATACCTGCATTTAAATAATTTGCCAAAAAGCCCACATTTTAAAAAATGTGCTCGGAAATTTTTTAAAAATATATTTTTCCGTAAATCGTTCAGAAATGTTGACATTTGACATTGGCACATGGATTTTTGAGTAGGCGGATTTCCTTCAAAAATTATTCAGAATCATCTTCTTGTTATTGTAATTGAGTCAGTATTAGTGTAAAGCAAAACGGACTGCGCCTTTTCTCTTTGGGTAAGCATTTTCACGTAAATAATGAATAATAATCTGAAACTTGTCAAAAAATGTCATGTGAAGCAACGTTTCACCTGAAAATTTTGGGTGACAAAAAACCTAGAGCTTACAACGAGTTTGAAAGAGATGCCTCTAAGGTAAATGTATGGTGTGATGCGTCAAAAACAAAAATTTATGAACCATTTTTCTTCTAAGAGAAAACTGTTTCTAATTGCTGTTATTTGTTCTGAAAGATTATAACAAATTATACGTTTTTAGAAAGGGGGAGGATCAGGTTTCTAAATGAGTTATGAGAGATACAGGGTGTTCTATTTGAAATAAGTCTTTAATATGTATTGAAAAAAACTTTTTTTTCGGAATTTTCAAAAAATTATTGAGACGTAGGCAAAAACTTGAAGCAATTTTAAGAAATTCAGTGAAAACCGCATCTTAGTATCTTCTTCTAAAAAATGTAAAAGTACAATAGATATAATAGACTAGTCTCGTAGAGTCCCCTCACCTAATTCGTATGCATATTTAATTATTTTAAAACGAATAGTTAAAAAAACGGTGAATTTAGCTTTAAAAAAAACAATGAAAAGGGCAAATGTATTTTTCTTTCTTGCATATACAAGCAATTTTTTCGTTCAAATAGGGTTACGCTAAGGGATTAGACTCTAAGGGTAAAAATAGCTCACTAAGAACAAAAATAAATTTTTAGTGTTTTAAACAGTAGGAAACGACAAATTTGTATAATTTTTTGTTTAAAAATTTTTTTCGATACAAGGGTGAGAGTTTAAGTAGCACTCTTCTAAAAGGTCATCCACATAATATGGCGACATTAAAACTATTCATTTTAAAATGACGGCTGCTCGTAAATGCAAATTCAAAACTATACTATGAATGAACTGACTAATATATGTTTCTCAAATGGGTCACTTCTTGCAGATTATAAATAAAATATATCTGATTACATACATAATACAGTCTTTTATCAACTCAATAAATTTGCTTTTGTAGAATAATATTAAGACTACTCTTAGAACTAAAGGGATAGGTGGACCGTACCTTTAATTGCCTAATCAAATATTGAATTTAAATTAATTAAAATAAATTAAAACTTCTAGAAATGCAGTAGCTCCAACTGCACTCTAACTACGTAAGTTGCACGTGGCAGTACCTAGCGGAGCCCGCGCGGAACCGGGAAAGACTATGTAGCGGCAAAGTTTACTCAATAAAAATATTTATTCAGTAAACTTTGGTAGTGGATTGATTAGGAAGGGTTCACCGTCGCACACAGAAGTATTTGGCCTCAAAATCCGGTCAAAAGTAAGAAACACAAAGTTCATTAGCGAAAACTCAAATTAATTTTTTTGCACACCTAACTAACCGTCCGGTCGGCGTAAAGGCATAATGTACTATTATTCAGAGCAGTGGTAATCTGAATCACAGTATACTATGGGTTTATGTTAAGCGTAATTTCAAAAAATATTATATACCGCGATTCAGAGTACGAGCTTGTTTTAATGTGCTGAAACCTAGTATATAATGAATTTAAATAATTTGCGTTGCTGTTAGGACAATTTGTATCACAAGTTACCACAAAGTATTTGTTACATAATTAATATTGCTGATGTTTTTTAGACTAGCTATCTTGAATTATCCAATATATTATATCAGATACAATTGAATTTAATTTGTGACAATATTAGAAAAAATATCATATTATTATATTTCATAAAAAAGACACATTTTTGTGATTGAACAACTGGGTTTATTTATATATAATATAAAAAAATCGTTAATGACTTTTTGCACTTGGTTGGTTTCTAAAAATATTTTCTATTAAATTATGCTTCCGTTTGGCTGTTCTTTTCAATTCCAAATTAGACGGTCTACCTGATTGAATCCGTTTCTTTCCAGATGTAAGTCCATTTCGTATCCTTCTTCTGCTAATAGCCGTGAGTTGAACCCCTATTTGTTTTGAAGAACGTCCTTTCCTTAAATTGCAAAGGAAACTTCCGAGTTGTGTTGATGTTTTTATTTTTTTTAATTCAACATTAGCTTTAATGGTGCAATTCGTAAAATCGGCGGTGATATTTTCTGATGCAATTTCTATTAGATTCTGAAAATTTTCTTTTAGACTTTCTACTGCTGAAGTGTGTTTTCTGTGAACGTCTGATTCCTTTTTCTCTGTTTCCAAAATGGAATCAACCTCAGTATTAACTAACTGTTGAATATTTCCTTGTGGGTTTTGATTAAGAGGTGTGTTGTCAAAAAAATTTTCAGATTCGTCGAAGTCCATATTTTGGAAAAAATCATCTGAGGCGTCATCACCGAGAGCTAACTTTGCTAACATTTTCTTATCTGACGGAGTAAGTAAAGGGGCGTTCGGAAGAAGTACTCCAAAAGATTGTTGCACAGCACACAGATGTTTGCAAAATTTACCTCCGATACCAAAAGGACAGTCGCATATTCCTAAAGCGGCATCCACGGTATAAAGCAACATCTCATCACTACTTGTTACACAGTAACTATTTTCTGAAATTTTTCCGCAAGAAAGTTTTTTGGCCTTTTCAGAAAATTGAAGATAAAGTGTTTCATTTTTGGAAGATCGACTACTAGCAAATAATAACAAGTGTCTTCTGTGATAAGATTCAAAGACGTTCGATATAAAATCTACTAAAGCACATAAGTTGAATGCCTTGCATCTTTGCAAAACAACGTCCTTAAATATTCGTATCGACGCCTCTACATAGTTGTTGGTATTATTTCCCCTTGTGATTAGGGAGGCTCGGTAACACAAACACCACTCTTCCCTCCGCTGCCAGAGGGCGTCTATATGTTTTTCTAAACGTGGATATTGCATAAATTTTTCATTATTTTTAAAATCATTAAATAACTCTTCGGCCTCTTCTAAAGTGGTAGCAAACATTATAGAACGAAACGAAATCATCACCTCTTTTCTAATTTCTTTAGGGATTTGATTTTGGCTATCCCATAACCAACGCCAGAAAGCCTGGGAGACGTGAAAAATACAAAGAAGAAGTTTTGGCTTTAACTGATGTGATACAGAAAACACAGATGCGAGCGCGTTTCTCTCCGCTGAACTGTCGTCAGTCATAAATATACTAGGATAACAAGCATGACCAAAACCTTCATTTCCTAACGTTTCCTTAAGTAAGTTGAAAGCTAAAGTATAGTTCGCTTCGCTTTGAGAAGTGTGTAATATGCAAGCTAATGGTATAGCGCCAATTTTAGAAGCGCAAAACATAAACGTGACACATGTATTTGTTTGGTCACACGAACCACTAGAGTCAACAAAAACAATTTCTTTAGCAAAATTTTCGTTATGAGCACGCATCATTATTGGAGTAAGTATAATCACAATAAGAGGGTTTTCCTTTATGACTTACCTCCAAGTTTCATATAGGTGTTTAACTTGACGTTCTGTAGGATCCTGTTGTGCATTAGCTAATACTAACGATAATTTAGTTTTGTCTGTTTCGTGGCAATTCTCCAACAACATTTCGTGGTAATTTCTTGCTGTCGCATTTGTCATACCTTCGCTAAAGTATCGAAGAAACGTTTCTCGTACCTCTGGTGACATTCTTAAATAGCTAAATGCTTCAGCTACGTACACTCGGTGGGAATGTTTAAATGTAATCTAAAATATACAGAATAGTTTTATACACCTACAGTTTTTATAATCTAAAAATAATTTTTGTCAAATAAAAACAAGATAATAATTTTATCTACTCCTATTAAATTATATATTAATTATTCACTTACTTTTGAACAATAATTAATAGTATCTATAAACAAACAACGTGAGTTATAATAACTCACGCTAACCCGAGAATTAACCGAATATGAAAGTAGCTTTATTGTTATTTGAAGGGAGTTGTCACTTAAATAATTTTACGTTTTCAAATTAAGTTAATACTGATTACTCTTTTATCTTAGTATTTATGTTTATAGTCGTAGATAAAGATAGTATTCAACTTGCGGTAATGGTCATAACTCGCTTGATGAATTACCTACACACTCGCCTGCGGCTCGTGCTGCAAAATCTATCTGCGCGAGTTATGACTTACATTATCGCGCGTTAAATAATATACTATTACTAGAAATGATTCGTAGTAGTATAGAAATTCCCACTAACCTTAATACAACCGTGATATCCATCCTTTAAATACCTGTCGTTTTTTATCGTGTTTCTATTAACTATTTTAATCAAAAAGTCAATTTTAGCATTACACTCTTTATCTCTAATTCGAGTGTCTTCCCTTTTTCTACTTTTCACTTTGTTAAAACTACTATGCTGACATTTAAAAACTTTTCGGTATAGGTATCGTTTGGCCGATGGATATGTATAACGCACAATCCAGTTAGTGTTTGTTTTATGACTGAAATCTGCCAACCAACTATTGCACCAAGCACTATTATCTTCATTGTCTGCCTTTTTGAAACGAAGTATTGCCATGAATCCATTGTCGTATAACTCTAAATATTCTATTAATAATGAATCACTACACATATTAACCAACACCTCCTTATAGTCCATTTTGATTGAGTTTAAACTAATTCACTTCCACAGGTTTGTACAACAAATAAATAATCACAAGAGACAGAACATAACCAAATTTTTTCCAATCAACTTGTTCTCAGTAAGTCTGAATCGGAGTATAAATTGGCCGAGATGCACGAGCGTAATTTAAATCCATTATATACTGCGTTCCAGCTCTTTATAATAAAGTCGTGCTCTGAATCGCGGTACATATAATCTTTAGAAATTACGCGTAACGTAAACCCATAATATACTGCGATTCAGACTACAACTGTTCTGAGTAATAGTACATTATGCCTTTACGCGTCCGGTCGTATGGCAATCCCATAATCACCCCGTGAGTCAACCGCTCACAATACAGGTAGTCGGAATCTAGTAGCAGTTGAACGCCAATGTCACGGTTTTCGATACCTTGCCTTCTCAAGAACATTACAGTTGTCATTTTGGGTAGTTTGAAGTGAATTTTGAAAAGTTTTTGATATGGACACTGAAATACAAGGTATGTACTTATTTTTAACTCATAATTTATTTTGTTTCATTATAAGTTTTGTATTCTTTTGTGCTTTTAATGACATTGACTACAAAATTATTTATTTTTACATATATTTTTCATACTGAGGTATTTTAGTTAGCCTTCCGGGCATGGTCGGGTTAAAATTATTTCTTTACTGTTAACTTTAAGGTTTATTCTTATTACCTAAGTAAATATTTCTTCCCCATCTTTCCACCGTTTTATTTATACCTACTTTAAAATTAATAAGTGTTTTTTTCAATATTTATCAATGTATCAATTGTCATTCTTTCTTTATAGGTTTGACCAAAATTGCCACTGAAATATCTAGGAGATCGTTATATATGTTCTTTAAAGACAGTACCGAAAGAAAATTGGACGATAAATTAACTTTTATTGAAGAAAAAGTACGAGAATTGACAAAATGTCCAGAAAGCGAGTTTAAAGTCTTAAACCATTATTTGAAGCACTTCAAATCAGATCTAAAGCAAAAATGGATTGCTGCTAATTATACTAAAGAACGTTTTATGAAAAAAAATCAAGAATGGCTTAATGATTCAATATATATACATACCTGGTTGGCACCAATTACACCTAAAGTTGGACGGCCCACAAAACGTTTTCAGGAATTGAGTGATTATAACAAACATCGCAAGACAAAAGATATTCTAGAGCAGGTACCTGTCGACGAACTTATCAACGCAGCTAGTGTTAGTCAACGCATTTCAGGAAATGTTGGGGTATCTAAGATTATAAAAGACGTTACTGCTAGTCCTACAAGAGCTAAAAAGTTTAGAAAAACTATTGTTACGGCACAAAAAACAAAAATTAATAAACATTCGCCCTCAGAAGCTTTGTCTATCTTCGTTCAAGGAGGTTTTACCAAGAAACAGTGGGAAATATTGCCTGAATCTAACAAGGCTATTTATCCTTGTTATTTACTTATTAAAGAAGCGAAAAAAATTTGTTATCCAAAAGAAAGGTCGATGCTAGTTACGGAGACCTGCACAGAAATTCGCCTACAAGACCTACTCAATTACACTGCTTCAAGACTATGTCAATATCTTGAGGAAGTACTTAAAAACTCAGAAAGATTTGGAAAATATTGAACTCATTACAAAATGGGGGTGTGATGGTTCTCATCAGTCTCAGTTTCAACAAAAATTCACGGACACTTCACATGACGATTTAAATATATTCCAAAGTTCACTTCGAAGGCCAAAAGAAAGTTCTGTGGCAGAACCCCACGCATTCGTCAACACGGTTCTGTCGGCCAATTCGCATACGTTTTTTACATAAAACTGTTGATATTACGAATGAAGAAATAAAATATGTGGAGGACCAAGCAAAGAACTTAACCAAGACTGAAATGTTAAATCCGCAGGGTCTAATTTATGTTCGATACACTTTACTACCCACTATGGTGGACGCAAAGGTGTGTAATTCAGCCACAGGCACAACCTCCACAATGAGGTGCTATATATGCGGTAAAACTTCGAAAGATTTTAATAATTTTGAAAAAACGAGTGTGGAGAAACCATTTGGTAAGATTTGGACTTTCGATTCTTCACGCAAGAATTCGATTATTTGAAACTATTTTGCATTTATCGTACAAACTTCCTCGAAAAAAGTGGCAAATCAGATCGCCCGAAGAAAAAAAAATTGTTAAAGAAACCAAAGAATAGATCCAAAAAGAATTTGGGGAAAAGACTGGTTTAATAATAGATAGGCCGAAGGCAGGTTTCGGAAATTCTAACTCGGGAAACACATCTAGAAGGTTTTTTAGTGACCTAGAAACTGCTGCCGAAATTACGGGCGTAGATATAAATTTAATTCAAAAACTTAAAATAATATTAGAAGCTATTTCGTCTGGTCACAAAATTAATGAAACCAGGTTTGCAGAATTTATGAAAGAGACTGCGAGGTTATATGTAAGTTTATACGGTTGGCATCCGATGACACCTACTTTGCACAAGATTCTCGTGCATGGTGCAACCGTTATAAAGCATGGTATAATACCTATTGGCCAGCTATCCGAGGAGGCTGCAGAGGCCCGTAATAAACATTTTCGTTCCTACAGACAGGACTTTTCAAGAAAATTTTCAAGGGTACTCTGCAACAAAGATATTTTAAATAGGCTTTTACTGACTTCGGACCCATTGATCAGCAGTATGCGCAAAAGACAGACACACTACAAAAAACAGCCTTTCTCAAAGGAAACTTTAAACCTACTCGTGCAAGAAGGACTCCAAGAAACTGAAGAAGTAGAGGAAGAATAAAGAGCGAAGGTACATTCCAACACTTGTTCTGATTAAGTTTTTTAAATTCTTATTTTTCAAGAACCCTGCACATTTCTTATGGGAAATGGCTTTTGGTCAGAACCAAAAGTTCTCATGGGAACAATGCAGTCCTATGAGTAGTTTTTTCTTAATATACCGGGTGTCAAACTTTGCCCAAATCCCATATAAAATACATAGAGAAAACGGACACTAAGTTACGTTTTTAAATATACCTTAAAGGTACTTCCTATGTTACAGATACAGGGAGAATATGATTTACAATAAAACACCCTGTATAACGAGAACAAAGAATTACTACCTATGATCATATAAAACTTTTTTCTTATTTTATGTTAAATATTTTAAAAACCTATATTTTGTGTCATCCTATTTAGCTCATGTATTTTATATGGCTTTTAACACCCTGTATATTAAAAACTACTCATAGGATTAGATTATGCTTATGACAAGTTTTGTTCAGGGAATCGAACTACATTACATCAACAAAATTTGAAAAATTTGCCGAAAGCCATTTTCTATAAGAAATATTCTGGGTCACTTAATGAGAAAAACCTTATTGTAATAAAGAAAATTAATATAGATGTTTTTATCACCTTAATTATGTTCATTAATGCTTAGTATATTGTTTTTTATATTTATTCAAATATTTTTATCTATTTTCGATAGAAAATCGTCTCAATTAATTTTGACCGGATTTTGAGACCAAATACTCCTGTGTGTATCGTGGGTTCTTCCTCGATTCTGGCGATTATAGCTCCTGTTGCAGATAAATTCGGGGACGGTAAGAAAAATAAATACATGAGTGCGGCTTATATATATTGCAGTATTAGAACATGACTGTTTATTAAATTTAAAGCGAATTTAGAAAATAAAGATTTATTTTAGTAAATACTGAACAGCGTTTAAGTGGCTTTTAAATGGGGGTTACTCTTCCTGTATACAGGGTGTCTATTTTAGGGTATATCACTATTGCTATCTCCTAACGGCAAGAGATACGAAGTTGGTTAAATTAGAGAAAAAGTGTCCTTTATGGAGTGTTAATAATCCGTTAACAGATTTTTAATTTTTTTCTTTGTTCCTGAAATACCGGGGATTTTGCAAAAATTGCCCAAAATTATTTTTTTAAATATCTCAAAAAGTTTGTACTTTAGAAAAATTATACAACACTTACCTATTTTAATGTTCTCTACAAAATGGCGTCCTCAGATTTTCAATCCGACATTTCGTCTACGGGCGACCACCATCCATTTTTTTTTAATACGGACCTGCATTTTTTATTTCATTTTCTTGAAGAACAATTTACACTGAAGACATCAACATACACCAAGAACATTTTTACCGACGTTTCGTACTTTTATATTCATCTTCATGTTTCCTTTTTCTAGTTCGGCTCTGGATTTTCACTGAAAGAATGGACTTCTTCATAAATATCTTTATTTAATAATGTGGATCACGGAAAATACAACTAAAATTGTTTACGGTTCATCACAAACGGACTTACAATTAAATACCTACTAAGATTAAAATGGTTTAAGTTTTAAAATTAATTACTTACAGTAAGGCGGCTGCGAAAAAACAGTTGAATTGATAATGCGCATTGTTATAACTGAGAAACCGTCAAATAATACATTTGTCAAATTATTTTAATTTGGTGATAATTATTGGTCTGTTGTTGAATAATTGAAATAATATTGATTATTCAAATGCCGAGAAAGTAGATATGCTGTTTGTTTATGCGAGACCCATGCATAACGCAGATAATGCAGCTCAACTATACCATCATATGTATCCCGAAAGAGCCGTTCCCAGTGTTCGCATTTTCCGTAGGCTAGAAAGAAATTTACGACAACATGGATCTTTTCCGAAAAAGCAAAGCCATAGTCCAACTGTAACACCCCAAGGAGGAGTTGGCGAAGTAAATGTATTAGGTAAGTCAGTGGTGTAAAAATGCGTAAAATGTAAAAATTGTCGCCTTTTAATATAAATATTATTTCAGGCTTCCTAAATTATAAAAATCATGACAATCAAGAGGTATCCCTGTGAGAAATTGAGAAAGAAACCGGTGTTAACAAAGATTCGTCCAAAATGATTTTACGTCGGCACAAATTTAGAAACTATCGTTACCGAAAAGTGCAACATTGCAACAGATTTCCGTAAAAGGCGAATTTTCTGTAGATGGATTTTTCGAAAACATAGGCTTGATTCTGATATTTGCAAGAAAATATTGTGGTCAGACGAAAGCCGATTTTTAAGTTTTTTCAACAAGATTCTTTAATAATTTTAAACCTAACCACTGGATTGGTAATAACGATCCTATTAATTGGCCACCTCGTTCCTCGCACCTAACTCCAATGGTTTTTTCCATGGGGATACATAAAGGACTTGGTACATTTAAGGACACCTGCAAATTTGGATGGTCTTAAGCTAAGAATTCAGTTAGCATGTGATAAAATAGCACCAAGAATACTTAAAAATATTCAGAAAACAGTTATCAAAAATGCTAGAGAGTGTTTAATCGTTAATTGTTATTGTATATTGTAAGTAATTAATTTAAAAACTTAAACCATTTTAATATTAGTAGGTATTTGTTGTAATTTCGTTTGTGATGAACCGTAAAAAAAATTAATTATATTTTCCGGGATCCACATTATTAAATAAAGATATTTATGAACAAGCCCATTCTTTCAGTGAAAATCCAGAGCCGTACTAAAAAAAGGAAACATGAAGATAAATATAACGGTACGAAACGTCGGTAAAAATGTTCTTGGTGTATGTTGATATATTAACTGTAAATTATTCTTCAAGAAAATGAAATAAAAATGCAGGTCCGTATTTAAAAAAATGATGGTGGTGGCTGGTAGACGAAACGTCGGATTGAAAATCTGAGGGCGCTATTTTGTAGAGAACATTAAAGTAAGTAAGTGTTGTATAAAACTTTTTTCTAAAGTAGAAACTTTTTGAGATAAAATAATCTTGGGCAATTTTTTCAAAAATCCCCGGTATTTCAGGAACAAAGAAAAAAATTAAAAATCTGTAAACGGTTTATTAACGTCCTCCATAAAGGACACTTTTTCTCTAATTTAACCAACATCGTATCTCTTGCCGTTTACGAAATATCAATAGTGGTATACCCTAAAATAGACATCCTGCATAGTTTTTTTTAGCAGGTAGTGTTATAACCGTTTGGGTTTAAATAGAAAACTGGATTCAAGAGATTTGGAGATGATAACATTTATCACACACAATTACAAAAACAAAACAGGTTTCTAAGCTATTATACTTGAGTTTATATTATATCTTATTTTCAAATCAGTTTTGCCAAAAGTGATTTACGTTTTTTTTTTATATATAAAAATAATATAGTTACTGAATGATATCTCTTTATTTCAGCTTACGGACATATCAGAAAATCCGAAATACATCCCCCGAAAAACAGTAATTTTTTTACAAAAATCTATCATTTAGTTTTTATCTTGCTTAGTTGTATTTACATTACCGTAGAATATCAAAACTATCACATATATTTACTAAGTATTTGTAGCTGATATATTTATTTTAATAAAGGTAGTGAAGCAAATTCCAATATAGGTATTGCTAAAATTATATTTGCCAGGATCCTTAGACTTCTAGTATATTTAGCATTAGCCTTTATAATCTAGAAATATTTGTTTTGAATTTCTTGTGTAGATATTGTAGTAGCGGTTTATTATACAGTTTGCAAGTGCATGCTAAAACAAAGTAACGACCATCTTTTGTTATGTAAGACCATTTTGACTATTGTGCCAATTGTGTTTCACTATTATTATTCTGATATTTTAATAATTCATTGAATCATTTACACCAAGTCTCTCATATCATAATTGAATGCCTTTCAAAAGGGTCTCTACAGACTTTCATTTTGATACAGCAGCTTACATAAAAAAAGGTTCTCTTTTTTGAGTCCGAAGATATTTTTCTCTTTCTAAATTGTGTACCCGTTACATTATATATAAGAACCCACCATCTGTCCCTATTCCATTTACAAGGGGTTACAAGATCAAGGTACGAGCATTGATATCTGAACGATAAAATATACAGAGTAGGTTAAATGGGGGGCGAAAAATTGGTGTTTTTTATCTTATATCAAAAAATAGTTTAAAATACATTTAAAATTCTTATTGGAACTTTCTATCCTCTGTTAGATATTAAGCTTAGAAATTATATTCGATGTTTCATGAACTGGCTGTGATTGTAGTATTGTAAACTCTAATTTTAGTTACATCTTACTACAAAATTAGTTTAATCGAATTTAAATATTCCAAATCCAACATAAATATCTTCAAAAAGTCTTCTGAGAAAGAAATCTGCCATAAAAAATACAGGTCGGTATTTTAAAAAGGCAACCTAGAGATGGTGGTTAGCAAGCAGACGAAACTTCTATCGTACAATCTGAGATCAAAGTTTTATAGATAACAATAATATACTACTTATTTTTTTACCAATATCTTTTGAAGCGATGAGACCACAGTTTCCTGAGAAATTATGTCCTATCAGAGGTTGTAACAAATGCTAATTTTACTGCAAAACATTAATTAAAAAATTGAAGAGCCACTCGCTAAACATAACTTCGATACAGGTAGCCAACGAAAGTCATAATGAACTGTATTTTATAAGTTTACATCACTAGGTTCTTATTACAATCTCAGCGGTTCCATTTGATCAGTTTGCTCATGCAAAATAAAAAGAGAACCTAAATTTTTGAAATCTACAAATATCTGTTGCAAAAATAAGAAATAATATTGCAACAACAACAAAAAAATATTCTTCGCCCATTCCATTAATATTAAGTTTAGTTCACCTTATCCTAAGTAAAAATTTGAATTGTTATATGATCAAACAAAAAACAACTTAACTCATTGAATCAATGAATTGTTAAACACAAATAAATTTTGTTGTTCTTTGATATAAAAACGTTTTCAATAGGTGTCCTTTGAGGTTAACAACTTCCTGATGAAGTCTAAATTAGATCAACGGTCGGTGTAGGTATAAAATCGGGAGGTCTTTTACTTGAAATGACCGGGTGGAAAGCAACAACAACTCTCTCTACATTTCAAATTCAAATAATAACTACAAAACAGCGAACTCGATTGAATACTGACATATTACAGTTCTGCCAACTAATTTGTTAAAACCTTCAAGAAGCCCGGCGTCGTAACTTAGACACATTTGTCATGGTATGTTCTGATGGAGGAAATTTTGTAACTGTCTCAATGGTTTAATAAGGAGTAATGAGTCTCTAATCGTGCAATTTTGCCTCCATTTAATTCAGTTTGTATCTCGATGCCGAGACCTTAATGCTCGTACCTCGAAATTATAACACACTGTATAATGCCTTGAATTTTGCTGATATGAAAACAAATAATTTCCCGTCTGGAAGTGCCTATTAGAAAAGAAAGGCTTTGGTACACTTCCAAAAAACCCGGGATTTCTATTTAAATTGCCTTAAATTATTAAATATATTTCTCGAAAAATACTGTAAAATTAGGTCACAATGACTGTTGTATGTAGTAATAAACAATAACAGAAATGTATATTTGCACTTGCATTCTGTATGAATAACTCGGAATATTATCCACTAACAAAATTTTGCATTTCAGGGAATACATTTCTAGTAAACGTTGGTTTGGCAGATCTTTTGGTGACTGGGCTCGTGATACCAGCATCTGCGGTAGTGATACTGGCGGGACTAAAAGACAATCTGGCCGTGTGTAAATTTCAGTGGTTCGTCGCTGCCTGGTGTTTTCTGGTAACGGTTTTGTCACTAGCTGCTGTCGCATGGGAAAATTATTTCCGGCTGTGTTATTCGATTGATGTGTATCACAAACTTACTAAAAGGTACGTTGAAAACTGAAATCTGTATGCTTTTAGACCAAAATTAAACGTTTCGAAAAAAAAAACATGTAACCTAATTGAAAATCTATAAATGTCTCTTAAAGAAAAATGTGATCAGCCAGCGGTGTTGGAAAATTACGATAAGATTTTTGTTTTTACATTTTTTTAATATTCCACTATACAAAAATAGCTGACTTAAAAAGTATTAAGCATCCTAAGTGATCTTGTGATGTTTTTGTTAGATATGAATTTCAAAAGAATGGTAAATTATTTGGGCTATCTCTTTCTACCTGATCTGTGTTCACCGAACTGTCAAGAATTGACCGCCTAATATCCTCAGTGAAATATGTATTACCTCTTAAAGCTTGAGTCAATTTCTCTGCTTACGATTGTAAAGAATTTTTTTTACACATCGCGAGGGCTCTGTAAACCAAAGATTTATTAAGTAATTGCATTTGTGCCAGATGATGATGTGCATTTGAATTTAGGTAACTATTCATATGTGTTGGTTTTCTATATAAGATCAAGAAACACGGGGAGATTTTCTTGACCATGAGGCCTTATTAGAAATGTGTCGCCTGCATATCTGAACCACGATTTTGGCTTTAATAGAGACGAGTCAGAGGCTCACTCCTCAAAAGCTTCTCCTGAGGTTTGTTCATAAAAATTCATTGAAAAACGAGATAAATTCATGTGAGACTTGCTTCAATCAGATCTAAAAATGAGTTCAAGATTATTATTATCGCATATAGCGATTATACATTGAAACTGACTAAGATATCTTTTGGATTTAATTGGATTGCTTTTAATTTCCATACAAATGCGTAAAATTTCTAATATATGAATATGTTTTGCTGTAAAATTATTAAAAATATATAAGATATTTACCGATTTTGTAAGTGGACGATCCTATTGTATCGACGATAGGTCAAAGTGTAACATAGCTATGTTAGCTAAACTCTATGGGAAGGAAAACAAAGAATAATATCAAAACTTTTGGCAATCTTAGGAAAAACAAGAAGAAGTTACTCTGCCAACTAGCCTTTCTCCTTAGAGGCCGATATGAAGATGTAGTACCAAAATCTCTTCATATGAAACACCACATACCATCAAGAAGTGCAAGGAAGCCAGCATGGCGTTAGTAAAAGAAAGGATAAAAGCCACTCGTCATGATTTGAATATAAAAAATAACAAGATATTTTGATATATTTATACTTAAACAAAATATTTATACTTGAAAAACAAATATTTAAAACTCTCCATGGTATACCAATGCGGAAGCAGGAAGGATACAACAAGTAGATACCATTAAGTAGCAGAAAAAGTTCGAACAACATCTGGACAACCAAAAAGGAGTAAAACCGCCATAGAACACTGTAATCAACCTGTCTTCCAGAGCCCTTGCTGAAGCAGAACAATCCGTCCTCTCCAAAGGCCAAAATTTCGCCATTACACCTAGGAATATACCCGTAGAAGATATAGTGTTTTTCGTCGAAGCCACAATCAGAAGACATCCAGCAGATGAAACTAATAAGGTATGGAACGTAATAAGCAAAGATTATCAGATATTTTTAGGCTAGGTGAGTCAAATCTCTCACTCGCAGGAAAACGAGGCGATATAAAGTTTAAACAACAATGCAGACAGTTTGGTCTTTCTAGCGGTGGGAAATGACACTGTCGCCATGGACAAAACAGATTACATGGAGAAAACACAAACACTTTTGGACAACAGGACCTATAGCGTAATCCAAGCAAGCCCGAAAAACAAAATCGAGAGACGGATAACCAACCTTATAAACGCGTCCGACCAAGCCGCTCAAGGATCCCGCGATTCTACGGACGACCTGAAATGTATAAAGTTAATGTATCACTTTGATCTATCGTCAGTGCAATAGAACCACTTCCATCATCGGAAAATATTTTTTAGATATTCTAATTAATAATTTTACAGGAAAAACACATACATCCATTAGAAGTCAGTTTCGATGTAGATTCGCTATATACGAATGGGCCTATTAATGATTCAATTTCAATACTATTAGACCTATTTCGCCATAATAATGTTGACAACTCACTTTTAGATCATATTGAAGCATGTCTCACATCAACTTATTACGTTTTTAAGGAATTTTTTATAATCAAACCTTAGGAGCAGCCATGGAATCTCTTCTGGCACCTGTAGTAGCCAATATATTTGTGGAAGATTTTGATGAGAAAGCCTTAAGCGCGATTCACACTATACGTGACATTACCACACGTCTCCGTACGGCTACCGTCACGATATTGCAAGCAATGAGCATAATCACACTATCAGTCACGTCCACTTCCGGTTGCCGTAACTTCCGTCGGCGATTGTGGCGCGAGAATATTTTACGTGTCGGTGCTTGTCGGTGGGTAGACTGAACGAGCGTAGTAAGTATAGTGTGCATTGGCTAGCGTCTCTATTTACGTTTGAAAAGTTATATATTTCAGCTTTGAAAATGCGTACTTTATTCTTTTTAGTGTGTAAAATTAATTTATTATGAGTGACGAAGAAAGCCTTGACCAAAACGAACATTTAATAGAAGAAGTTAGAAAATATGAAGATCTATATAACAAGGCCTAAAAAATGAATTGTAACATATTTGAACATTCTAAAATATAAAATTTCAACTCAACATCTTCTAGTGCCGGAAACAATGTATGATATTCGCCCTCGTCGTTCCTTCTAAGAAATATATCATTAACCCATATTTGCCTTTTCTTCTTCTTCCATGTCCAGGACAAGTGCAATTTTTCCAAGCTCTTGTTTTGTAAATTCACTCATGTTCGAATTTTTACGAATTCGCACTTTACGGGCCGACAGAAAACTGGCTGCTGCTTGCGAGCTGTCGGCTAGTGTGAATTTACGTCATGTTTTCTGTTCGGTGACGGTGCGAAGACGTGACGGTGACTATACGTATAGTGGAAATCGTGCTTAAGAGTAGTTTCCGTTGAAGCCAAAGTCGTGGTTCAGATATGCAGACGACACTTTTGTAATATAACTTCATGGTCCAGAATATATCCCGGTGGTTCTTCATCATCTGAGTCAGCAATACCCTAGTATAAAATGTACATTAGAAATTGAAGAAGGCACGATTCTCTTTCTGGATGTTCTTTTATAAAAAAAAGGAATGGTTCCTTAGGATACTCTGTATATAAAAAACCAACACATGCCTAAATGCAAATTCACATAATCATCTGGCACAGAACCAACCAGTTATTAATTGTTTGGTTTAGAGAGCCCTCGTGATTTGTTAACAAAGTTCTTTACAATCGGAAACAAAGAAACTGACTAAAGTTTTAAGAGGTATAGACTATTGCACTCAGGATATTAGACGGTCAATTAGAAAATATAATAATCCAACTTCACGATATAGGAGTATATGCAATTCCTTGTTCCTATGGTATATATATACGAGAAATTGGACGAGAGGACGAGAATTTTGTATAAAAGCGCGTCAACGTCTGTAGGTTACTTAACGCCTCTCACAGTGTTGTTTACATATCATATCTTATAGTATTAAGATGTCTCTTTCAGGAACTCTTCACGTTCATTAGGTTCAAGATATATCAAAGATACTTTTAAGGCTATTGAAGTTTATATTGCAGGCAGTTCTAATTGAATTTAACGAGTTGCCTTCGACAATCAGGTGTTTGACGGTTAATGAGACATTGCAATGATTATAGGTGGGAGCGGTATCAGAGTTCAGAAGGTATTCATGAGTGAGATTTGTATGTTCAATTCGCCAAAGGACATTATTTCTTTCCAATATAAAAGAATATATGCAATCCCCTCATAGGCGTAACCAGGGGGGAGACTGCCAGTATGCATCCCCCTAAATGTTAGTTTAAAGTATGTTTTTACGACTCTGTTCTATATATTACTTTCTACCTATTTATTTTTTGCTTATTTATTATCTACGTAATTAACAAAACATAATTCGCAATGATTATAGGGAGCGGTTTCAGACTTCAGAAGGTATTCATGAGTTAGATTTGTATGTCCAATTCGCCAAAGGACATTATTCTTTTCCAATATAAAAAGTATACGCAATTCCTTCATAAGCCTATCCAGGGGGGGGGGCTGCCGGGCTGCAGCCCTCTAAATGTTAGTTAAAAGTATGTTTTTACGACTCTATTCTATATATTACTTTCTAACTATTTATTTTTTGTTTATTTATTATCTATGTAATTAACAAAACATAATTCGGCTTGAATTTGAACCTTTGCGAACACCACGACAAATACCCAAACATGTCGTGACAAACACCCGCGAAACCGTTGAATTACTTAAATTCTGTAAATCTGCGTATTTTTGACGTCTCCAAGCTAACCTAACTAACCTTACAATTATTTAAAACCGATTTCCCTAGAAGTTTACGTGTTTTTATTGCATTTTTTTTTGCGCTGGACAGCCCCCCTTAAACTAAAATCTTGGATACGCTAATAAATTCCTTATTCCTTATTCAAGAAATTTGACGATCCATATCCTCTAGGCTTAAGGAACATGAACGATGTATTAGAAAGAAAAAAATTAAACAATATCCTTTATCTGAACACAAAACCGGAAAATTAGAGAATCTATAGAAATGTATAAACATTCTAATACTTTTAATAGAGATATGGGCTACCACCTATAACATACGTGGAAACCGATCGTTACACAGGGTCACGGTTCGGTGAACACAGGTCAAGTATAAAAAGCCGGTCTAAATCTCTCCCAGCTCATTTAGTTTTCTGATCTCGAGAAGTAAAGATCTCTGAAGATGCCTCGTGCAATCGAAGGCGAAACGTCGGAAAGTGATCTATGTTATTATTTCATTATTTTTTCTTCATTTCAGAAAAATTACTTTCCTACTACTCGGCATCTGGATAACTTGTGGATGTATTTCAGGGATGCAGTTTTACGCTGATCTGTCGTTCGATTATTGCACTAGAAATGATTTGGGTCTCATTCCATACCAAGCAACAGTTTGCGTGATATTTGTATTTTTTCCTTTATCGGTGGCGCTGTTTTGTTATATCCGCACAGGATATCAAGTTAGAAAGTAAGTATTAATTTCATCTTGTCTGTAATGTCACATTTTATTAAAAACATTTTCCCAGAAATGTTTTATACAAAAAAAAAATCAGTCAAAAATTGTTTTATAAATAATATTTTCTATATATCGTCCCCCTAATTCGCAAACCTTGTAACTCTCGTAATAGAAAATATCCAAGAAACATTAAAAATTGCGCAACTAAATTTTTGTATTTATATTTGGGAAATTATTGTAACAAAACCTATTTAAAGAGTTACCAGAATTAGATTACGAGAGTTTTAGTTATTTTGACTTAAAAAAATAGTGGAATTACGAGATGTTCCTGAAAAAAAAACAGAAGTAAACAGATTTGACTAAAAAAACAACATCGGTATTATGTGGAAGAAACCAAATATATATAAATGTATAAAACATAATTTCACTTATTATGCAGCAAATGGTCATAAAACGTCTCATACTCTTAAACCAGAACATATTTTCACTGTTACAAAATTTCAACTTTTGTTCACTGGACTTTTTACGCGTCCACTGTTTAATTCGGAGTATTATAAATGCTAATTGGCAGTTTTTGGTCGAACCAACACCGATTGGAGTTGAGCAAGAATTTTGCACAGGGCAGCACTGGCGAAAACGAAAGTTTTTGAAGCAACTTGTTATAAAGAAATCCGGATATTTTCAGTAAGCCCCGCGTAGATATTTCAAATGTATCGAATCCTCTGCTGAATAACGTCCTAAAACTTTATGGTTCAGCTAACCACCTGGGAGAGGGGATTTCGCACATCACCACACACGACTGTTATATAAGATTTCAGCCTCAGAATTAGATATTTAGATTACACTTAAATATCATTGGAGATAGTAATCATTTAAAATGCTGAGAAATCAAAAAAATAAAGACATTGTAATTTGAATAAACTGAATTTAGTGAACAGTATACATTGTCGGCCTTTTTCAAAAAAATGTCTCAGATCCAAATCATCAACTATGTTTGAAAAAAAGAACTTTGGACTCTACTGTTATATTTTCTTTTGCACAAACGTATTTTAGAATTCCAGACATAATTTTATGAGTTCGAGTTCTGCAGTTGTCTATTGTCTGATTGCATCTTTGGCAAATTAAAAATTTTCACCACGCCTTAGTAGTTATAATAGGGGAGCGCCTCCTCCTCCTCCTCTTCCTCTCTCTCATGTCCCTCATTCTTAACTTCCTCCCCTTTTATTCTCATTCGCATCATATTTTTTAATTTTTTCTCTTTGTTCTCCCACATTTGATTTTGCATTCTTAAGTCTTATAAATAGGTGCATCATGATCATTTTAGTATGCCGAGACACATTTACTAAGCTGTGCTCGAGTTACGTAAAAAGTTATTTTTGAATTTTTCCACCAATTTTGTATAAAACAAAAAGAAAAAATGTGTCAAGTAATAAGTGAATTATGTGTAATCGCGAAAAATTAACTACAACTATCAGACAGTTAAAAGTTAAATATCTCAATTTCTTTGAAGTGATTTCGAAAGATGAATACACCAAGCTGTTTTATCCACTGAAACGAGATTATTTGGAAGCAATTGACTGTTGTGATGATTATTTAGAAGGAATTATAAGCCTTACTACGTTTTTCAATACATTTGGGAAATCATACTTTGTAGGAGAATTAAGCCACCTAATAGAATTTATAGGAGAAGATTGCCAATTTATACCTGCTATTATTGCAACCCAAAAGAGGTTTCAATTATACGAAGATAAAAAACAGGTATTATCAAAGAAAGTTAATCCTATTCGCAAGAGACGTCCCCCTACATATTTAAAATATTATGTTAAATAAATGAAATGGCTGAGTTGCTGATTGCAGTTAAATTATTAGAGGAGAAATTTAGTAATCTTTCAAAAACCTATTTCTCATATTGTATGGCAAGTGGTCCGGAGTGGATAGACTTTTATTGTAATCAATCTGAGGAATTCGTAAAGGCTGCCCTCTGTTGCAACAAATACATTGAAACATTAAATTTTTTTCAACTTATTCAAGATCTAAAAGATATTGGCTTTGGTTACTATTTAAAAGACTTGAAGCAATTTATTGACGAGGATACTATTCTTCAAGAAATTGAAAAGGAAGAATAAATTTAATAATATTTACAATGGAGCAAATGGTTACTGAAATGTATGAAGAGTTTATTATATCTGCTGCATACTTCCAATATTTATCAATTGTAGGCGAAGAAGGCGCAGAAGCACAAGATTTGTCAGCATATGTTAATAATATAGATCGAATGAAACAATGTAAATTAGCCGCTAAATTTTGTAATGATTATTTAAAATATAAAAATGAGTATGAACTTTTAAATGAATTTAGAAAATTAGATTTAAGGTATCATATTAATTGTATTCAATCATGGTTGGTTAATGCAAAATAAAAAGGTAATTAAGTTTTTTTTTATATTTTTATTCATTCATAAAACAATTGTCATATAAAAATAACACATTTGTCAAAGCACACATACAAGGTGATTTTGAATGATAGAAGCATTTTGGTTCCATTAGCTTTAGCGCTGGTTGTTCATCTATTTCAATCACATGCTTTTTAGAATATTTCTGTATAAAATCCTTTTTTTCGCTTCCTTTTACAAAAACAAAATCTGCTTTCTTCGTAAGTGTTTCAATTATTTTTGGGAAATGATGTAATGGAGTAAATCCATTATTCCAATGTATACAATGATAATTTTTCGTTAACCATACCGCCTGCTTGTGACAATCAGGTGAAAGAAACTCCATTGGAAAAGGCTTTTTAAAAATGTAATGAGTCATTTCATAACCATCAAAAGCTGCAAGCTCTTTCGGTATAAATTTATTTTTTTCATCTTTGAATTCTTGAATATCTATAACCAATCTCCTATTTTCAAAGCAGCAAATTTTTTAATGAGACTTTTTTTACTTGAATAATTTGCAATTTCTTCTTTCAGTTGATTAATTTTAAAAATAAATTTTTCAATTTGTAGTTGTAGTTTTGATGTCATGATTAAAACTAAAAGCTTTTGAAAATTTCTTTAAATTAAATCGAAATATGAAAATAGTGGGGATAAAGTTTATAATTGTTTCACAATTTTAGTAAGAGGGTTGTAGCTAAATAATTTGTCATGTAAAATAAGACAATAAGCAGAAGTATCTTTTTTAATTGCATTGTGTGTCTCAAATTCAATTCTCATTACTACGGATCCCGTTTGAATTGTTTCTTTTTGATGGGAGCAATCAATATGTGTAATAGGACTAATGTTTTTGAATTGTTCAGGATTAAAAATGGGTTCATTTGGAACACCATAGTAAGACTGTCTAAAGTTGGCAAACATTTCGTATAAAGCAGAAAATTTGTTTTCTTCGAAATTTAAGTACAAATCGTGATAAGGATATCTTTCAGAATTTAAATATACTCTAATATTTGACAAGGTAATATTGTCAAATTTACTCATATCTTTAACAATTTTCCCTTTTCTGTTTTCTTGAAAGCCAATCACAACATGACGAGGAGCTTCTAGTTTACTAGTTGTTTTTACCGGCCATGTGTGACGGGTTGTTTCGGTTAGAGAAGAATATTCAACAAGTTCCCAACTCCTGAATCCTATCAATATATCTTTATTTGATTCTAATATTTTTGATAGAGCAAGTTGTTGTGGCATATCAACTAGAATGTGAGGAACTTTCCAATAAATTTTATCGAAAGTAAGCAATGGAGTGTCAGGAGCAGTAACAAGGTGTGCAGGATCTTCTTTGAAAATAACACCATCTAAATCATCAGTTGATCTAATAAGAACCAATTCCTGTTTCATATTCATAATAATTTTTCTGTAATCTTCAAAAAATCCTAAAAGCATTTTTAGTGGTATGGATACGGAGAATTTTCCATCATTATCAACTAAAATTGTATCACCTTCTTTCCGAGGTGGAAACCAACCTGCATTTTCCAGTTTTAAACTTTCGTTGGTATTGTGAGAAAGGTAGCTTTTTAAGGTTGATGCTAATCCAACATTTCTTATTGAATCTATAGTAATTCCGTTTAGTTCATAGCGGATTTCTCTGAACAAAAAGGCTATACCATTGTTAATAAATAGCAATTCTTTCTTATATTTACCTTCTGTATTAGTTAATTTTCCTTCGATATAAAGTAAACTATCTGATGGTAGAGTGTAAGCATCGAGTTCTTGAATTGGGATCCTTATTTCATCATTGTAATCGAATTTTGAAGAAATATATGGTTGATATGTGTGAAGCTCAGAACTGACGATGGAATTGTCTACATAAAGCTTTTCGTTTACGTTTAATATGTTCATTATTTTAAAACAGTGAAACCCAAGGATGTGAGAAATTTACGATTATCTCGTCTTAACTTGTTGGTGTTGGATTTGATACTGAACTGTTGTTTAGGCTTTTTCTTTTTATAAGTTTTTACTTTGTTGATAGTGGTAGGGGCAAGTCTCATCCCAAGGGCTCTATTATATATATATATATATATCTATTATATTATATCTCTATATAATCTAACAACCATTTTATATTTCACTTGTTTGTAAATGTAACCTTACTGTTATAGTTTCTCCTCTAAAACTGATAAGTTCTCCGTCTTGATCAACTATTTTAACTGTTATATTGTTAATTGCTTTGACGCTAACTGGAAAATACAAAATGGGCAAAGGAGATTCAACTATTTTATACCCTGGAGCTACAGTTGGATAAAACTGGTGAATAATATGAACAGGTTTACCATTATTGTAAGAACCGACACAAATATTACAGTCAATACAAATAGCATTCACCTTAGTTATTTTTGCAACATTATCTGATTCTTCCTCTTTCATAGCTTCTAGTATCCTGCTATTAAAACCCAACATTTTTCCTATCGAATCTTCCTTGGTAAAATCAATTATTCTACTACACATTAAAAAAGTTTTTAGAGTATTAACATTTGCTTTTAAAAGAAAAAAAATTTTTTCATTCGGAAATAAATCTTCTATACTTTCTCTTATGTATGTTTCTATATCTGTAATGTCATAAGTTCCGTCGGGAATAACAATTACTTTTTTATCTATATAAAATTTATTATATCCTTCTTTTATATTGGGGATAGTCATAAACGTTTCAAAATCAGCTAAACCCAGGTAATATTGTTTTTCATCCTCTAAATATATGGGCGGATTAAAATCAGCAGACAAAACAGAACTGTTTCCTGATATGGCAATTGTGGTAGACATTGCAGTTTATTTATGAATGAGATATTACAATAAATAATGAGTTTATATATTTTTTTGCAAAAATTTTAGGGATAGTTGACCACAGTTATATGAATTAAATTTTTGTTTATTTTCATAAGTATAAAATACATCCACTTTGCCATTCGAATTAAAATATTTGAGAAGTTCAAAAGGTGGTTTTAAATTTCCATAACTATCAAAATATATTACATTTTTGTTATTTTTAATATAAGCAGTCCAATGAGATCCTTTATTTTGTTTTTTATCCAAATTTACAATACCACATTCTTTCAGATTAATTTTTTTTGGAAGTTCATCGAGCATAAAAACACCTCTAAAGCCAGTTATTTTTAACAGCTTTACATATTTAATAATATCATTGTTCGTAAGTGCTCTTTTTGGAAAACTTATTTTGAGTTTTTTTTTTGTCTGATTGCTTTCATTTTGACGGATCCTCCTTTATAAGGTCTAATAAATAGTCCCTTTCCTTTATATGGTCTAATATATAATCCTTTCCCTTCTTTAGAAGCATTTTCCATTGCAATATTATGTCTATGTATTTCTTCTAGTTGCTGTTTAGCTGCTTTAGCATCATTTACTGCCTTAGCAATTCCTGCCGCGCCTCCACCTAGTGCACCCAGGGCGCCAAGAATGGGAAACAAAAGAGGTAGAAATCCTCCAATTTTTTTGGGTGTTCGAATGATACGTTTTTTTCTCAATTTAAGTTTACCCCCTTTTGTATTTTTTAATCCCAAACCGAACTTTCTTTTACCCTTCATTATTCCTGCAACACTTAAAGCTGCAATTTTTTCACCAATAGAAGAATCTTTAGCTTTTACCCTATCCCAGGCTTTTTTTCTAATATTTGGTCAGATATGTGTCTTTTTGATAAATCTTCAGTCTGAGAGTAAGATATATCATGTTCTTTGCAAGCGGAATCCAATGGATTTATACCAACGTCACCTCTAGTTAATCTTTTTTCCAAGTTGGTGCCGGGACCACAATAATTATATCCTGGTATATGAACTTCGAAAGGTAGTTTGCTAATTAATTTATTTACTAAACCAGAGCCTTTTCTATTACGTGTTTTAATAGTTTTTTTCAACTTATGGCGACCCACAGTCATTGAAGTTCTTTTTATACTAAAAGCACATTGACATTTTTCTGGTATAAATACTTTTACAGCTAAAAATATTTACTAGTGTGATTAAGAATGAGGATTAAGAAAAACAAAAATTCTCATTACCAGTAAATAATCATGATGAAAAAATTTTAAGTAAACAGTTGAGAAAGCATGGTGACTTATTTTGCGGTGGTTCAAAAAGAGGGCTTATAGTTGGTTGCAGTGGTAGCGGTAAAACCAACGTCCATCCAAATGGAATTAGGTTTGAAAATGTCTATGTTTATTCAAAGTCATTAGATCAACCAAAATATGAATATTTAAGAAAGTTGTTAAAACCTATGAAAGAAATTGGATACTTTGAATATGATAGCGATGAGAACATTATTTCACCTCATGAGATAAAGCCAAATTCCGTTATCATTTTTGATGATATTCCTTGTCATAATCAATCTATTATTAGGGACTATTTCACGCATGGAAGGCATAGAAACACCGATTGTTTTTTTATTTTTCAAGGATATTCCTCAATCCTTAAACGTCTAATTCGAGAAAATGCAAACTTATTAATTTTATTTAAACAGGACTGTTTGAGTTTAAAACATATATATAATGACCACTGTATATTGGATATGACATTTGATCAGTTTAAAAATATTTGTGCTAACTGTTGGATGGATCCATATGGCTTTCTTGTAATTGACAAAGATTGTGAAGTAAATCACGGCAGATATAGGAGTAAATTCGATTCCTTTATATATTTATAAAAGTAAAAAATTTGCAGTTTTATTTCATTTAAAACTTGTACAGCATGGATAAACGTTTAGCTCGAGAATTAATAAGATCGAGACAAGCCGTGAAGCAGAAATATCAAAGCTTGAAATTAGCTACTTCTACTGCTCAGTCCGAATTAGAACAAACTTATAGACCAATAATACAACCACTTAAACAGCTAATTTCAAGTATTGGTAAATCCGAACCATTCGATTTAAAAGAAGAAAGAGTTTCAAAGTATGAAGATTTCAAAACACCTACAAAGCTTTATAAAACATCAACTCCGACGAAAAATATTCAGAAAACAGGAAAAACTCCGTCACTCCCTACAGAACTACCAACATTTTTAAATGACAGTAGTATCACTTCTTCCTCTCCTATAGTACAACCATTGTCATCAACTGTTATAGCAGAAACTTCAGATCCTTCTAGTGACACAACAACAAATTTAAACTTGTCAGACATATTGGAACAAACTAGAAAAACAATTCAAACCTATGTTGGTACACCATCATATAAAGATTACTTAGCAGATTTTCATGAATTACCCAGATCATATATTGATGAGGGTGTGAAAGATACACAACATAAATTTGACCATTATTATGGAATAGTTCATGACCTCGAAACGGATAAGTTTTCTTTTGGTTTAACACAGATACCGGTAGAAATTATTGGAAAAGACATTAAAGTGGGAGGAATAACGTACACAGGCACGCCAGGTTTATACGAATTGCTTTTCAAAAAAGAACCGAAAGGTTATAAGAAGGAAGATTTAGATAATTACATGAACATTCTAGCTAAAACAAATGTATATCGTAGGAATTTTGATTCAAATGAACAAGTTCAAGGAAATACATCACACAAATATGTTACAATAATAGGACCATATTTACAAAGAAAGGGGATTACAAAGACAAAAACCTTGCCAAGATTAGTTACAGCATTTAACAAACCAAAACCTCCGTTTAGAACAACTAGAGCCAAATCTACAGGAAAGGGATTAATTTTGAAAACAAACAGATCAAATACAGACTATGTATACTGGAATAATGTTAACGAAATTGTTGATAGGCTACGTTTATTAATTTCATCAAGTGATGCGGGAAATAATGCTCATAGTAACGAGATTATCTCTATTATTGAAGAATTAAGAGAAGATAAAGTAATACTATAAATAACAGCTATCAAATATAATCATATTTATTGTTTAATGAAAGCTCAACATGACAGTTGATAAATTTGAACGCCATATTTCAAAACAAAATCAAGAGAGAATAAGTGACATTAATAATTTAAAAAGGAGATTAGGTGAAAATGAAACAAATAATGAAATCTTTGCTAAAAAGCTTAAGGTTTTTGATGAAAATTTTTTAAAGTATGAAAACCAGATTAAAGGATGCTATACCTCAATTGAAAACGTTAATAAATAGTTGCTAACGCTAAATCAAATAAGTAAAGATTTGCAATTTTTAAATGAACATGTTAAAAAGGAAGACAAAAAATTAAGTGATGATATCAACAAAATTAATAAAATAATGGAAACAAATATAAGAGAAGTAATAATTGAAAAACACAAGGAAAAAATTAAACAATTAAGAACTTTTATAAAAAGGTTAGATGATGAAAAAAAAAGAAATCAAAATAGCATTCTTAACAGTAGAACAATTGACCAACTCACTTTGGAAGAAAATCAACAATATATTTCCTTGGAAAATATAATGTCCAGTGTAATTAAGAAATTAGAACAAGAATTAAATAAAACAGAGGAGGAATTAAAAAATAGTGATAGTAGATCAACTACTTTCTTAACTGGAGAGATAAAAAAATCCTTTAATGCGTTAGAAAAGGAGATTACTAAAATTAGTAAAATTTTAAATGAAAAAAATTATACAATACAAATTGATAAATTGAATGAATGGGAAAAAACATATAAAAGTTATATTTCGAATTATTACAAAACATAGAAAGTGAACTTCCTTAAAATTGAATAAACAAGTTTGTTGTCATGACAACCGTTAAACAACAAGTCGTTAATGAATTACATAAACCTGCTAGAAAAAACTACAAACGCAGAAGGGTGGTAGTGAAAGGGTTAAATGATCTTTTTCAAGCTGATTTGGTTGAAATGTTACCCTATGCCAAATTTAATAAGGGATTTAAATATATCTTGATTACCATAAATGTATTTTCTAAGTATGTTTGGGCCGAACCGTTAAAATCTAAATCTGGAAAAGACGTAACAGCGGCAATGAAAAAAATATTAATCAGTGCAAAAACTCCACCAAAAAACTTGCAAACGGATAGAGGGAGAGAGTTTTTCAATGTAAATTTTCAAAATTTGATGCAACAATTTCGAATTAACCATTATAGCACGTTTTCCAATTTGAAAGCGAGTATAGTAGAAAGAGTGAACAGGACTTTAAAGAATAATATGTGGAAAATATTTAGCATTCAAGGAAATTACAAATGGTTTAATATATTAGCGGATATTGTAAAAGATTATGAATTATTATTAGATTATGATTATGAATGAAGCCAAAACAAGTAAATAAAACAAATGAAAATAGAATCTTGAAATCTGCATTTACTCATGCTAAAACGTTAGATATAAAATCTCCAAAGTTTAAAGTGGGTGATCACGTACGAATAAGCAAGCATAAGGCATTTTCAAAAGGTTACACACCAAATTGGTCAAATGAGATATTCCACATTAAAGAAGTTAAGATGACAAACCCTTTATTTAATTCAAGACGAAGATAATCAGGACATTCTGGGTGGTTTTTAAGCAAGAATTACTAAAAGTAAAGCATACCGATGTGTATCTTATTGAGAAGATTTTGAGAAGGAAAGGAAACAAAGTTTATGTGAAATGGTTAGGACTTGATAAAAAATATAATACATGGATTGATAAAAAAAATATTGTTTAATTAAATTGAAATTAAATTTTAGTTAAATTTGTTTTATTTCTGTTCCTCACTTTATGCTTTAGCTGATACAAATTACAAAGTCTTAATGTGCTAATTAATTTCAAATAAAATTCACATTTACTAAACTAAAATTTTATTAAGTAAAACATCAAATACAATTTTTATTAAAACGTGTCAAATATATTTTATTTCTATGTTCCTCAGATAATATCGAATCTAGAATAAGTTTACAATCATTTATTCTTTTTTCAAAACGGAGTCTATCTAAGTACCACATCTGAAAGTTACTCCTACGGGCTTGTCTGTAAGCAAAGCTCCACTTCACTAACACATGCACCTTATTGTTCTCTTCCAGAAAAGATATTGTTTTCTTCGTAATATTTTCTTTTTGATCCATTTTCATTGTTTTCTTCGTAATATTTTCGTTTTGTTCTATTTTGCTTCAATTTGTTTTCCATTTGTTCAGGATATAAAGCAAGTAATTCCATCATAGTTGAAACATTTTCACTGTTAGGATTTTCTGTTGGACTTATTATATTATAAACATGCGTACACAAGTCGCCACAATCAGATGAAATATTATTTTGAAATATTTTGAAATATGTATTGAATTCTTGCCTTTTAAGTATAGATAATCTATAATCAATAATTTCCTTTAATCGCCACAAATTGTCCAAAGACTCTTGTCTTAAGTATATGAAGTGTGGGCCTTTTGTAATTTGTAGAACAGGGGTATCATTTATTTTCTGAACCTGCAGATGAATGTTGTTTATATTCACACTGGTTTGATCAACTTGAGGAAAGTAGAAATTGTTTACAATAATTCCTTGATGAACACAAATGTCTTTCCAATTTTCTTCGGTTAGTGCGATTGAAAATCCAGTTTTTCCACCAATTACAATTTTTGGAGAAAAATCATATAAACTAATGCCAACAAGAACAAATTTTGACAAAGAATTATTTAAAAAATAAATTTTTGAATTAAGAAGCGTTTCCAAAGGTTTATGAACCACGGCGTTGTTCATAATGACTAAACGAGACTGAAACATATTGTGTTATTCTTGTACTTAAATATTCTCATCCCCACTTTCTTTAAAGTTTCGATTAAAATGGATTAATGAAAAAATAGATTTCCAGTTTGAAATTTGTAATAAAGATAAATAATTAAAATGGTAATGTATAAAAATAATGCAAAGTTTAATGTAACACTAATGATGGAAAAGTAATAATTTTTGAATCCGTCATAATAATTGGTACAGTTGGGGGTTAAAATTTGTAACTGATTATTTTTAAACTCTAACCTTTCTATCCAATTTGTATCAAAAATAGATCGATTTGGATAATGATACAAAATTTTAAAAAATTTACTTGCATTTTCATTTCCATTTATTCGTTCCATCCAACTAATTGTACTATTGTTAATTAATCCAATTTTCATAAATTTACAATATTTACTTAGAGTGACGTCTGTTTTATTAGAAAAACATATTTCACACTGTGTTACGCCAGGGGGATGATGAACATAAAAAACATTTTGGAAAATAAAATAAAGAAGAATAAATTGAGATCTACTGATAGTCATTAAAACAAATTAATAATTATATTCCAAATTTATTAACATTAAGCAGATACTTTCACCACGAAAGCAAAAGCAGTTGTAAAAAAATAACAATAAAATACTTAATTTAAATATATGTAAAAGTTCATAAATAAGGATATTAATAATACTATATAAAATGTGTAGCTTGAAGACTTATTTTGAATGGTTACAATTATTCGATTCCTATTTTTCCATAAACAGTTATTTAAATCACAATTCCTAGCAAATTTCTTATGCTCCACAATAGGATCATCATAACTTAACCAATCAAAAATTTCAATACCACAATAAAAACATTTACAAATATCATTGATTGAAGTATAGTAAAAGCCAGCTCCAGCTAACACTTCTGGTCTCAATTTTCCTTTCCATTTTTTAAAAGTGGAAAGTCGTTTTTCATATGTTTTAAAATAACTGTTATCAATTTCTTTGTCAAAAGTTTCTATGCACATTTTGTGAAAGACTTATGAAGACTAACTTTGGTTTCAAAAACAACAAATTTAAATACCTTATAATATCTACATAAATATATCTAAATCTTCATGTTCTGCATTCCATTGATACAAAGCAATATCTTGGTATCCCCAAGCTAATGTATTAAAACTATAGGGAATTTTATACCGCTTATCATCTTCGGAACTCAAAGCCAATTTATTAATTAACTCTGTAAAAATTGTATGTTGTCTAGATCGAAAAACATACATTGAACAAAAGGTTTTAGAATGATTTTCAACAACATCTTTATAATGAATGAAATCCAACTGCTTTTTAATTGCACTTTTTTTAACACCTTTTGCTTTTTTTGTTAAACTGTTTTCCGTTTTAATACAATATGCTTTTGCTCCAGTACGAAAGAAAGCAGTAATGGGTTCACCAGCATATTCATCTTTGAATTTTCCTATAACTGACTTTGTAATAGGCATTTCATGAATATTATTAAATTCATAATTAGATGTGTCAAATTTGTGAATATTTTTTATCATGTCAGAATAAATATTTGGAGTTGTGACTGCTAAAATGAACGAATCGGTATCGGTGTATAAAAGTGAAATATTTTCCTGATAAGAGGTTTTAAAAAATTATAAAAGAAATCATACATGACAGTTTTAGATATATCTAATATTGAGAAGCCTACATATATTGGTTTATTGTAAGTAACTTGAATCTTTTGCATTTGAATAGCTACCAAGTTTTCAGAAAATATTGTTAAGTCCTTGAAATATGGTTTTGCAATTAAATTCTCAGCACCATCTTTTCTTCTATTTTTTTCCCACTCTGCAACAAGTCTTACGTCAATTCTCCTATCAACATTTTCCATAGTCTTGCCATAAATACTATTATTTGCCAACTTGTAAGTATTACGATCAAATTCATTCTTTGAATCATTTCTTAATCTTGAATTCAAGTCTATATATTTTTTCAACCAATCAGATTGAGAAAACTGTAAAACTCTATGAACTTTAGTTAACTTGAGTCCATGTTCCAAACATTGTTTTAATAATTGATAGTGAATAACATATTTTGATTTATCATTTAAATTGGGTATTAATTTTATGCATTTAGAATTTGGCGGTTTAAAGTTTTCTGGACAAAACGGAAAATCGTTATGATAGGAATGTAGACTTGTAGGATATTCTAAATCAACTTCTAAAACATATCCCTTATTAGATTTTTTAGAAATATTCATAATATTTAAATCATTGATTTCTTTATCTGTTAACCAAACAAAATCTCCCGTTGGAATGTGCTGTGACATTGCATAACCATACAAATTTGTTGCATCATAATAAATTATGTATTTAGTTGGCTTTAAAGGATCAAAATTTAAAAGAAATGGGTTATTAGCTTCAGATTTTCTACAAATGCAAGAGCTCACACCACCGCGAACGCTTTTTTTGAAAAAGTGTATCATATCTGGATCAGTTAACAATTCTAACTCTATTCCAGTATAACGCAAACACGCCTCCCAGTATAAACCTGGAAAAGTGTAAAAATGAGCTGGATCGAGCTTATATGTGGATAAACAAGTGCTTCTAAAATTTTCAAAAATATCTGCCAAAAGTAAAGTGTCAGAGAGTAAGTAAACGTCGGAGTATTGACCAAGAGATTCACATTTAAACAATTGCCAAACCTTTACAGCTCTTTGGTATTCTGCATCACTGATGTGCTCATCCGTTAAAGTATTATAAAATTGGTCTTTCTGAGGTAAATTTGTTTCTTCTAATTTTAAATAATCATCAATATAACTGTAAGGAAATACACCTTTTTGCCGAATAAGTTTAAATCTTTCTTCATCATTGAAAATTTTTTTTATTTCCTTACATTGTTCATCTTTTAAGCTTTCAGAGAGTTTTGATAAAGAATGGGATAGAAATTGAAAAGAATCAATAAACCTTAATGATATATTTTTTTTCTTAGCCTTTTGTGTCTTTTTATCAAAATAGTTGTCCACATGAATAAGCTTTTCAAATGAAATATATTTTTCCTTGTTTTGTGCGATAACTGTTAGTTGTTCTTTGTTTAAGCATAATTTTTTAAGAAATAGATGAGAATCATAATTACGCAAATTATGCAATATAACTGGAATAAAGTTAGGTATTCTGTAATTTATGTTGCAGAGTGAATGAGCTGGACCTCTATAAAGACCGGTTATATGACAATGATCTGCAACCCTGTCATTTAAAAGAGGTTTATTACAAATATGACAAACTTTTTCATAGTTATGATAAATTTTGTCCAGTTCGTTCAAAGGGATCATTTTTTTAGGAGCCTTTAAATATTTATTGTATATGTTATACACATCTCTTTCTAAAGAATTTATAAATAACGTATCACAATTTTGACCTCTATATTTTTCAAATTTAGAATAATTATCGTCGAAGGAACATTTAATGTAATAGGCAAATGAATGTGGAATATGTTCATATTGTTTTAAGGTGTATGAAGTATTAGGATTTTTATCAACATTGTCATTATTTAAAGGCTTTAAAATGCATTCAAAATCTGCATACACCACGAAAAGAACTTTCATTTGTTTATGATAATTTACAAATTTCAAAATATTATCATATGAATAGTTTCCAAACTTATCTTTTATTAATTCTTTAGAAGGTAGGTTAATTCGTAAATGATCACAATCATAGCTATTGTGTTGTAATAAATTTTCTTCTGTAGGGAAATATTGTAAACAACCATCGCAAATATATTTTTTTCCGTGATGTTTAGAAATTTGTGCAGAAACTAGTTTTGATAAATCTTTAATATAGCAATAATGAAAAGTTTTTTCATCATCATCACTTATTAACAATAAATTGACATGTTGATTTTTTTTATTCGATGAATAATAAAGTGGACCAATTACTTCATACCCCTTTTTAGGATTTATAATTTCTAATCCATATACATTAATAGAAATGTTATTTTTTTCTTCAAAAATCTTAATGTTCTTTAGCAACATTGGAAATTCTATACCTGACATATCCAAAACAGAAGAGTAGTGTGGGTAGGATGAAGTTTCAAAATCTAATCCGCGTGGTTGGTGAAGAGCAGACACAACTGCCCAGGCGAAGCAAAAGTTGTCATCATTCCTAATGTTGATCACAGCTTGACGTCTCTTGATCTCTTGAGGAAGTTCGATAAAAGATGAGGCTCTCAGCGGATTGTGCTTGTTAACATTAATTTCCAAATGAAGTAAATTCATCAAAGCCCATCCTGCAACGTAAAAATTAAAAAATTACTTTTTTTGTTGCTGTTGTAAAATCGAAAATAAATTCTTTACCTGAATCTCTTTCTGCAAATTCGTCAGCTTTCTGGTCAATAATGGTGCAGATTTGCTCTAACAGTTCTTTTTTCTGATATCCCTGGCAAATGACTTGGAACGGCGCATTAAAAGATTTGACATCATAGCTGTCGCTGCTGGGGTTAAAATAGAAACCGAACAGTTCCATATTTAGCTTGATACATTTATGTTTCTGCAGTTCTTGATCTATTAGATGTGCAATTTTGTATTCCAAATGTTGAAAATATTCTTTCACATTTATGAAGTTTTGGTGTGAGGAAATCCTATAAGATATTATTCGTTCCCTGAATGCTGACTTGATAATTTCAACACCTTCCTCCAAGCCTATTTTGGAATTGTTCTTGTGCACACTAGATCGAAGATGTCCACCCCATAGACTTTGGTTTATATTTTTCTTGCATTCTTTACAATATTTTACAATATTTGTAGAATCTATATAAATTAAGAAAAAAATATTTTACAAAATATGACATGAAAAATAAAATGTTCTTACCTTTAACAAGCTTTGGTTTTTTCAACCAACTGTTGAGTTTTGTGGAATTTCCGTTAACATGTTTTTTAATATGTCGCAGTAAATTATCCTTTCTAGTAAAGACTTTATTACATGTTACACACTTATGCATTTCTGAAGTTTTCTGCATAATAATAATAATAAAATTAATATTGTGCAATTCTATTTAGTTATAGTCAAATTTTGAAAAAAGCAATTGCATTTTTGAAGTTCTTTGTATAATAATAAAATTAATATTGTGCATTTTTATTTAGTTATATAGTCAAATTTTGAAAAAATCAATAGAAATTAATTGACTTTATGAATCCATTTCTTCAAATGAGTCAACTAATTTTGTCAAAGGCCTGTTTAACATAATTCACCGTACTTTCGTCTCCCTTTTTAATTGTGATCAAATTAGTTAAATTTTGAATAGCGAAACCCAGACACTTAAGGTTTGCTATTTGTTTTTTATTTTTTTTATTAATTTTAAATTTTTTTTTAATGATAAATGATGGTTTCGAAATTGAATTTTGTTCAACTGGTGAATTATTAGGAGAAATATCCGAAGTCAAATTTGCATCAATTTGTTTTTCTTGCGGATCAGAATTTACAATAGCATATGGTGAATTAATAGAAGATATAGCCGAACTTAAATTTTGATCAATTTGTTTTTCTTGCGAATCAGAATTTACAATATCATATGGTGAATTAGTAGGACAAATAGCCAAACTTAAATTTTGATCAATTTGTTCTTCTTCCGAATCAGAATTTTCACTAAACAAAAAGGGAGAGCAAATTGGTCTCGGAGAATTAATTGGCGATTTTAATGTTAAATAATTTGGATTAGATTTTTGTAAACAAACAATATCCTCATAGCTAGAATTTTGAGTTTCGTCAATGTCATTCAGTTCTTCAAGAGTTTGTTTAGTTTTTGTTGTAATTAAGCAAGTCCTGAATAGTTTGTTGTTGACTAGTTGTAAATACGTCTGTTTCATTGTTTTGTTGGTTTGCAAAATTCTGCATTTGAGTACATGTGTATAAGTCAAAGTCATTGTCAATTATTTTGCTACTCGATGCCAAAAAATTGTCCATTATGAAAAAAATCGTAATAACAAATAAAAATGCCACAAATGTACATAAAAATGTCACCAATATATATAAGAATTAAATCTTGCCAAATAAAAATGTTAGAAATAAAAATAAAAATTTACCAAATAGACACAATGTAAACACCAGAAAACTCGCGAGCTCTGCACAGTGTGAATGCAGAAATCAATTGCATTCGTCTCTTCGCTGAGGCGATTTTATATGCAAAAGTTAATCACATGTGTCCTACTTAAAGTTGAACGACAATCTCTAAAAACCACTTTCCCAAGCCGATCAACAACCTTACCCCCCCTCCCCCCTCCTCCCCCCCCGGACCCCTGAATTTCCGAGACTAAAATCCCGGTTCCCCAATTTCGGGCTAACCTCTTCAGGTTAAGTTAAGTTAGGTTAGGTTAGGTTAGGTTAGGTTAGATTAAAAAAAAGAAGAAAAGAAAAAAGGAGAAGGAAAGAAAAAGAAGAAGGAAGGAAAAAGGAGAAGGAAGGAAAAAGGAGAAGGAAGGAAAAAGGAGAAGGAAGGAAAAAGGAGAAACATATAAAAAAGAGAAAGAAGGAAGGGAGAGAAAGAAGATAAGGTGAGGGTGGGGGGGGTTTAAGGGGGGCTGGTGGAGCGGGTAGGGGGGCGAAGCCCCCCCCCCCAGGAAACTGACAGGGAAAGGGACAGCGAAAAAAGAAAAAAAAAAAAAACTTAAGTATTGCAGGTAGTAAAAGTGGTGGTTGATGGGATATATACTTAAGAACATCCACTCTTTTTCTTCATTGCTTTTTTTTATTTAAATTTTAGGACCTTGTTCATGGCGCCATTTCTTTGTTTTCTTTTAGCACCATCAATGTCTGTCAATTTATCTGATTCATATAATATAAAATCCTGATCCATGCAACAACCAGCAATAACGGAAGAAATATGATTCAAATTACTGTCTTATTTTCTCTCAGTAGCAGTAACTCCATCTTCATTGTTGATTATTTTGAATAACTGCCATAACCCGCAGTCTCTTGATTATTACTACTTTCTCTAAAAAATTTGAAAAATTTTAAATAAGCAAATGTATGACTTTTGTAACAAAAATATTGTTCCTTCTAGGTAGTGTGGGTCTTTGAAAGGTTCTGGTACATCCATAGCTTTGTCTAATGTAACTGATGATATTTTTAGGGCTTGTGGTAAAAATATAAATATTGTTTTAATACTTTTAGATTTCTCAAAAGCGTTTGACATTATTAATCTTAATCTACTTATTTCTACTAGTTTCTTTCTGAGAAATATAATTTACATTTAAATCCTGCAGAATTTAATCTATTGGTATTTGGTAATAAAAATAAAGTAAATTTTATAAAAGATAACTTCAGTATAGCAATTAATAGTTCCAAAATAAAGTTTGTTCCTAATGCCAAGAATTTGGGACTTGTATTAGATACGCAGCTAAGGTTTAAAGAGCATTTAAAGCAATTGTTTCAAAGAGCTTATAATTCCTTAAGGATGTTGTACAATGATAGGCATGCTTTAAATAGAAAACTTAGGAAGAACTTATGTAAGTTTCTTGTTCTATCTAATTTTTCACATTGCGACTTTTTATATAAGTTTTGTCTGGACCAGGAGAGTCGGTCTCGTATAACAAAAAATACAAAATAACTGCATAATATTTAAAGAGATGTAAGAGGTAGAAACAAATTAACTATGCTTCATCACCAGAGCGCCATGTTTCAGAGATCTTTTTCATACAATGCTGTTTGATGTTATAATGTGTTTCCTGCCGAATTTTTAATTTTAAAAGTTTTATTAAATATATAAAAATACCACTGCTTACCATGACTACTGTCAGATTAGATTTAGAATATTTCTTGTCATTAATTGGTTCAGTAGAGTAGCTATAAAGCTAGACTGCGCCAATCATCGACATAAAAACTTTTTTTTATGTATTTAAATATTTTGTACATTTTGTGAATGGTGGCATTTATTATTATTATTTATTTCTCCACCTTGTTGTCTCACAGTATTCGTGTGGTTATATTTTATACCGACGGGATTATACTAAGTCAGTACAAAAAAAAAAAACAAAAAAAGGGAAATGGAAGAAAACAACTATTGTGTATTAAGAAATGATCTAACAATGTTTTCAAAATGACCGATTTCTGCATGTTACTGTGAATGTCTGTATTAAGTCCTAATTGAGCCAAATGCGGTGTTGGGGCGAGGCCTGTTACTGATATGTCGAGAGGAACAATGATGATCTTCTCACTGTATTTATAAATAAGTGATCTTTTCTTTTTTGGATTGAAAGGTGATATCGGGTCTGTTTGCAGGGATTGTTTTTTCTGTGTGGATGTCAATGTCCCAGTAGAGTTATTAGTCCTCGTTTTCAAGTATGGATGTTGGTGTATAATGGTAGTAAGGGTCTGTGTTCTTCGTTAGTTTGTATGTTGTGGCTAATGTTTGATGAAAATGATCTTCGCTGTGAGTTGTGTGCTGCGGTATATTCAGTTCCGGCCATTATTTTACATCCACTCGTTACGTGATCGATCGTTTCTCTCTGCTGGTGACATCTCCTGCACCTGTCGTCTTCAACGGTTGTGTCTTTGATAATGTAGGTAATTTATTTTATTATTGTTATTATTATTATTTATTGACAATAGAAACTGGAATTTCAATAGTTTGATTTAAAAGTCCACTCCATTATGACGGAATTATAATAGGATCAATTGTTTGAGCCGACCTTGCTACTTCAGCTTTGTTAAGACAACACAATATATAAGGCCTAACATAAGATCTAGCTAAAAATATGTACTATCTAAAGCACTCAGTAGTTTTAGTTACTATTATTTTTCAAGCGTCGGGTTATTCTATTACCGAAGAGCAAAACAAAAAATCATTACCTTGCAACTGTCACAAAAAAGGCCTGAATAAAAATATTTATAAAAAAATTAAACCGACTTCAAAAAAATGCACTAAAAAGTGAAAAATAATATTTTATTCCACCTTGAAAATTTTACTCATTGAAGTCGGGGTAAACTAATAAAGACAGTAAGGCCTTATACGCGCAGTATTTTTTCGGAAGTGGGTTTAATTTTTTATAAAATTTTTTATTTCATCTTTTATAGTTTTAACCGGGTTAACAAATAATCCACTATATAATATTTTTTCCTGATATAATAGGGAACATGTAGATTTGAGACGTGAGCGTAGAATATAAAAAAAATTCTTGCAAAATATCTTGGCGCAAAAACAAAATGGCGCCATTCTGCCATTTTTTAAATATTCTTCCTATGGGACCATTCCGACAATATCCTGAATATCTCCTGAAAATTCGTTCTAAATTGGTCAAACCATCGTGGAGTAATCGAGGTACAAACGAAAAAATAACAAAATGACCGCTATTCCCCTATTTTTAACCGTTTTTTAATATGCTTGCTATGACATCACTCCGGTAATATACTAAATGTCCCCTGAAAATGTCATACAAATTAGTCAAATCATCGCGGAGTAATCGATGTATAAACATAAAAAAATACATAGGGTCAAACTGATAACCTCATCTCTTTTTGAACTCGGTTAAATATACTAGATTTAAAGGTTGCACATTTTCATGGTCAACCTATATACTTAAAATTACATAAAGGGATAATAATTTAATTATATTACTCGCTACCTTTATCGCCCTTATACCTGAGTATTTTTTAATATTATTATTACAAATAAACGGTTTAATGGGGTTTTATGGGTGTTTGACTCATCAAAATCGGCCCAGCCGTTTAAACAACATTCGCACGCAAACATAAAAAAATAGGGGAGAAGTGCCCAAGAGTACTCATTTTACTTTGTTTTTTTTTCTAACTGTAATAAAGACAATTTTTTTAATATTTAGGGGGCAATCAGATATATACATTATTAACTAACAAAACACATAACACAATTGAAATTATTTTAATATTGCATTAAACCACAACTTGTTTTTAAAAACAACAGAAAGGTGCACTCTTAGCTTCACACCTACCCAAGAGTACGCAAAGATAGACTAAGAGTACGCAAGATAAAAACTACCAATAAAAATGTAATATATACTCTATTCATTAAAAAAAATATAATTTAAATAAACTGCTCAATTTTCTTTAAAAAAAAAAATTCAACTTCAAATGCGTACTATTAGCTCCTCACGTACACCAATAGAAGGATAGGAGCACGCGACATAAAAACTATGAAGAAAAACGTAATAGATATTTGGTTAACAAACAAAAGTCTAAGCAAAAAATATTATTTTTACTACCCCAAAAAATCAAATAAAAAAAATAGAAATGCTTACGCAAGGGCACAGATCACATTTAAACTGTTTTTGCCCCAGATAGCTCGAGCAATCGTCATGCCACCAGGACTTACAGGTTGCACACTTGGCCCAATCACCTGTAAAATAAAAATCACTGTATTTTCCTTGGCACCCAAGACAGACAGCATCTTTTTGATTGCTGGTGTTTTTTTAATTTTTTTGAAGGCACTCGTTCCTTCTGGATTTTTTTGGTCTAGTGTTATCAATAGTCAATTTCCTTTTAATGCCGGTCGTCTTAGTTTGGGGGGTTGTTTTTTATAAGGCGTAGAAGATAATATTTCTGACCTAAAAGAAAATATAAAATAATTGGGCATGTAGGTGAGCATTCATTATTATTATCGGGTTTGTTATTATAGGTAATTACCTTTGAGAGCGACCATTCCTAATTTGTCCATGTTTTGCCTTTGGTAGATGTATGATTTTTGGAGTAGCACCAGATGTACCGGGTGTGGCTACATCACATTCGGGAGGGGAAAAGAGTTTAGACGTCACATTTTGGATTTTGCGGTTTTGAATAGATTCTGGATTTAAACAACTATCAGCACAAGAGTTTCTAGTTGGTATATTCGGACTAATATCGGGAATTTTTGTCGGAGTAACTAGCTCTTTAGGTAGCCTACTTTTTAAAATCGAAAGAGGCAAGTTGTGGCCTGTTATTTGCTGGTTCAACCTCTGAAGGTGCAAAATCCTCTTCTGTAAACACGTCAGGGTTATAAGGATACAATCCTGTGGTACTAAATGCCTCCTCTTTTTACAAATCTGGATCGTTGCAACTTTGTAATAAGCTGTATTAAATAGGCTAGATATTTGACATTCACTTGAAAAAGCAGATTTCAAAAGACCAAAAAAACACTTATCAATGCAATACAAAAATGTATTGCATTGAGGGTGCAATGTGAGGAATGATTATCAAGAATCAAAATAGCAGGATCATCTTGTGATGATTTTACGTATTCTTGGAAGTGACTAAGCTACCTTATAAAGAGCTCCGAGTTTATATAACCAGATTCAGTTACTAGTTTTCAAGTTCCACGAGGACATTCATAAAACAGATCTTCTTTCATCCGTTTTCGTGGGAAAATATGCACCCCTGAAGCACCCATCTAACACAGCTGTAACCAACTGCTCTCTTTTTGTTGCAACAACTTTTGAAACGGTTTTTTTTACCTATGGATGCAAACACTTCTGGCATTTTATTAGGTACCGTTGCCATTCCAGTTTCATTTATATTAAAAATGCTGTGAGTTGGTGCTTTTGCTTTTTCATAACATTCTCTCAAATTATCAAAAAATCTGTTGCACTGGACTTTATTAAATCCAGTTGCTCGAGTTAAATTTACTTTCTCGAGAACTCTTCGAAACAATACATTTCGGCTCGCAAAATCTTTAACCCAGTGTGTACTCGCCATTTTTTCTCTTGATTAATGCTGTGACTTATTTGATTTAATTCAGCGTACTGATATGTAAGCGCCTTCACATCTTTCAAACGCAAACCATAAAATCGATTATTAAAATCTCTTTTATGATTTGCTAATTCTTTCTCCTGGTCAGAGATAAAAATAGGTTTGAAGCACCCCAAAAATACTGGAACATTTCCCAGTTTTAGTCTTTTTCTTAGAGAGCACTCGTTGACACCTAATCCCAATCCACTACTAACGCTTGCTTTCCCCCTTGCCAATTCTACGTATTCCTTCATCTAGTAATTCCTGTGCAAACTTCAATGTTCTATTTGTTTTTCTGTTATATTTTCCCATTTTCCTAAAAATTGCATCCATAAATTAATAAACTGTATCTTTCTCTACCAATAATTATAATTTAAAAAACTATGCAGCTAAGAAAACGCATTTAAAAGTTGCGTCCTCTTCGGGTGCGTACTCTTATCTCCCTATTCCAAGTTTCTAAAACTTTGTAATAAAAAGTTAGGCAACCAGCAAAACCGGAATGTTGTGGTATGTACCGGTAGCTAAAAGACGTTTTTATTTAACTGCCAATAAATGCGTTCCAATAAAAGTTCCTATATTTAAATATTATAATAAAGTAGCATATTTTACATTACTTACGGCTACTTTTTTATCAACAATCCGATTTAAACTTTAATCCTCTGCACAACACCGGTACTCTTTACAACACAAAACGCCATGTTTGTTTCGTTCCGCAGTGTTGCAATATCGCCGATTCAAGGGCTGCGTACTCTTAGGCTCCCCTACCCTACATAGAGGTCGAATTGAGAACCTCCCCCTTTTTTGAAGTCGGTTAAAAGAGAAAATAGCACAAGAGGGGTTAATACTTGCGTAAAAGTTTTGCCCACTATATCAAAGTTTAGCAAATACAAATAGGAGAAACAAACCTCGATTAAAAAAAAATGTGGAGTTACGAATTTTGCGAATTAGTTTAACGATATACGCTCTTTATTGCCAGTAAAAATAAATACCTTCATTTACAACCGTGTGGTAAATAGTAAGCTCTACTTTACCACCGCAGTGTGGTAAATAGCACTTTAATAATAAACTAAACTGAAATAAACTATTTTCACGAAAATCCATAAATGTCTGTTCAATTTTTAACAACATAGAACATTTTTTACATAACAAAGTTATCGACCGAAGCTGCCTTTTAACGTCAAAGGAAGTAGAGCTATTTAAATTAAAACTTTTTCTGACAGTGCCGGTTTTTGTATGGGTTTCTTTTATATCGTTTGAAATAAAAGTGCTTACTGGTCTTTCTCCCACTCCATTTACTTGTTTCGTAGTTTTTAACATTATTTACTGACTTTTTAACATAAACACTGGTGGACTTCCATCCACCATTTTTTTTAACTCATGACATCCCCGCCGGAGTGAGCTAGCGAAGTTGCAGACGTTCTTCTGTAGCTATTAAGCTTATATTGGTTGGGTTTAGATAACTTTAAACAGGAAGCAATTTGACTTGGTACTTAGCCAAAAGTGTTTATGCCCACTTCTTAATGCATTTTTCTTTGCTAAATGTTACAGAAAAATCGCGCCTGAGATTCGGGGACCTAAAAACTTTATACTTTTGCAATATTATTAATATCTAGTGAAAGTCCCTCTACATGAACCACAAATTTTAGGCTCACGTGTGACTTCCTGTATGGAATAGTAATAACGAGAAGAACATCATCTACTTCAATATTCTGCGTTTTTATTTTACATAACTCCTTTCTGTGATATCCACAATGAGAGCTACCTAAAGTAAACAAATTGTTATTCAAACGCGAATATGAAAACATCCTGAATCAACAAAAAGGTATTTCCTTATGCCTCAATAAGAAATGTTACAATCTCTTCCTTGGAGAATACCTGGGATTTTTTGGCTTTGTTTTCCACAGACTTCTTTTTTTAAGCTATTACCTTTGCGTATTTGCTCATATCGGTATTATTCTTGATGCTTATTTGACTTGAGTAATAACTCCATAAGGTTGATGACTTGTTTTCTACAAATTTGTCAAAGTAATCCTATCTTCTCATTAATTCTTTTAACTCTTTTTGGTGAATACCAATCCATAAAAGATGTATTTATATTTTTTTATATATTAAGTCCCTTTATTTTTCTGGTAATAAAATGTGGGTAGTTTTTTTTGCGATTTCCAAGACGCATTTAGGTAATTCGGTCTCATCTTCACTGTATTTTATGATATTTGAGAAGGTAACGTAACTTTTTTTTTAGTTTGATCACGAAAATATTTTAAAATATTTTTTGTTGCTTCGTTTTGTTTCTATTAGCACTCACCCTAGTAATGCCGCCCATTTATTTTTTAAATTATTTACTTAGCAACCAGATAATTCATTGTTGATTATCTATCAGTATATTGATAGACACATTGATTTATAATTCGGTTTGTTACTTATAAATTTTACATTTTTAACAAGGTTGTAGATAGAATATCGTACGAAACACGTTCCTCAGTTGCGTGATTTAACAAAACTCTCCTCGATTTATAAATATAATACCTACCACACGTGTATCGTTTTATCCTATTAAGATGACAATTTATAGAATTACGACTTTTAATATGCGCCTAATACTATTTTATATTTGCAGATTTAAATCAAGACCAAACTTCAAGGCTCCAATTACTTTCAGCTGGGACTGTGCGCTGACTCAAGCGAACATGTACAGCTTCATCACATTCCTAATCTTCTGGGTACCTTTTGGGGTTATTTTAGCAGTTGATAACGTAAACAAAGTATCGGGAAAGGTATTCTACAATTTAGCTTGGCTGGCGATAAGTAAATCCTGTATAAATAGTATTTTATACGGTGTACTTAATAGTCATTTTAGAGGAGCATATGTCAACTTATTCCAGGTAATAATGCTCAACAATAATACAATTTAACAAAATAACTGTCTAGAAAAGTATGTTAATACAAACTGGGTGTTTGTTTTTATAAAATTTTGCCAAAGGTATTCATTATTTCTGCTTTCTGACTATTTTTATTACTTGCAGTATTGCTGTTGTAAGACGACAGTGTCTTTCTCCAGGAGACAGCGACCCGAGGGCGTGAGACCCTCTGGTGACGTCAGGGTACACATCATACCTGGGTACAATATGTACTGCAGTCCGCAAAGGGCTAATGAGGGAGGCAGAAGTAAAAGATTTACTGAGAGGTAAAAGTTAGTACATAAAATAATTCGAAGCAAGGAATTATTATACACTTATTCGATATGAAGTGCCCTTCATTCAGTGTTAATTTTGATTTAATTAAGCTTGAAAAATAATATATGTAAGGTGGCTTGACAACTATCACTCGGTTCAAATCCGTTCGTAAAGAGTTCTATGCAGAATGTAAAGAAATCGATGCTACCTATGAAATCAGACAGCTTTTGAATGAAAAGGGTGAAATTCAGATAAACTATTCTGTGACTGTGGCGCCATTTGCGACGATTTGCTGAAATTAGTAACGTTATTGAAAATATCGGAGTATAAACAAAGTTCGTTAAGCTTTTGGTGTGAGTTCTACTATTTCAACGGTAGGGCGTTGGAATTGCATTGTAAAATATTAGGTTCAATTTCCGACGTGCGATGTTTTTTTTTATCATAACCTAAACCTGTAATTGTGTTTTAAATATCGGATTGCGTTCTTAGTTAGCCTTGGTTAAAAAGCGTATTTATAATAAAACAATCAAAATTTATTTAAGCAAAATGTCGCAAATAGCGCCACAGTCACGGAATAATTTTTGGGAATTCATCGATCCTGTTAAATGTCTACCCTATCAAGGTATATTAACAAAGGTAATATTTAAAGTTGTAGCTCGATAATTTTGTCCACGTATCTCTCCTCTTCTAATTTTCTATGGCCTCTTGCCTTTCTGCATTCAGCCAACTATATTCCCAAGTTTTGTCTTTAACTAACCATACAAAATTTAAACTATTTGTTAGGTCACAAAAAACTGACGAACTGGATAGCCACCAACTATAATATTTTTAGGTATAGCCAGTTGTAATTAACAATAAATTTAAAAAGTGAAATAAAACTGAAAGGGTAATTATGCAAAATAAAAGAAATGAAAGCGGATATCCTAAATAATGGTGCTTCCTAATTTGTTGTTAATTTTCTCCTACAGACATCTCCTGTCAAGAGATGTTTAAAAATTAATTTGAAAGGAGAAGTCCGTAGCCCCAAAATGTTATCTATTTATTTAGTCTTCACGTGCGGCAGCTGTTGAAGCGTTCTCCCCGGAATCCATTTTCGCTGAATTTGGAAGTTGATTTATTTTCTCTACGTAAACACATATAATGAATGGAAAGATCGTAAACCAATCTTTGATTTCAAATATAAAACCATCGAAAAAAATCACTCCGATTTTGATAGTGATATTTAAAATTCTTAAAAACTGGAAAACAAGCGTCAAATAAAATAGGTGCAATAAAATAAAATTACAAGTAGTTTAAAATTCTATAATAGATATAATTAACTTAAAACATCTATTATAACAAATTTATTAAAGTTTTAAATATAACACGTGAAAATACTTTTTTCACAAATACAGACATGTTAAAAGTAATGTATCCCCAAGATGACATGAACTCAGCAATGGTATATGGTTCGATCTGTATAATAAAATCTCTCAAAGCTTATTTAAAATGTATTTTATTGTTTATTTGTTTGATTCTTAAAGGAAGCTTATTGAAATACTTAAGGCAGGAATATGCAGGGCTACTCTCAAATATGGAGAGTCTGTGCAATGGGATGTTACAGTTAACAGATTTGGTATCATGATTGTGATGCGGAAGGTGCTAAGCAAAAAACTCTCTATTTCCATACAGAAACATAATACACTCGTGGATGTGCAGTCCTGCGAGTGTTAGCAAATTATGCCTTCTAAAGATTCCTCTGCAAGAGTCTCGAGACCTCATACCCAAAATCACACGCAGTGCGCGCTTCTGTACAAGAAAGACCCTTAGTGCATTCACACTAGATCCCCAGAAAATAATTCCGAATAGAAGTATTCAGCAAAAATTAGCAAGAAACACAACAAGCAAGGTGTGTAAATCTATATAGTTTCTTAGAATTCTAAGTGAGTGTCAACATTTATTCAACCTCCCCGTCACATAGTTCACCTCTCTTTCCCATCCCAGATGGCAATTAAAGTAGATACCCAAGAATTTGATGTCATTTGAAAGAGTTACATCATGGTTAAAAACATAAAGTGTTCACTATATGATATTTTACAGTTAATTTTTTTTTGAGTAATATTTTTAATTAAATTTGGTGCTGCATTAACCATGTATTCATTAAGAATATTAGCGATCGAACACGGATCCCCTGGAATACCAAAAGTTTCTTTTTTGAGTGTTCATCCTTTATTTCTTGTACTATTCGCCAGGTACTTTGCGACCTATTTTCACTATTCAAAATTGTTTGTGCATAGCTCTCCTTTCTGGCTTCCTGTAACAGTCTATTATATCTATCTTTTGTATTGTTGTATGCCCCAATGTATTGATGGTTATTTCTGCTCAGCACCAACAAAACATCCAACTCAAGTTATCAATAACGGGGGATGAATTGTAATAGGACTTGTTTCTTGAATTTTTATTTATCGAAACTCAGACAAGGAAGCAATTATTAAATAAATGAATAAGTGTGTTCATAAAACCTTCCACTGACCATCTACATCCCCATCACTCACCTCGTACAACATCTGCCTGTCCTGATCTGCTACAAGTTGCTTAAAAAGTGACTTACCCTGTTCACTGAACTCTCTCTCATGAGTTTTGACATTTGCACAACGACCGGAAGGATTTTTTCATTTTTGTAGAAAAATGGACGAAGGCCTCTAGATGAAAATTTAAAAATCTGCCCTGTGTGGCATCTATGTTTTCAAAACATTGGAAAAAGAGTAATTTCATATATATTATAGTCATGCACAAATCCTAGTGAAATCTAAAATGGCAGGAGAAATATTATAGGAGTTTAACAATGACACAAAATTTGCTGAGTCATGATTATCTTTAATAAGGATATCTACATTAAAATCTCCTGCTAGGAAAAAAAACATTTTCGGTGACCAATTTATCATATATAATATTTATTTTATCCAATAAAACATTTTAATAGTAGATATCTCAACCTTTTTAGTGATGTTAAATATAAAGCATTAAGCGGTATATCATAATTTCTAAAGATTTTATTTGCAGTTAGCCATGAAAATTTCGAAAATTCCCAGATTGTACTAAAAATTGTATAAATTTAATGATTATTTGCCACATAAATAAATCAAAGTTTCAAAGATATATTTTCAGCACATAATTTTAAAATGTTAACTGATATTTAGTTTAGATATAAAAGTTCAGGGTATTTTTTTATTTTTTAAACTTTTGATTTTATCTTTAAATTCTATACGGGTAACTGGTCTTAAAAACATAAAGTGTTCACTATATGATATTTTACAGTTAATTTTTTTTTTCTTATAAGCCATCAAACGGAAAGAACAGACTAAGGTCTGCCGGGCCAGCTAGTTATTTATAAAAATACGATGTGTAACACCGTAAAATTACTGGGAAAAAATTCAATAAATGTTTTCACATGCTGTGCCAAAGACCGATTATACTTCGCATAAACGGTCCATCAGATATACAATAAATTCACCACTTTTAACTATTCATGTCGCCGTTGAACCGAAATATGACCTCGCGCGCAACTAGATTAACCGCGGAGTTGTTGAGTGCGCGAGATAGATGTTTCTTTAGAAATATTTGTAGGCGTAATTCCATTCTGAAGTACGAGACTGTTACACACTGGCAACACTAATCGTAAAATTGTGCCGAGTTATCGAGGGTGTCTCTAAGAGAGGGGGACGGGTGGTTCAGTTGGCTAAATTGTGTTCGAATTGGCAAATTTCGAGACATATTTACGAACAAACAGAATCGGCATCTACACGGAACTTACAGTAACATACAAGCGAGAACCTTTTTTTTTGGCCACCGCTTATAGTTGACTGTTGGCGCAAATACGAAACTGCAGACCTGTTTTTTTTTGTCAGTTGATTGCTTTTTCCGGTCTAAACCCCCCTCCCTTACCTCAGAAGCGTGTAGGGACGCCTCTGCGAGCTATAGGAAAATCTCTCAATGGATCCCTACCATAGACATAATAACAGGAAGACTCAACATCTTGTGCTGTTTCATTCATAAAATTGTGTATGTGTTGATGCAATGATTAAAGTAAAATATGTAATGCAAGTAAGTGTGACAAAGAAAAAAATATCTATCATACTTGTCAGGTTTCACAGATGGCAACGCTGTAAAGTTATAATGACATACTCCTTTTCTTCTTTCCATTGGCCTATAATATGTCACTGTCCATGTGCGTAATATTTGTAATATTTCTTAACCCACATCCACTTGTATAACGATAATTTCTTCTAATCAAAATTAAAATCTATTATAACAGCGGGCATCTTTAATAATATATCTACCTAATCTTTTTACATTATACAAAAAAACGTATATCTAATTAGTTTATGTTTGTTTAGTTTGTTCTAAGTGCAAAACGTATTACATTTCAGTATTTTAAAATAATTTATTGTAAACAATATATATTTTTTAACTCAAATATCTAATACATCGGTTTTGCATCGGAATTTGTGAATATGTAGCTTGGGGAAAAGTGTAGATGTGTAATTTTGCTTGCTAAAGAACGATAAATAACCAATACAAGGTATATTAACCCTTAAAGTGATTAGACGTACTTGCAAATTATTAAAATATTGGGAAGAATCTCATATCGCGGATGCTAATTAATACAGAAAAACAACCACATTTTGACTTACCCGAGAAAAGAGACGTTAGGAGTTAAATAGTCAACACAAAAATTATCAAATATAACCTAAAGTCACAAAAATCGCCCAAAAAAAATTCCTCCTCTCAACACAACACCGCTTTTGTTCGATTTACGATTTATTTCCTGTACTCGCCTGATTCAAAAGAATGTGACGGTGTTGTCGATTTTTAAGCAATGACATTGAATGTAAATAAAATACAGGTCATTTAAATAATTATTTGTTGATAATAATTATATATAGTTAATGAAATATTAGAGGGGTTATTATTACAGTAAAAGAACCACCTTTCACTTTAATTTTTATATTATTAGCAAGTATAAATTTCGTTCCTAGATATTTATTAAGACTATGATTTTGTTCTAGGTACGATAGTTGACAACGCCCTTTCGAAACAACCAAATCAGGATAATACAATAGACCAAACAACTAATAATTTTGACAAGCTATGATTGAGTTTAAATCAAAACAATTCCGTCTCCCAGTTATTATGTCTGTCTCTACTATGGGGAATACAATGCACAAGTTGGGATCCATTTTGGGGTGTTTTATGTGACATTAGATGGATGGTCTATACGAAGTATTATCTGTTTTACTGTTCAAGTTCATTTTTAAATTGAAAAATAATAACAAAAACTGGCCTGCTTCCCGATATTCTTGAGCATTGACTCCTGTGAATGAACTAATACTTGTTAATGGTTAGGTACCGTGGTGGCTGCTTCCAAACCTTTATGAGTGCACACGCCGAAAATTAAAAAAAAAATTATTTTACTAATGTACCAGCGCAAAATTCTCAGGGGGTTTCACCAAACGATATTTACAATTATTTTTATTACCTATTTTAGGAAAAAGCAGAAAAATTTGGTATTTTTTTACGTTATAGTTTCTTATTAATAAAAGCAACGAATGCAGTTACTTGTAGAACTAAATAAATTGTTAAAAATTGTGCTTCTCGCGAGCCAGATTATTGTCATAGGTTCGCCGTCCCTTGATCTACACTGCTGGACACATTAAGTGTACCAACAAAATTTTTGGTTCAACGTTAAAGCGTCATATCTCAGAAATTAAAAAAGATCTCGCGATGCGCCTCCCAACTTATTATGGGTGATTTCTTTTAGTACAGGGTGGTTTTAAAAATAGCTACCTTGGAAATAGTGTATAAAACCTTTTTTTATATTTTGAAGGGTGAATTGGCAGGGTCTTTAAAAAAACTATTTCATGGGTTTTTCGATATCCCCTCCATTTTTAGAAAGATGATTTTTTTAATTGAAAAGGGTCACTCATTTTACGTTTTACGCTGTAACTTTTTAATATTACATTCTTTTGATAACATTTTCGTGGAGATTATTTAGGCCAAATGCTTTTACGATATTCAAAAAAGGCAACCAGAAAGTTGAGAAAATTTAATTTAAAAAAAAAATAACTTTTTAATTTGAAAAATATGAATTCAACGAATTTAAACGTGCTTACGCAAAAACAAACCTTCGTCTTTTGATTTTAAAGTATCTTTTATCTATAGGTTAAGGTCTGGGGAAGATTTGGGGATTTTTTTACAAACTTGACAAATAAGGGAATTACACTAATAATAAGTTTGGCTTATATCCTGACGCGAATCCTATATACAAATTTTAGTGAATTGTTTTATAAGCACACAAGTATTTATTACTGAAGGCCCAAAGTGGTAACTTTCCAGTGGGAGTCAGAAAATCCACTACGTAAGGCAAGACCAGCTTCCATAAGAAGTCATTGAAAAGAAAAACACTATTGATAATTATTTCGAAAATTTAGGGTTTCATTCTTCTGGAAAATGCTAAAATAAAATACAATAATACCGAATTTTTAGAATACCGGTTTCTATGGTAACAAACATCAACCAAATTTTTATGGAACTTCCTGTATATTTTAACTTGAATTGTCCTTCACATTCTAGGTTACATTTCCTATAACTAAATTCAACAGGTTTTTACAAAATGGCGTCTGAAAATTGACACACGTATTTAACATTTTATAAAGCTGTAAGTGCTAGGCGGCTTAGTTTATTATTACAAAACGGTTTGCGCTTCCAATCTGAATTTTTCGCGATCTATCTATTAGCATTAACTGACATATCCGGAAATGAAAAATTATTCTAATTAAAAGGGCGCAATGCCTATTATTACTGTAATTATTTGTCAGGTTTATAAGAAAATGCCCAAACCGTCCCGAGACCTTGACCCATAGAAAAAAAAGTTGCTTTAAAATAAAAAAAGGAAGGTTTGTTTTTTTCGTACGAACGTTCAAATTCGTTAAATTCATATTTTTCAAATTAACAAGTATTTTTTTTAATTCAATTTTCTCAACTTATTCGCTACTCTATATAAACTTTTTTATTTGAATGTCGTAAAAGCATTCGTCCTATATAATCACCAGGACAAGGCCATCAAAATAATGTAACACTAAAAAGTTACAGGGTAAAACGTAAAATGAGTGACTCTTTTCAATAAAAAAATCATATTTCTAAAAATCGGAGGATATCGAAAAACCCTTAAAATTGTTTTTTTAAATACCCTCCCAAATCATCCTATAAGATATAAAAAAATTTTATACACTTTTTCCAAGGTCGTCTTTTAGATAAAATTTTTCAAAAATTTCATCGTTTTTTAAAACCACTCTGTATAATATAATATATGGATCGCTAAAACCACAACCCATTAGATCTATTCTACAAGAAAATGTCCATAACAAGTTGAAAAGGCCATCGCGATATCTTCTTTAGTTTCTGAGATGTCACTTTAAAGTTGAACCAAACATTCCGTTGGTGTCCAGCAGTTTAGTTTGAGCGGCCTAGGTGCTGTAGCTTTATTGAACCACCCTCCTCCAATTACATCAATTGAAAATATTTTTTGTTCTTATTTCTCAATAACATATTTCTAGGCTAAATTACTGCCACAATGCCTTTTTTTATTTGTGTAGATGTTCTTCAGCTCGAGCGAATGGGAGAGAAGTCTACGAATTATGATGAGGAGATATGTCAACGGTGGTAAGATCTACCACTGCACATGGCCGCATCGTCTCACAGCAAGGCGTTTGGATTTAGTGCTAATATGTTGAACAACGGCAAATTATGTTTAAAGATCTTTTTTGAAATTGTCTTATGAAATTCAAGTTTGCAACAATCCAGACAATTGAGGGAATCAATTGTAATTAGAGTATTCAGTGGATTATAATAGACAACAAAAATGACGCGTCTAATATCACAAATTTGTCAACACCTTCAATACGGTAAATACCAATATCGAATGATCTAATATTTGATATTTAAATTACCAATGTTTAAATCATTCTGCTTGTCTGAACTTGATATAAATATGCTTTGAGATTTGCACATCTGAATAAATTCCTAAATCCCACATTAATTTGTCAGAAAAACTATTTAATGCAAAAACGAATTCAGGCTTCGGAAGCTTAGTCTGCTAATGAATTTAAGAATTATAACACGACATATTAATATTCATTCTCCTAAGTAGAAAGTGTGGAACTAATGCTATTTTCATTGCTGTGCATATTCATCAAATTGTATTAATATGATGTCTGTTACATTTGCTTTACTTATAAGATTCTACAAAAAAATATAAAAAATGACTGCCGCAAATTAGGGCAACTTGAAACTTGGCAATAAATCTGCATGACATATGAAGATGTGAACTATTTATTCAATATTTTCTTTTAAAAATACAATTGGAATAAATATAAATACACTTTAAAATGGTTTTAGTATAATTATTCTGCAGGATCCATAAAAAATGTGATTTATTACAGTTGGGTACATTTTTTTTAAATGAGATTATATGTATATGTATTTGAAGGCGCACAAAACTTGAAATTATTTCTTTAATAAGCAGTTTTTTCAATATTTCAATAATTATTTTCACGCCACAGAATCCGGCAAGATAGTGCTTGTGACGTCAGAAATCCAAATGATTGGGCAACGGAGAATATGGACAACGACATTCCCCAAAATTCGAAATTATTAACCTTAATTTGAAGTTATCCTGGGTTTTCTTATTTTTTTTTTGCGTAAAACGATGGAAATGAAGTTAGACAGAAGAATTAAGAGTTGCTTTGGAGAATAATGGAAAAATACATCGGCAAACTCGCCAGAAAAAAATGTTATCTTCGTTCCTAGGCAAGGTGATAAAAGGGAATCGTGGTTTGATACAATTAAAAATTAAAATTATTTTTGCTTTATAAAATATTTTTTCTCTAATTATTTCTTAAGAGTATAAAACGAACATTACGAGTCATAAAAACAATAATTGATAATATAAAACTTTATAATATAATTATATAGTACATATACAACACATTTTTGTCTTTAATATTAATATATGACAGCATGAGACGAGGGTTTCGTGTGATGAAATTCAAATTAAGAAACATTTATACAATATTGAATATTCGTATCTTGTGATAAGAAAAGAAAACTTTCATGTATCACCTGAACAGAAAAATTATTTTTCTATTTTGTATTTATTATAATTTCCGAAAATTGATGAGGGTGTACAAAAAAATTCTGGTTTCTGACTTTCTCCCAGATTAATCAAAAATGTCCCTATCTCGTTTTATAGCTTTGCTTAAAATTTTACAGTTTTTGCAATTTATACTCCCTCAACCTCAGCGTAATATTAAATATCTTAAAGTTTCACAAAAGTGTTATATAAATAATATTTTCACCTTATTAGTAGACGATTGTATTTAAATGCGGTCAAAGGGTGATCTGTTCTTAATGGACAATATTACTACGATATTTTTTTGGGGGCTCTTTTTTTTAATTATCAACAAATGATTAATAAAAAAAGTAGATGAAAACATGTTGAGGTTAAAACTGGATACAGAGAGGTTCTTCAGATCATAGATTTTCGTGGGTACAGGGAGGTTCTTCAGGTCATAGATTTTCATTAAAAGCTTTAAAATATATAGAAAGTGGTTATTTTTAAATTTCTAATAATCTTGTAATAAATGAACAACTCAACAGCAAATGTTTCAAATGTATTGCGTTTAAATTTAAATTGATTGAAGCAAATATTCATTAAAATTACATATGTTAACAGCTAATTATCATCAAATGCCACAATTTCTAATGTTTGCTTAGATAATATTGTTTATATTAAGTATTGAAACATTGCGTAGAGTAGACAAACTAGTCTACATGTTAAGATATGTAATTTTATTAAACATTTGCTTCAATCAATTTAAAGTTAGATATTTCTATTAAGTTGCGAAAAGGCCAAAAAAGATTTTTGTTTGTCAGGAGTTTTTTTAAAGCATGATTTTCTTATATCTAAATTTGTAGCAATTTTACAACAAACTGGCGTTAAAACCAGCATTAAATCGCGAATAAACACACAATGCATCACAAACTAGTTAAAAAAACGACTGCTTAACAAGAAAATTGTAAATTCTGTAAAAACTGTAAATTCTCTTATTAATTTAAATTTTATAACCATTTAACCATTTTATATAATTTTTATTGGGATTTATATGCTGTGATGCTTTCACTTCTCGGACTTCTACAGTATTAAAGCGCTCGTCTAGCTTTAAAAAATTATGTACCATAAACATGTCTACTTTGGGTAAATTATTAGAATTTGCTTTACAGAACCACGACTAGTTTATTTTACTCAAAATATTCTAAAATGCAGGTCCAAAAATGAACAATAACTGAAATTTTGATGTACCTTAAACACTAATTTTTGATATGAATTGTCATTTAATACCATTATTCGAAACTATATAACATCCAATGAACTAAAATACGAATTACTTCTGACGTCACACGTATTGAATTTGAGAGAAAACAAGATGCACAGTTTAATTGAATTTGCCATGAATTAACTCGACAGTATAAGTAATAAAACCATTTTATTAAACTAATTTTCCAATTTTATGACAATTAGAGTGAAATAACTTTTCGAGATTTTTTCTTAGCCAGATAAGCTAAGAGACCCATGTTTTAGTTTTTGGGAATTCAGGGTTATCAGTTAAACCAGTAGCTGATAACTATTTTAAGTTAATAATTACGTATGCAACAAATAAACTACAATATTTCGTTTTATTTGACTCTAAACTAAAAACACAGTAATAAGTATTTCAAAAATTGTGCAAATACCAGCAGTATTATAATTATTTTAAAAAATAGATCATTAGTTCCTTTGTCTCAAAATCTGTCTACCCCTCTATTCAATTTTAAGTAGGTATTAGCATTAATTTTAAAATAACGAAACCTTTTCTTAATTCTTATCTTAATTTTAAATTTATAAGAATTGAAGTTGTGTGTTATGTTAACATTTTTCAAGAAGGGCGTGCGGCCACGCGGCCTTATGGAGCAACGGCCACTGGTTGTTTTTACTTTTTCTTCAGAATGTTTAATAGTTTTCAGAAGTTCTCTGCTCATAATATACGATGTATTTGGTATCTGCTTGGTTTGAGCAAGGATTAGACCCTTTGAATATATAAATGTACAGGAAAGAGCCTAGCCGTGACGTTGACGAGACCGGGAAGGTCCCAAGATTCAAAACGATGGCCAGTCAAAATGAAAACACCTTGTTTCCGGCTTTCAGTGGTGTATCTACTTTGATTTTTACTTTGAAATTTAGGAAGTTCTTTGAAAACTTATACTTTTGTTGAAAGAGAATTATAATTAAGGTATGGACTAAATTAAACAAGCCAATTAGTGTGATACATTATTCCAGGTGCCAATTTAACAAAAAACTGGTGAAACTTTAAAATTCATGTCTTTAACAGCTCAATTTAGATATTATTAAATTTTACTTTCTTTTTACATAATAAACCTTTCGTATAAATACACTTATATGTATTCAGGCGTTTAAGTTCAAAGTTTGTTGTTATTGATGCTTTAAAATTGACATTGGGTTTGAAATAGAGATATAGCTTGAATTTTTTTAATAGGCAGAATGGTTATTTCTAGTTGAACTAGTAAATTATATTTTTTCTAAGTAACTAAAATTATTTATAAAAGTTAAATAGATAACAAATATTAACGCATTTAAGACGTAACAGGCCATAACTAATTAAATATAAATAATTTCATTAGTACAATCTAAATTACGTTTTAAATAAAAACAAGCACAAGTATTATTATTTCATTTAAATTTACTTACAGAACAAGACAATAGATAAATACCTATTTACGAAATAGCAACATCTAAGACGCGTTAGGTTAGAAGAAAATTCAGTAAAATTAATATCAATTTTACAAATAAAAACAAAACAAATTAAAATAGAACTGCTATTATACTGTATCAATAAATTTTATTGGTTAAAAATGCTTTATTATATTTTAAAAAAATATTAGTACAGGTACCAGAAGTTCCTACGCCTTCATTTTTATTTAGTATTTCCTAGTTTGCATAAACTCTTAATAAACCAAAGTACAATTTACATTTTTAATTTAAACCCGTATTAAAAGCACAACGAAGAAAGTAATTTCATTCTACCGGTAAGCCCATTTGTATTTTCCTAAGTAAGAAATTAACTAGACACTTTTAAATCCGATTTAAAGGCAAAAATAATTGTTATTATAAAATCATAATTCTTAAAATATCAAACAATTAGGTTAGGAACCAAGTGGTATATAAAAAACACAGCAGCCTAACACTTCATGTAATATTTTGTTACGTGAAAACATTTAAATTATCTTAATATATTTTAAAACGAAAGAAAAAAGTTATGGGTTCCTAGGAACAATTTTATGGGACTCTCCTTTTTTTGGGCCTGATACTGTGCTGAAGGGGAAACATTTAGACAATAAATATATGAATATATATATATATATATATATATATATATATATATATATATATATATATATATATATATATATATATATATATATATAAATATATATAGTATATATATATATATATATATATATATATATAAATATGTATATAAAATATAATTTGTATATAAAGAAATATATATATATATATATATATATATATATATATGTTATATATATATATATATATATATATATATATATATATATATATATATATATATATGTAATGTGTTTTCATAGTTTTTTTTACTGATTTAGATTCATTTTGGGTTAGACTTAAAAAATATATTACACTAAGAATAGCTCATGAAAGCACAAATATTTATATATATATATATATATATATATATATATATAGCTACTTATATATATGTTATATATTTGGTTACCTACAATAATATATATATATATATATAATAAATATATATACAAAAAAATATATATATTTTTGCAAAAATATATATATATATATATTATAGTGTTATAAAAATATAAAATATATATATAAAAAATGTATATATATATATAAGTATATATATATTATATATATATATTTATATATAAATATATAAAATATATATAATATATATATATATATATATATATATATATACATATACGGATATATATATAATTTTCGGTTAGGTCTGGTTAAGTTAGTTTACGTTTACAAAATCCAAATTGTTATTCTTATTATTTTTAGGATATCTTATACGATGTAGGGTTATATTAGGTTAGTTTTTTTTACTGATTTAAATTCATTTTCGGTTAAAAAATATATTACACTAAGAATAGCTCCAAATGAGGATTTCATATTTTTTTGTTTGCCTTTACTGTCTGTTAAACAAATAACATTTGTTGAGAAATATAATCAAACTGTTTCCACCTCAGCACAGTATCAGACCCAAAAAAAAGAATATAATGTTAATCCCCTAAAATTGTTCCTAAAAACTCAAAACTCCAACTTTTCTTTTTTCGTTTTAAAACATACTTAAGGTAATTTACAAAATATTGCATGACGTGTTACGCTACTGTGTTTTTTATATACCACTTGGTTCCTTACTTAACCGTTTGACACTTTAAAAACTATGATTGTCATTATAATAACAATTATTTTTGCTCTTAAATCGGATTTAAAAGCGTCTAGTTAATTTTTTTACTTACGAACATATAAATTCACTTACCGCTGGAACGAAATTCCTTTCTTATTTGTACTTTTAATACGGGTACGACCGCTCGCCACAGAACTGATCATTTTTTGTATTTAGAATAACGCAAACGACAAAAAAATGTGTTTGATATGTTTTATAACACACAATACAACTTATAAATCCACTTTTATAGTAATACGATGTGTGTATTATTTATAAACTACTAAAACTTAAGCTTAAATTTGTAAAGACGACGGTTTGACAACACATGTCAACAAACATCAGAAAAATAAGGTCCCAAAAATGACGTAGTTCCGTCAAAGCCTGCTAATTTAAAATAATGCATGGGGCTCTTTCCTGTTGTCTATTTATTCAAAGATTAGACCTCTATAAGTCCAATCTGAAATATTATTCTTTGACATGTTGTGACCCTTGCTGTCCCACTGTATATCGTATACCATTGATCTGAGAGTAATAGAAGAAACAGTTACCAGCATTTTTAAGATGGCACTTATATAGAGGAAGCAGTTTTTGAAGGTTTCGCTTATGTTTAATAATATAACAAAGCTTCTCAGTTAATGAAAAGAAATTGTTAAAAAGCAGTACTGAGTTAAACAAAAAAAGCACGGAGATGTAACTAACACAGTTGCAACAAACTAAAACAAGAAATATCATTCTTGAACTTCTCTTGACCCCGTAAGTACTAATTACACTACTATAAACTAATACCCTAAAGTTATAATTAATTTATTAGTGCTGGCTCATACTATAAGTTTTGTACTTAAGAAATTAATAAAATGTTTTATATTATTTAGAGAGTAATTCTCCAATTAAACATGACAAAATGTATACTTTTAGGCCATCATATCTATTTAGAATTGTTTAAAACACAGTCAAAATGGCGCTGCTTTAGGTGACAATAAAGTACCTGCACTCACAAACTTGTTAGGTAACTTCACTTTCTTTGGCATAAATTATAATTCTTATAGGCTAACTTACCAATTAGTCTTTTTTTTCAGTTATAATATGTCATTAAAATTATTTATCATTACGGTGCAAGTGTTAATTTATCTCAGATATCTCACAGCAAATTTTGAAGGAATTGAAGTGCAAATCAAACACTACTACTGAATAAACAAAAAAATACATTTTGAAAATATTATTGTTGTCTATTATAATCTGCCTCGCAAATCTGGATTATGATGAATTTAACTATTATATATCATATAGTTTTTACGACTTTGTTTTCAGTATTTGTATTTATTTTTACTTCTCAACCCAATAATTCTAATGTCCAAAATTCCAAACGATTCAACTTCCTTTATGATCATTTTTTCTTAAGGCACATAATGTGATATTTTGCTATTCAAGGGAGTTTTAATTCGTTCAAATCATATTATCTTTATCAATTTTTAAACTCTGCCTCTTTACCATATTTTTATCAGTTAATTCAAATTTCTCTTAAATTAAAGGCAATATATGGGTTTAGTGAGAATCATACTGGATGATATTCCGATACGCAATGATAATTAGAATTGTTATAAGTTTATTTGAACTTCAGAGAATCATTCATTTCATTAACATAGCCTCAGTTTTTTTAGTACAGTAAATAGATTACTAAAGATAGAAATCAATAAACTAATAACTTCATGTTTCTGATGCAGATGGCGATGGGATGTTGTTTATTTATTTAAATGCTAATTTAAATAATTATTATGAAATATTTAAAATGAATTTGTTTTCGATATGATCATATGGTAAAGGTATTGGAGACGTGTTAGAAAAAATGCCTAGATTACAAATACATGAGATATATATGATCGTATATGAACTATTTTTAAATAGAACCAACTATAGCCGGATCGAAATTTAGATATGTTAAAAATAATGGAAATGTTCTCATTAGTATCTATTGGAATATCCAAAGTCCAAACTTACTAAAATATCTTCGAAATTAGCCTAATTTTTAAATATTTTAAAATTTCCGTGAAAATGCGAGTTTTCTATATATATTCTGTAAAATATTTGAAAATTTGTGATCAAATAATTACTCGTTAATAAGATCTACTGCGCTTACCATTGGGTGTGGTGGGTACTGGATGGGCCTTAACATTGTTCTTTTATTCCAATTTTTGAAATAATGAAGTATAGGATTCTACTTTGGACAATTTTTGTAACTGCGGAATATATTCCTGTAAATTTAATTTTTTTTTGTGTATTGTGCCTAGGTATACCTATATAGCCCACGAGCGTATGTTATGCAAACGCATGTTTGTCATCAGATATTTTCATTAGAAAGCCCGTAATTCTCAAATTATTAAGGATTGGCATTAAAACAGAAACTTAAGAGCTTGAAAACTTTTTTTTATTATTTACATAGTAAACAAGAATTTTAACGAAATAGAAAATATAATAAATGTTTTAATTTGTATAAAATAATGACAAAATTAAAATTAACTCTCATAAGTGTTATCATAATGCACATTATATCTAAATCAGAGGAAACACAGCACAAAGAATCACGCAACAATTTAAATTATGTCAAGGATCCACTTAAAAATTTGGTGAACAATTACTTAGATTAGATCGGTTTGTAACCAAAATTCTGGAAATTTCATATTCGCATTATTGTGTAAGCCATTATAGAAACCCACATTATCACCAATTTAAATTATACATAGCCGTTTAGTTTGACTTAGATGAAAAAATGTTTCCAATTAAAGGTTTTACTTATTATAATGCAGGTAGTAGCGTAGCTAGGAACTTTGGGGCCCCGGTGCAGAATATTTTATGGGACCCCTTTTCCCGAGAAATTTTCCAGGTAACCGAGGGGGAGGTAGCGGAGTGGGGGGGGGACGCAGGAATCATTAATTCAAAGCAATATATATTATAAAAGTATATTTATTTCAACTGAATCACGCAATGAACTGTGCTTTTTGAAGGTCCTTTTCGACGATAAAGTCAAAATTATAAAAATGTACAAATAAAAACAATTTTCATATTTTTAGTACCCATCGACTAACTTTTGGCTCACCTTGTATATTGTCATGGCCCCTACCTATGCTAATGGTATCACTGTTGACGATTAGTATTCAAAAAACCGTTTGTTTTACCTACACAAATTTTTCAAAAATATAAGGTTCTTTTTTATCACCCTGTTTATAATATTTACCCAAGTAGCACAAAGTTGTATATTTCCCGGTTTGGTTTCGAAGAATTTTGGAAAATAATATCGAAAACACAACTCTGTAACTCATTTGGTTCTCGAGATTTGCAGGTCGGAAATTTAGTCACAAATTTCTCGTATTCCTTTCGAGTGTTCAGCAGTTTAGTTCAAGTATAGAAAGGAAAAATAACGTTTTATAGGGTCCTTACAAAAATACAAATATTGCAATTTAAGAAAAAATATATCAGCTTACTAATTATTGAGTATCATGTCTGGAGAAAACAGCGAAATCAGTCTAGACTAAAGTTACATTTACATTCAATTCCAACTCGAATTTATTATGAAATTGATTTACATTAGGCAATATTCGAAGTGCACTTCAAAGCAGACTTTAGATTAAACCAAAGGGCTTGCTGACGGCAAGCAGAAATTCAATAAATAACAAATTTTTAGGTTATGATTTTTATTTTAGTTAACAATATTCTTAATATTTTTGCACATCCATTTAAAGAATATAAGTAGTTTTTTATTACTATAATAAAAAAAACCTTTAATCGGATATTTTTGGGTTAATTCTGAGGGCACATTCGAGACTAGGATAAACATAAATTCCTAAAAACCACATCCAAAGAGCATAGATATATTTTTGCTACAGTTCGGTCTATTTTACATTAAAATCAACTGTCAAAAAAAAAGTCTGCGCTTTTGTATTAAGTAAAATAACCAAGTTTTGCCTCCGACGACCAAAAAAATAGGTCCGTAATTTCCTTCCTTGATAAATATGTCTCGTAATTTACCAATTAATACAATTACTAAGCCTACTTGGTTAATTGTTCAAGATATTAGTGGATGGCGTCGCCCCCCTGTCCCCCCTTAGTATAGCCCCTAAATGTATTCGACTCTTTATCTCCATTCGCACGTAGCCAAAAAATTTGACTGAGGCATTTTTTGACCTTTAAATTATGCTCATAGAAGAGTATTATAACAGTAGAAATAAAGAGGTAAAGAGCAAGTCCTGTGATCCAATAGTGAAACTAGATTATCCCATTAGGGAGTCGGGGCAAAAGTATTTTGAGACTAAATCAGTTTAGATACCTTTAGGTAACTTTAAATACGGAAAGATATTTTTCGAGAGGGCTCAGGGCCTCAGCTCTCATATTTTTTTTGGTTTGGCAGAGTCACAGGTCGGTGCCTCTCCGGGGCGGGGCTCCTGTGCGCTACACCGAATTGCCTTTGCACAGCTACGCCACTGTATGCAAGGTGCGAAACAAATGCAAAAATACAATTTTGCAAAGACAATTTTTTATTGACATTTTTTAGAGAGTTATTTTAAAGAGCTTACAAATACAAGTCAAAAAGCTTTATGCAGTTTTAAAAATGCTTTTTTTCGAAATTGTCGCCACTAAAATACCTTTTTCTTATTTTGATATATGATGTGTCACTTTTCAAACCTTCTTGACGTTTTGAAACGTCTTACTTTTCGTAACTGGTGATGAAAAGTTAACAAATATATGATTGTGATGGATTTTCTGTGGTATTTTATTATTTTTAAAATGGCCAAAATTTTAAAAAATCTTGTATGAAACACGCTATGAAACAATATTTCGTGTAACTGGAGTTATTTTTTGGGAAGTCGCTATGCTTGCCCCGAAGAAATTCACTCATTATACAAATTATCACTTTTCGTAACTGGTTACATAAATAGATATTTCCTACGGCCATTTGTGAAACTGACAAAAAAGCACTGTTAATTTGCCAAAAAAGTGACATATATTACACACGTGTTGGAAAATTACACATTATAGATAAAGATACGTAACGCCAGTATCACCACCATTGCGAATACTGTCTCAATAATAACCAACTCCTCTTACCCCCAGGGTTCTACATAAGGTGTGTTTATAAATACATATTATTAGTAACGGACTTTGCTTCTCCAACTGTTCCAAATAAGCTAATAGATCGAGTAGCACGTATGTGAAACCAATATTGACATTAAAATTTGCCATATATGTATAGCAAATTATCATGACCGTATTTAGAGGGGGTCCCCTTTAAGTTGTTGATATATTAAGGAAAGGTATAGTTAACACGGATATATGCTGATATCCTTTTGGATTATTTATTGTTCCGTACGTCGTAGAAACATACAATATGTTACAAATTTTACAATTTGCTTCGTTTTGGTGTGGAAAAAGTAAATAACTTCGGTTGTATTCGACTCCAAAAGACACATTTTTGCACGCAAGTGGTTATTTTTGTGAAACATGCTCCGAACTTTAAACGCAATGTTTTTCATTCTTGTTGAAATTTCCGATCCGAATAGTGTGCAGTGGCGGCTCATGAGTATATTGAAGGGTGAGGCTACATGAGGTTAATTTTGTTTAAATGTGAATAAATTTCCACGTCACCCATGAGATATTATTCTGCGACGCGTTGACCTTTTTTTTTAATGGAGGTCATCGCCAATAGCCCTACTAAACCATTAAAAACTAAAAAAATAAACTCTAAAAAAAGTAAATAAAAAGTAAACAAAACAAGTAAAATATGTACACCTATCACAAAAATATAGCGGTGATTGCGATAATAAAAACATAATTTAGTTTATTAAAACTTAAAATAAATAGTTGTATGAAATAAGATAAAAAAACTACTTTTTATACATTAAATCTATACGTCTGTCTTTTAAGGTTGCAAATTTATCTATAATTTGGTTGTAAAAGTTTTGGTCTTCACTAAGTTCTGACAGTAATTCCTGCTCTATTGACATCATTGCTAAACCCGAAAGTCGTTCTTGTGTCATTGTGTTTCTTAGGTAGGTTTTGATCCGTTTAAGACATGAAAAATTTCGTTCGGCCGATACACTTGTTGCGGGAATAGTTAAAACTAAATTAAAAAGCTTATATGCTTCCCCAAAAATTGCTTTAAAATCTTTAAATAACAAAGCTAGACTTTTTTCGACATCTAAATTTGAAAATTGTACATCCCTATACAATACAGAAAGCTCATTCTTTAATCTATCTCTGTCAAAAATGTTTGGATAATTTTTTAATAAATTATTTAATAAGTCGTCTGGAAAGCATTTAACATATTCCGAATATTTTGTGCAATCGACTAAAGCAAAGAAATTTAAATTATTTAAATTTTCAAACCGCGTCCCTAATTGAAGAATTATACAATCTATTATTTCGAAATATAATATTTTATATTTAGTAAAAATATCAAAGTCGCTAGAACATTGCCCTCGACGTGTGTTAGTTGGCAGAATAGTGGCTTTTTTAGCAATATTGAAAAGTTCTTTGAAATGGTTCCGTTTCTAAATTCAATAATTCGTTGCTTGGCAAGGTTTATTTGCGAAATGCAGTAATTTATATCTAAATGCTTTAACTGTAATATTTGAAACAGTACATCAGTGCAACTAAAAATTTGTTTATAAATATGCGTTAAAAGGCAAAATTCGAAATCATTAAAATGCTTTAGAAATCCTTTTGCACCATTAATAGATTCTGTTCCAGAACTTAAGTCATTAATAATAGTTTCAAATACTATAATTAAATTGTCCCATTCATTAGCCACTAAGTTTAAAATTTTAGACCGTGTATACCATCGCGTTTCTACAGCTCGCGGAATTCTTTTACCTACTATCTGATTAAGCACAAAAGACCGTTTTGGTGATTGGTGGAAATAATTTGGTATTCCTAATAAAGTGGCAAAAAATATACGACTTTGGGTAATCAGTTTTGTTCCCTGTTGTAAAACTAGATTTAATCTGTGGGCGCAACAATGAGTAAACATAGCTAAAGGAGCAATAGATCTAACTTTTGTTTGAAGCCCATTTATTTCACCTGCCATAGCACTAGCCCCATCGTAACACTGCGCGACCAATTTATTTTTAAAGTCATAAGGCTCTAAGCTGTTTTGTATTAAATGAAAAAGGCTCTCTGCTGTTCTATTATCGCTAACGTCAAAAAATCCTAAAAATCTTTCTTTTAAAGATCCGTTGGTCACATACCTAACTGTTATCGAACACTGTGATTTTTCTGTTATATCAGTACTATCATCCGCAATTACGCCAAAAAAACAACAATCGGTGTCATTGATTTCTTTTTTTATATATTCTTGAATATAGTCATGTATGCAACCAATTAGTTCGTTTTGTATAGTCTTAGATTGTCCCGTAAAAATATTACTAAATTTAGCACAATGTTCAGTAAGTTCGGCATTTCTTTTTATTAAGCATGCAAATATTTCCTTAAAATTGCCATGGTTAAAAGAATCTGTTGTTTCATTATGACCTCGAAATGCCAAGTCCTGTTTACCCAAAGTAATAGTAACATCAATTAAATAATTTAATTATAAACGGTTTTTTCGAACATTTTCATTATAAACAATTTTATTAAGACTTGCATTTTCTTGTAGTGCATCCGCAATAGTCGCCTTATTTTGCTCCAGTCTTGTAAGTGCTACCGAATTTTTAATATGCTCTCTTGAACTTTCATGCGATTTTACTGCTCGTGAAAAATTTTTTAAATCCGAATATCCGCCCCCTGAACGCCAATTATTTTTGACGCAACCTAATAAAATACAAGGCCAACAATATAAGCTTTCTTTATAAATACTTCCGCATAGCCACCTACAAGTTTCGTACCAAGATATTTGAAAAGTTCTTGAATATTTTTTACCTTGCCTCTTATCGTTAAATATTGCTAAAATTTTCGGCGTCGGACGGCTACCTAATATCTGTTTCTTCTCAGTTTCGCTTCTTCTTAAAAAAGGCGTTTCAATTAATGAAGCAATAATGTCGTGAATAGGATTCATTTCAAAAGCAAAAAGCAAATACAAAAAATGGAACGGTCCAACTTACCAAATCAAAACAAAACAAAAACTTACTCACGCGTATTTATTCACCTTAAAAGACAGAACGCCCTCAATCAGCGATTATCGCAATCTATTTCCTATTTCTTTCTCAGCCGCACGCACCACGTAAAAAGAAGCCGTTGGAATATTTCGCTAGTCATGTGATTTAAATAACCAATAAAAGCATATCCAAGCTACAGATTTATAGCCTCAAGAATGCAATAGAAAACGCGTGCACCGGCAATCGCCATCCCGCTCTGTCGTAATCAGGTGACTCGCCGGCGCGGCATCGGCACCGGCCGTTGATAAATAGGTCAGAAGTCGAAACTTTCCAAGCTAAAATTATTTCGCCTCATTCGAGAGCACTTTCTTTAGGAATGGGTTTGCATGGATTGCACGGTCGGTTTTTTGATGTGGTCAGAATTTATTTTCTAAAATATTTATTATGGGATTATATTTTGTTTTTTTTTTTAATGTTATTATGTTGTAAAACTGTTAAAAAGTATATTTCTAATTGGTAATAGATAAAAAGTTATATAAAAAAATTCTCTTTTCCTTTATTTTGGGGGTGAGGCGCGGCCTCAGAGGCCTACCCTGACGAGCCGCCACTGATAGTGTGTTGATTTCTTCAACAAATCTCATGGTTTATCTAGTCCTTTGTTGATGTTTATTACCCAGTATAAGTAATTAATTTTTTTAATAATAATGATCCTTAATCTTGTAGATTTTGTTAATTTTGGTGGGTTGGTAGGATCTATAGTTTAATAAAAGACCTTTTTTAATAAGCTGACGTTTCGAATAATATATATTCTTCTTCAGGGCGAATTAGGGTGGGTTTTGTATGTCACAAAAACGTTCATGTTTAATACAATAAAGATCACAGCGCACGAATAGGTACAGGATAAACAAGTTGGCTATCGTATTCCGACCGATACCGTTTTATATAGATGTGCTTGTTTGATCTTAATTCTATTAAAAATGAACGTTTTTGTGACATATAAAACCATAATAGCCCTGTGGAAGAATATACCGGGTTACAATGAAACTACTACCCAGGGCGCCATTTGGAATGGAATTTGGTGTGATGATAGGGTTTAATATTGTGATCATTTGTAACATAGAAACAATTAAATATCGTTTCCGGTTTCTCAGGAAATGACCGCGACTTCGTTATTTTAAATGGAACACCATGTATATTTTATGTTTTTTGAATTCTTTTAATAATTCTAAATAACTTTTGTATAATATAATAAATAAATGTCTAAAATGTATAGTTTTCCAAATAAAGCCACTTAAAAACGTGCCATAATTACAATTATTTGTATTTTATGAAAAAACGGAGCAGGCCAGGATAAAAACAATCACAGTTATTTACTCTTTATTCAAGACTTCATCCAAAAGAATGTCAAAAAAGAAAATCTTCCGAGTTTTAAAAAAATGTGTTTTTCGCAAATCGATTTTTCAGGTTTTGATCAGACCCTGTACCATAACGGGTCAACTGACTGGAACAAAACCTTCACTACCCAATCTTACTTTTTTATCCTTTATTCACATATGGCAAATTCTGTTTCCATAGACCGCTGCAAACTTGAAAATTTTCATGTCGTTAATGCTCATCTAAAGCGAAAATCAATATTACTAGCACTTATTTAATTTTACCACCGGCAAAGTTGGCCATCCATTTAAAATAATCTACTGTTCAAAGGAATACTGTTCTAATTCATTTAAATTTTAAAAAAGAAACGAATATGGTAAGGTGAAAACAAATGAACTTTATTATACCTAGAGATGATTGATATTAACTAAGTATAAAAGAAATAGAACAAAGAACGTACTTAATCATAATTAAAATTTTCAAAAATACAACCTTCTTGTTCAATACAGGTCTCACATTTTTCAACAATTTTCCGTAATACATTTTCTTTTTGAGTTATACTAATATTATTAATAGCACTAATAATTCGATTTTTTAAAATGTTCAAATTTTCAGGTTGAGTTAAATAGACTTTTTCTTTAATATGACCCCAGAAGAAAAAATCTAGCGGTGTCAAATCAGGCGAACGTGCTGGCTATCTTACAGGTCCATTCGTTCCTATCCATTGGTCCTCAAACCTGTCATTTAAATAATTTACACAAATTCGAGCATTATGGCCGGTGCACCATCTTGTTCAAAGTAGATGTTGGGAATTTCTGCAAGAGGTAAATTGTCCAAAAAAATCGGTAACTGTTGTTTCTAGATAGTTTAAATAAGTTTGTGCTGTAAGGGGCTAATTAAAAAATATTTGGCCCAAAATTCTCGTTCCTAAAACACCTAGCCACACATTAACACCAAAGCGTTCTTGGAAAGATCCTTCTCTTAATAAATGTTGATTTTGATTTGCCCAATATCTTATGTTGTTCCTGTTGAACATTCCCAGATTCGTGAAGCGAGACTCATCCGAAAATAATATTAATCTATTAAAGTTATTATTATGGTTAGAATTTTCCATAAACCATCGGCAATATTCAACTCGCGGAACAAAGTCATTAACACCCAGGTGTTGGTGGATTTGGTATTTCTAGGGCATGTACTTATGTTTCTTCAAAATGTTCCTTGCACTTTCTTCACAAGAAATGAACATTCCTTCATTTTCATTTTGGGGAACTGTTTTCAAATTTTGTACTAGCCACGGAAAATTAGCATAGCAGGGTTGGTTTCTGTCGTGGTATCGCTCTGCGTAGAGTGATTGAGCCTGCCTTTTATTTTACAGGCACTCGCCATAAAGGAGAAGAATATCTATTTGTTTTGCCTTTGTAAAACTTGCCATTTTAAAAAGATTACAAAGAACTTTTATTCTACACCAATAGAGAAACGAAATAAAGCACGAGAATTTACAAAAAGTGCAACAATCTACCAAGCCCACAAGTGATAAAAGTTACTTGTCAAGATTCAATTGTTTTTAAAAATCATAGCAACCTCTGTCAAGGCTAATATGATTATTTTAATTTTAGTAAAACTTTGTTTATAGGCAGTTATCACATTAGGTTAAGTTATCATAGCTTAACTTTCATAAACAACTGCAAAATTGAAAATTAGGGACCATATTTTTATGATGTTAATATTTATGCAAAGAGAAAAACAGTCAGTTGACCCGTTATGGTACAAAACTGATCAAAACTTAAAAAATCGATTTGCGAAAAACACATTTTTTTTTAAATTCGGAACATTTTCTTTTTTGAAATTTTGTTGGATGAAGGTTTGAATAAAGAGTAAATAACCGTGATTGTTTTTATCCTGGCCTACTCCGTTTTTCCATAAAATACAATTAAGTGGGAATTATGGCACATTTTTAAGTGGCTTTATTTGGAAAACTATACATTTTAGACATAGGTTATGTTATACTAAAGTTGTTTAGAATTGTTAAGAGAGTTCAAAAAACATAAAATATACAGGGTGTTCCATCTAAAATAACGAAGTTGCGGTCATTTCCGAGGAAACCGGTAACGATATTTAATTGTTTTTATATTACAAAGGTTCACAATATTCAACCCTATTCAACCGGATTATATTGGCCAGTTTCTGACCAATATAATCCGAATCATCTGGCAAGTGATTGTGTCGTGACAGTTTTGGTATTTTTTTACGTAGCTTTCTACATATTTGGTCTGAGTATAGGAATATATATAAGGAGGATATATTTTTACACATTTTCGGGAACTTCCCATTGACGAACCAATTTGAGTAGTGTCATTTTCAGATCTTACTTGTTGTGTGTTATTGATCGTTTTGATAACAGTTGTAGAAAATTAGTATATTACACACCGAGCTTGGAAAGTGACTCACCATTTTTTTCAAATACTGTCGTCTCGAAAAGTTTTTCATCACGCGTGTAATATAAGGCGTTTTCGACCCAAGTTAACAGTTCTTTTTTGTTGGTTTTATATGTCGCCGTGCGAGAAATTCTTTCACTCCACTGAGGCCCCATATGATATTATAACAAACGGAAGGTATGATATCTAGACGGTCTTAATTGCGTCCGGTTCGCGCAGTGACGTCATTGCGTGCGTAGATTTTTAAATTGCTTATGGAGATGCATGTCGTTTTCTAGACATTATATTATCATTTTTTTCAATTAAAAATGTTTTTCTAACGAAACATTGACATATAACTCACTAAAATAAAAGACTTATGACATGGTAGTTATACATTTGAATAGACATTTCGTGTCCCTAATGAATAAGTGTAACTTGAATTCGTGGGTTATGGGACTGCAATAAGATCTAAAGTGAAACCACTATTTTCAATTGCAACGTTTCGTGTTACATTAACACTTTTTCAAGCTCTGGGGACAAATTAGATAAATTAGATTAAAAGCCGAAAAACAATCTAATAGGCTTACCTTGAGTTAGTGGGAAAACCTTAATTATGGACATTTACACAATAACTAAATAAACATATACACATTTTACTGACGTAGGAACTACACAAACTTTTAGGACGGACACAGCACGTTTACTTATCAACAACTGAAAGTGTTTGTTTTGGTTTGGGGTTACGAACAATTACAGTCGCATTCAGCCGTACAGTGGGTCAGAATTGTACTAGATTGTGGTCAAACATAAATTAACTAATTATATAAGGTATTCTGCCATAAAATAATGCCCATTTTGTTAAGTTTACCTCAATACGTAATGAAGCCTATTAAAAATAAAAAATATATACAAATATAAGTAAAAACTTTTTGTTTGTATTTACCCTTAAAAGTTTTTACTTATATTTGTATATATTTTTTATTTTTAATAGGCTTCATTACGTATTGAGGTAAACTTAACAAAATGGGCATTATTTTATGGCAGAATACCTTATATAATTAGTTAATTTATGTTTGACCACAATCTAGTACAATTCTGACCCACTGTACGGCTGAATGCGACTGTAATTGTTCGTAACCCCAAACCAAAACAAACACTTTCAGTTGTTGATAAGTAAACGTGCTGTGTCCGTCCTAAAAGTTTGTGTAGTTCCTACGTCAGTAAAATGTGTATATGTTTATTTAGTTATTGTGTAAATGTCCATAATTAAGGTTTTCCCACTAACTCAAGGTAAGCCTATTAGATTGTTTTTCGGCTTTTAATCTAATTTATCTAATTTGTCCCCAGAGCTTGAAAAAGTGTTAATGTAACACGAAACGTTGCAATTGAAAATAGTGGTTTCACTTTAGATCTTATTGCAGTCCCATAACCCACGAATTCAAGTTACAGTTATACATTTGTTTAATAAAAAACAAAAAACACGCTAAAGAAACAGTTAAGGTTGTATAAAATCCGACAGTATTTAATTTTATTTATTTATGTTATTTTGTTGTACATGTTTATGTTTAGTTCAATTTAGAACCAAAAAAATGCTATAATATCTGTGTTTTTTAATAAGTACAGAGACGTAACTAAGTCCTATTTGAGGGGAGGAGATCTAATTAAACAAAAATCCAGGTATGAGAGGGAATAAAACAACACACACTAAACAAGTTCAACTTTTATGTGCACAGGCTGCCGTTTGTTCCTATATTATATGTAATTATATAAACAAATAAAATTTAAATAAAATATAGCCTTTTTCTAGTTGAAAATCTCTTTTTTTTATTAAAAATGTCGACTATTTCGTCCAGATTAACACTGTTGTCTTTTTTGATATAGATATAATATATATATATATATATATATATATATATATATATATATATATAGGGTGGTCCACTAAGGGTGGCGAGCGGTTGTATCTCCAAAACCATACATCTTACAACTTTGGAATAAAAACTATATTAACAAATATGACTATAAAAATTCACTAGAAAATATTTTTAAGTTCCTAATTGTACCGCTAGGGGACAAAATCCATATTTTCTACAAATATCTTCAAGGCAATGTAGGTCAGAAATTACTTTTTTATTATCTCTACACAATCTTCTATAAATGTTGTATTAAGTATTTTTTTCTAGTTATTATGGTAATGGCGTGGGAAAGTGTAACAATTGAAAATACTGAGAGAGCTATAACTTGGGTTCGCGTGAACCAAATTTAATAAACTATGGCTTGTTTTAAAGGCATTTTTATCCTCATTAAATAACGTTGTATATGATCCTAAATTAGTTCGATCGTTTGCTAAAGGAGGGCGCTTTCTTGGAAAAAATGTTCTAGCTTCCATTTTTCTAAAAATGTAAATTCAACCATTCATCGATTTTATCCCGGTTTATAGCCTATTAATTAGTTAAAACAATTGCAAAAACCGAAAAATTTTCTCTTGTCGTTTAGAAATTATCACAAAAATTGTCAGAGTGTGTTTATTCCATATTGGCCTTTTTATACATATCGAAATGTTGCATTTATTGCCAAGAGGGCCATGGACGACTACGAAATAAAATAAAAGATTACCAGCGCCATGTCTGTTTAAAATTCTGCATGTCAGTTTATGGTAAGTTCCTAATTGTACAGTTAGGAGGCGAAGGAACTATGCTAATATACAAAATCATTATTTTCTACAAATATCTTCAAGGAAATGTAGGTCAGAAATTACTTACTTACGTAAGGAAGTGTAATAATTGAAAATACTGAAAGAGCTCTAACTTCGGTTCGCGGTTAACAATTTAACAAACTGTGCCTTGTTTTAAAGACATTTTTATCCTCATTAAATATCATTATAAATGATCTTAAAATTAGTTCGTTCGTTTGATAAAAAAGGGTGCTTTGTTGGAAAAAATGTTCTAGCTCCGATTTTTAAATTAAATGCAGCCGTTCATCCATTTTACCAGCGGCTTTATAGCATATTAACTAGTAAAAAGATCTGAAAAACCGAACACCGTTTTCTCTTATCCTTTAGGAATTATCGCAAAAATAGTCAGAGAATGTAATTTCATATTGGTTTTTCTCATTTTCGAAGCTTTCATTGCCAGTGCTATGAACAATTACGAAATAAAACAGAAAAATCAATAATACAGTTATATTCGTGGGCCTAATTAAAAAAATACTAACATTATTTATCGACGTTCAAATTGTTTTCCGTGGTTTGAAAAGTTTTAGACGTCTTCTAGTTGAAAATACTGCTGCTTCTATTTCAGCTTGAGGTAAACTATTCAGCACATTTCTAATTCGAATGATCATGTCTTCTCTACTAGTCGGTCGAATTTTATAAACGATGTCTTTAACTCTACCCTATAAATAAAAGTCCAAGCACGTTATAATCGCGTATAAGACGTGAATAATGAGCGGGGCATCCATACAGCTGTAACCACATATTTCTTCTTACAAATAGAGGACATTTTCTAGTAATTCGGGTAATTCAAAATTTAAAAAATTAAGGTACATTTCCCCTGTCAAAGTACCTTCAAAAATATACGGACCGATAATCATTTCGTTGATTATACCACACCAAACATTAACTGTCAATCGATGTTGATTATTAACTTCATGCATCCAACGTGGATTTGTTTCTGACAATAATGCATGTTGTGAAGGTTTACTCTATCAGTATTGGTAAATGACACCTCATCCGTCCACAATATTTGAGATAAAAACTGAAGATTATCTCTTACCATATTCTTTAACCAATAACAGTTTTAGTTTAATCTATTATCAAAATCAGCATTATTTCAGGCTTGGTGTAGTACTACTTGGTAAGGATGTAATTTTTGATCCACAAGGATTCTTTCCACTGTACCGTAAGAAAGGCCTAAATCTGGCACAATTTCTCTTATGATAATCTAGGGTTCTGCGTGAACATATGCTAATACATTAATAACTGCGTCCTCTGTCCTTGCAAAACGGCGTCTTCTTAACGTGAGAACTGGCTGAAGATGCACAAAAAGTTTTCTCGAATGGTGAATTCTATCAGGATAGTGCATAGCGTACTCCCTCGAAGCGAAAACTGAGTTCACAAACGACTAAAAGTAAATGGCTAACATATCGTATGCTTCTTAATTTGTAAAAGGCATTTTTACTACGATCAATTATCACACAAAACTATTCTTAGTTGCCACAACACTATCAGAAACTGCAGAAATACAGAATTTTAAACAGACATGGCGCTGGTAATCTTTTGTTTTATTTCGTAGTCGTCTTGGTAATAAATGCAACATTTCGATATGTATAAAAAAGCCAATATGGAATAATTACGCTCTCTGACTATTTTTGCGATAATTTCTAAACGACAAGTGAAAATGGTTTTCGGTTTTTGCAGTTGTTTTAATAGGTTATAAAACCGCGATAATATCGATGAATGGTTCCATTTAATTTTCTAGAGAAATCGAAGCTAGAGCATTTGTTCCAAGAAAGCGCCCTCCTTTAGCAAACGAATGAACTAATTTTAAGATCATTTATAACGTTATTTAATGAGGATAAAAATGCCTTTAAAACGAGCCATAGTTTATTAAAATTGGTTCACGCGAACCGAAGTTATAGCTCTTTCAGTATTTTCAATTGTTACACTTCCCCAAGCCGTTATCATAGTAACCAGAAAAAAATACCTAATACAACATTTATAGGAGATATGTAGAGATAATAAAAAAGTAATTTCTGATCTACGTTGCCTTGAAGATATTTGTAGAAAATAAAGATTTTGTATATTAGCATAGCGTCTGCGCCCCCTAGCGGTATAATTAGGAACTTAAAAATATTTTCTAGTGAATTCTTATAGTCATATTTGTTAATACATTTTTTATTCCAAAGTTGTAGGATGTGTGGTTTTGGAGATACAGCCGCTCGCCACCCTTAGTGGATCACCCTGTTTATATATATATATATATATATATATATATATATATATATATATATATATATATATATATATTAACAAAATGTCTTGAGCATATACGCGCCAAATTTGTGTTAAATTTAGCTTTGCGTTTACACAGCACACCTCATATTTATTGTTGTTTAATTAACTGAATAGAAAAAAGGACACAGAAATCCGCAAGCACTTTTAAACATCAACTGAAAATGCACTGAAATCATATGGCCGAATGTCAATAACAGTCGGCGTTAATCACGCGATGACGTAACAGAGCCAGGCGGGAATGCGCGATATCATACCTTCGGTTTATTATATCATGAAGGTCCCATGCTAAATATTTGTCGTTTGAAAACTTCGCATTCAACACTTGTTATATTATATACTAAAACACTATACATGGTAAAAAAACCTTTTAAATGACTTTTTGATTTACCTATATTTAAAGACTCTTTAATTCGGCTGGCCTGAACAATTTACAATCTTTTAGTTTTTACCTACTTACCTACAGGGTGTTTCATAAGTACAGTACAGGGCTCAATTCCTCATGATATTTTAATAAAAAAAGTTCAAATAAACGTATGTCCAGAAACGCTTAAATTAGATACATACACAGATACAGATACAAGTCAAAGTTGAAAATGCCGAAGAAGCTTTGTGAGTTTATCAAGAACGTTATACAGAGTACCGCCATGTGTCAAAACATTTAGATAGCTGATTCAAGATTAAGTGAGACTACAACAGTAACCACGCCTGCGTTTGAAATTAGGACCAGGAAAGAAAACCATTTTTGGGTTCTTCGCCACAATTATAATACAAAATTATATTATGTAAGAAAAAAACTGTCTATTTACCTTAATATGCAGTCTTTAGTTCTGAGTCCACTATGAAGGTACCCAAGAAACGACACTGAAAAATATTTATTTTCTGGATGTTTCGGTAGACAGTCTACCCCCATCTTCAGAAAAACTAAAAGCAGAATATTACTTATGTTTTGTATCAGAAATATAACAAGAATTGCTAATCTCTGACAAAATGTCAATTTAAAGATGTTATTTTTAATTGTTAAAATAAGGTGAAAAAATATGTGCACCTAGAATATGTTCATTTTAATTTATTGTATTTTGAGGTGTCCTTTTTTTACCTCAGTGCATGAGCACAATTATTTTCATTTAACAGCATTAAAGCACTTTCTTTTACCTTTTTTTGCAACATTGTTCTTTTGCCAAAATACTAGAAGCATTCCAATTCATTGCCAACAAAATTTTTGAAATTCCCAATTTTTTATGTATGGTGTTTTTTAATTCTTTTGGCTAATGGCCCAGAGGTTTCACCTATGTAAAATTTATTTCATTGACACGGAATTTTATAAATAAAAAAACTTTCTTGTTCAGTGTTAGGTTTTGTTTTTGTAAGTTTGCATCTAAGCGTATTTTGTGGCTTATGATTGTAATTTTACGTTCAAAATTAACACAAAGTTTTCCATAAAAATATTACTTAGTAAAGGAGATAAAGGAGATCCCACAGTCTTGGCAACATTTTGTTGGTAATATTCATTTTTATTCTTTATAGCATTCTAGAATAGTATTAATGTTTAATGAAGTACATTCACCAGGGTTGTTATCATTCTAAATTTTATTTCTTACTATGTTTAAAGTTTTATCTACAGGTACATATAAAAAGACTAACGATATCAAAACTTTCCAATGTATTATTTATATTTGTTTGAATAGCAGACAATTTCTATAGGAAGTGTTGTAAAATTTTTATATACAGGGCGGAATAAATTAATATATTCTCAAGCAATAACTTTTTGAAAAAATGCTCAGACCCGTTAAACTAGTGTTTTAATTGCTCACATTTTTACGTAATTCATTTGTTTTTGTATTGACATTTGTCAAAGGTATGATATCATCGACATTCTTTTTAAATGGTAAAATACATCATTAGCAACCTCTTACCTCATACAGTATGCTCCTAAATTCTAGCGCGACTCTGTCAAGCTATTTCAAATAGCCTCACTCAATAACTTAAAAAAAAAACGCTAGGACATAGTCGTTTTCCAAAAGCTCTTGGATAAGATATACTTTATGAATGTGTTTCAAAAACCTTCCAACCGTATCTTAAGACGTAACATGATTTTGGGCCAATCAAACTGTTGAAACGTGAGGATTTTCCTGCAGAGATAATGCAATGTCAAAAAGAAGTGTGCGCTTTGTTTAATGATAAATATCCGGAAAATCAAATCTGTCAGGGTACTGTAAGTAAGATATGCCACAAATTTGAGGAACATGGCACAGTAAAGGACTTGCTCATAAATGGACAACCACGTGTTTTAGATGACAATGAAAAATTGAACATCGCATTATATCTGCAGGAAAATCTACACGTTTCAACAATTTCATTGGCCCAAAATCTTTTTACGTGTAGAGGTACAATTGGCAGGTTTTTGAAAGCAGAAAAATATCATCCGTATAAAGTATATCTTGTCAAAGAGCTTTTAGAAGATGACTGTGACAGGCGTTTGCAATTTTGCGAGAAAATGATGAGACGGTGTGACGAGAAAGAGAGAAGAACCTTCTTTTTAAACGAAGTGGTTAATAGACATAATTATCGTTTCTGGAGTCAGGAAAATCCATTCTTTCTTCTTTTTTGAAGAAAACCTTACAGCTGAACGATACCTGGACTTCTTAACCTTTGAGTTGATGCCTGCTCTAGCTGTAATTTTTCGTAACGAAGTAGATCCAGATATACCTAATGAAAGAATTTGGTTTCAACAAGACGGTGCTCCACCACATTTTGATGTCAATGTGAGAGGATATTTAGATTAAGTATTTACAGGTCGCTGGATCGAACGACGTGGTACAATTGAATGGCCACCGAGGTCCCCAGATTTAACGCCTTTAGGCTACTTTTTTTGGAGACATATAAAAGAGAAGGTTTACTTAAACAGGCCAAATAATATTGAAGATTTGAAAACCAGAATTCGAGTGGAGTAAAATAACGTACCGGCTGAAGCCATTCGGAATTCCGTGGACGGATTTTATCATCCCCTGAGAGCATACCAAGTAGCGGGTGGAGGACATTTTCAGAATTTGCGACATTAAACAACCTTTTTATTTTGTTTTGTTTTGCCTTGCTATTTTATTAATTTTAATTGTTTATTTTTGACAAAACAAACTAATGTAGAGTTTTTGAATGCATTAAACAGATATCTAGTGTTAAATGAAAAAATAAATTCATTAGCGAAATATTTTTTTTTATTTCGAACGGTAGCCATTTTGAAATAGCTTGACAGAATCGCGCCAAAATTTAGAAGTATACTGTATGAGGCAAGAGCTTTACAATGATATATCACAAGCTGTATGTTACCATTTAAAAAAAAGGTCGATGGCATCATACCTTTGACAAATGTTAATACAAAAACAAATAAATTACGTCAAAATATGAGCAATTGATTTAACGGGTCTGAGCGTTTTTTTCAAAAACTTATTGGTTGAGACTATATTAATTTAATTCCGGACTTTTGGGCAGCCCTGGAATTAATGTTACCTACTAGTGGTTTTAATATATTTAAAAGAAACCTAGCTAAAGGATGTGTCGGTGGTCTGTGATTGACATTCTGTCAGAGATTTGCCATTTTAGTTATATTTCTGATATAAATCATAAGTAATATTCTGGTGTTAGTTTTTTATTTTTAGTTTTGCTGAAGACGTTTTTATTTTTAGTTTGTTGAGACTTTCCCCGAAACGTTCACAAAATAGATATTTGTCAGTGTCGTTTCTCGGGTACCTTCATAGTGGACCCAGAACTAAAGACTGCATTTTATCATATTTTAATTTTGTATTATAATTGTGGCGAAAAAACCCAACAATAGTTTTCTTTTTAAATCATTAATCCGCCACTACGATTTTGTAATTATTTTTAATACCAGGAAGATAGCAGTGCAGCTTTAAACAAGTGCATCAACTGTTTGGAGGGCTTTGAAACTTCCCACATATAACATATATAAGCTCTGTTGCATATAGTAGTATATAATAACCATTTTTACCGAACATTTAATTTACTGATGAGTCCTTTTTTTTTCAGGTGAAGCCGTTATAATTTTCTAAACTAACATTTTTAATGTAATGTAATAGTAGAGGGTTTTTTTCAGCAACAATTTTCGCTAAACGTATGTTCAGAGATCATTGGCGACTATCTTATTGTACCATACATTTTACCACCTCGATTGAATGGAAACTCCTATAGGTAGTTTCTAGCCGAAGAACTTGACATTCTATTAGAATGCATACCTCTACAAATAAGGGCCACGTGGTTCTACACAACTGTATTTTAGTTGCTCGTCAGTACCTCGACAACACTTTTCCTAATCGGTGGATTGGACGAACAGGTCCCCATATATTTTAAATGAAGAAAACCTACACTGTGTTAGGTCTAACTACGCCACTGGTTGCAGAAAAAAATTGAATTTACACTAAATATGCAAACATACATCAACTCCAAAGTTTTAAGAATTCATCTTTGACCGTTCAGTACTTAATTGAAATAATATTAGTTTTTTTTTTAATTTTTAATACCCTGTATCTCAGAACATACGTATATATGAACTTTTTTTATCAAAATGTCGTGAAAAATTGAGCCCGTTTCATAAGTTACGTAGAGGACTTATGAAACACCATGTATAATTATATATTATATTATAGAAGATTTTTTATCTCAAATTTTAATGCCTATGCAAAATTTTTTATGTGAGAAATCAATAATGAAAAAAATTGTTACTGAAAAGGATTGCTTCAATTGAATTATCTGGTGTTAAAGTTGTTCAGTATACATAATTATTTACTTTTTAAATAGCATGTGAAGGTTATTTGCCTATTTATTTAAACTATATGATCGCATCTACACACATCTAAACTTAAATAGAGCATCTACATCATTTAAGTTAAATAAGCGCTGTTTTCTTTTGCAACAGAAACATGAAATAAAAGCAAAAAAAGTCAAACTATGGCTATGAAGGTTTAATGGTCAATAATGTTTCAGTTATCGGTTAAGCGTGGTCATGGCATTGAACGAAGAATTGCCTTCCCATGACCTCCTTTTTATTTATTTAATTTTTTTTTGTAAAAGGCCAACTCTGCCTTAAATAAATTTACATACCCTAAACATATTATACATATTCCAATGAAGGCAAATGTATGAATTAAAATAATTTTTCGGAACTTTTTCTATTAGTTTCAATTGATGGGATGTGTGGTTCTCATGTACATCATTTGTCGTAACAGCTAGTACTGGTATTTATATATAGAAACATAATTCCTTCAATTAAAGAAAATTACAGTACAAAATGTACTAGCAACATCTACTAATTCCAAGACAAAAATGATCTTTTAACTAGTTAGTTCCACTTTTTGTTGGGTTTTGTTAGACTAATATCTAAATTGTAAGTACCACGTGACTTAAGTTCACAAAAATTGAAACAATTCAAAATATGTTGAAGTCCATTATTCACTAATTTTATGTATGTTTTTTTTGTAATTGTTTCTTTACATAATTCGTCGATCTTCTTACCCTTAACCAGAGACTTATTGTTATAATAAATTCCCACAATTCCTTTTATTGAAATACTTATATTATATCCACTAGTAATACCGTTAATTTAAACTATTATTGCTATTAATAAACCGATTTCAAAAAAAATACGCAGAAGTAACAGCAACACAAAAGTGTAAATGCTAATTTTCTCATAAATTTCCATAATTGAGGTATATTGAAAATAAAAGCATTGTATTCTTGAACTAATTATGCACTTTTTTGCATCAGATCATTTTTGTCTATTTTCAAAAATAAAATGGTAGGGGAAGGTCAATCTTTTTACTTTCAAATGTAGACATCTATGTTTTGGATGAACTGATTTTATTCAGCTTGGTGTCGAAAAAAGTTTTTTTTTTGCTCTACCCGTGGGACCTGTACCGTAATAATTTTGTTAGTGGTCGCCAGATGGCGTTGTTTAATTAAATAATGCTGATTTTCTCAAAAAAATAAAATGGTACGTTATGACTTTTATATCACAATTTATTTGGTAGGTATAAAGAGCATTGAATAGTGCAATAAAAAAATCCAGGTCCCTTTATATTAAGAAAGTTGATGATGGTCCCTCGAATCGGAAACGTCAGATTGGAAAATTAACCTTTTCGTTTTGTAGAGGAGAAAAAGTGACATTGATAAAGGGGAAAATAGTTTTCATCTCTCATTTCAATTAATCCTAAAATTTCAGGAGAATCAAAAAACTGAAAAAAAAATAAGGCTCCAATAGTGATCTTGCCTAACTGTAAAGAACAAAACTTAACAAAGGAACAAAACAAAATATACTAAAACTAGTATCTAAAAGCTAGAGAGAGGCAGGGCAGGACTCGGTTTAAGCAGAAAGATTAAACGGAGTTCTACCTTGCTTCAGTGAAACAACGAAAAAAAATAACCACTAAATGTACTATCAACTAATAATAAACTAACAACAAATATATTTAAAATTACTGAAAACTACCTAAGGTAAAAAAATATAGAATATACGATTCGACTTACTACGAGAAACGATATGGTAGACTATATCGTTTCGCCATCCAAGAAGCTTCAGTCTAATCAACACAGGAAAGATTGCAACTTTGCTTTGACAATGAAGGGCGGCATTTGTTAGTTGTTAGTTCATTTTGCCGTTTTTCTTTTGTTGTTTCACTGAAGCAAAGTAGAATTCGGTTTAATCTTTTTACTCAAACCGAGTCCTGCCCTGCCTCACCCTAGCTTTAGCTATTTTATTGCGAAGCTTATGTGATTATGAGACTGAGTTTTCGTATTTTTTGTTTTGTTCATTTGTTAAGTTCTGTTCTTTACAGTTATGCAAGATTACTAAAATTTCTATTGGAGCTTTGTTTTTTCCCACTTTTCTGGTTTTCCTAAAATTTTAGGATTAATTGAAATGGGAGATGTACATAATTTCTACTTTGCCATTGTTACTTCTTCTCCTCTACAAAATGAGAAGGTAAATTTTCCAATCCTACTTTTCGGATTTGAGAGACCAACATCAACTTTCTGAATTTAAAAGTTGACATGGATTTTTTATTTCACTATTCAATGCCCATCATAACTACCAAATGGACTGTGATATAAAAGTCATAGCGTACCATTCGATTGTTTTGAGAAAATCAGCATTATTTGCAGAAATCCGAAACAAAGCCACTTAGTGACCACTAACAAAGTCATTACGGTACAGTTTATGACTCCACGAGTAAAGCAAAAAAAGCACTTCTTTTCGACACCAAGTTGAATAAAATCGGGTCATCCAGAATAGAGGTAACTACATTTGAAAGTAAAAATGTTTGACCTTTCCCCACCACTTTATTTTTGAAAATAGATGAAAATGGTTTAAAACAAAAAAGTGCGTAATTGGTTGAAGAATACAACGCTTATATTTGCAACATACCTCAATTATGGAAATTTAAGAGAAAATTATTATTTACACTTTTGTGTTGCTGTTACTCCCCCTAGCGGCCAATTTTCGAACCTCAATATAATATTTTCGACTTCGATATAAGCGATTTCTTTCTCTACTATCAATCTCTCTAATCAAAACAGCTGAAAAAGAAAAACACCGTACTCCGTTCTTGTTTTGCGGTCATGTACATTTTTGAAGAATCATAGTTAGATTTTTATTTTTTATTCTTTTTCGTGCACAAAACAAAATGAATAATTTAATACAGAGTTCCATGAAGAAGAAGAAACGACCTGTCAGCCAAAAAATGGTTTTACAAAATCGGTTTATTAATAACGAAGATATGGGGTTTTGAAATTAACGGTATTAGTAATTGATACAGTATAAGGGTTGATCAGTGTAGTTGTTTTAATATTTTTATCAAAGCATGTAGATATTTGGACGAATTTTGCAAAGATTAATTTAATAGAACTATATACGCTTTTTGTAAGCTTTAAAAATGTATAGATGCAAAAATATATTTGTCTGTTAAGCTGATAAAAATTTACTATAAGAAAAATACTTGAGTAATTACTGAATGTAAAGACTGACTATCTTACAACTAGTCTATTTACATATTTTAAGTAATAATGGTTGGTGTATGCGCAATTGTATTTAGTAGAAAGTTCCTTATTCTTAAGTTTGAAGCACCTATAGCAATAAAACGCATTGTTATGTATATTTTGTACCATAATTTGAAAAATTCCATTTTATTTGTAATCCATTAAATGTATTAATAACTCATTATGTTTATCCACTAAAAGAAACAAAATTTAAAATGTCCATTCTATAAAAAAACATTGGATGAAATATTCCTAAACATCTAAAATTTATCATCTGCATTCCTAGAAGAAAAGGCAAACATTTTAATTTTTCTTCCAAATTTCAGAATTATTAAAAAGATCTGATTGAAAAAAATTTTAAACGAAAAATGAATTATTTATTTAAGAAAATTGTCTAACTAATTTTCAATATTATGTTCACTCTAAACAATTAAAAAGTTGTTAAACTCTTTTACGATTCGTTAACATACATCTAATCTATGGAGATATCCACAGGGCATGTAAATTGTTCACAAGTTTCCCCACCTCAATATTCTAGTGATACAAATAGAATTGAGCTTGCTTTTTTATGTTGGTATTTTTGTACAGTTCTGGTGACAATTAAAAACAGCAAAAAAAATCTACAGATAAGTTCGAATGCACCAGAAGAAAACTGAGTACAAGTTTTCTTATTAGTGATAGTATTGTGACCATTACAATATTGGAAAGTCTAAAGTTTATTTCAAAAACTCCCGTTTTAAATGTCTATTTTCCATTACTTGGGAAGCAAAAATAACTTTAGACAAATTTTAAACAAAGCCCTCGGGATTGGCTTTAGGACACTGTCTCAGTAGGAGCGTTTTCACACTACACGATACGATATCGTTGTCAGGGTGTTAGTAAATATTTAAGTGCGACAAACGTCAGGGGGTGTCTGCATGAAAAAATAATGACAGTTTGCTATATAAACGTATGTCCGCAAATGATTCGTTTTCCGAAATACGGGGTGTTAAAAGTTTTTGTTAAAATCTGACAATTTATTTATTGCTCTAAAACCGGACGAGATATGCCAATGAAATTTGGTGGGTTGTAAGAGGTAGTTATTCCGCATTTTTTGACATGCAATTAAGAATTTTATATTCATCACTGGCGCGGATACGGGTAATGATCTCAATTTTTTTAAAGAAAAAAAGACATTTCGAATTAAAAATCATTTTTGAATTCCTCATTCAATTTGTGACAAAAAAATCTCTCTTGCCTTATTTTTTCGTATGGGTCGCGGTTTTTACGCATGTATTTTTCCTTTCTTTAATACATGATCTATTAGGCTACTGTCAACATTTATCTGCTAAATACGGTGTTGGTTAAATACGATTATTTTAACGAAATGTCAAATTAGCCTTTTTTCATTCTTAAGCTTTTTAGTTTGCAGTAATATTATTGTTAATAAGTAATAAATTTTTCTTTAATCGAAAAGAATGGAAAATTTTACAAATGCCTTCACCAAGGTTTGCCTGAAAATTGTACATTTAAGAAACAAACGGTTGACTGCGGGCGCCCTCGAGAAGTACAAACTGTGCCACTAGAAGAGACAATACTCAAGTTAATTTCAGAGTCACCTGAAACATGTACTCGAAAAATTGCCATACATATTGAATGTAAGCAACTTCATTATATTTCAAATTCTTAAAGAACAGCAGTTGTATACGTTTCATATTCAACGTGTGCAAACTCTACTACCTAGAGACTTCTCTCCGCGCCTATTTTTTTGCCAATGGATTCTTCATCAAGTCGCTCAAATTTCAAATTTTTTAAATGGCGTTTTCTTGACTAACGAAGCTACTTTTGGACGATAGTATATACGAAATTTCCATAACAATCACTTATGAGCTCAGGAAAATCCACAACGAATCTTTGAAGCTCATTTTCAGCATCAGTTTTCAATAAATGTATGGCTTGGGGTAATTGATGATCATTTAATCGGTCCATATTTCCTTCCACAATGACTAACAGGCGAATCTTACCTTAGTTTCCTACAGGAAGAGTTAAATCTTCTTCTTGAAGAAATTCCTCTACAGCTGAGACAACACTTATGGTTTATGCATGATGGTGCACCAGTCTATTTTAGCATCAATGTATGTAATTACTTAGATACAGTATATCCAAATCGTTGGATAGGAAAGGGAAGTACGGAAAATTGGACTGCTCGATCGCCGGATTTAAATCTTCTAGATTTTTGCATTTGGGGTTTTCTTAAGTAATTAGTTTATTCCACTCCCGTCGAAAATTTTGATGACCTGAGGAATCGAATTATAGCCGGCTGTGAGACAATAAGAAATACACCAGAAATATTTGCGCGAATACGACAATCAATGAGACGAAGAGTTGAATTACGTCTGAGGGAGGTCACTTTCAACTATTGTTGTAGCTTTACGCCTATTTAAAATTTTATTAGTGTTATTTTCTATTATTGTATTAGATACTTCTTGACAGTGTATTAGAGATATGAAAAATACGCGTTAAGATGTTATATTTTTTGCATAAAAACCGCGCCCCATACGAAAAAGAGAGATTTTTTGTCACAAATTTAACGACGAATTTAAAAATTATTTTTAATTTAAATTGTCTCAGTGGCGTACTATTTTTTTCTTTAAAAAATTGAGATCATTACCTGAATGCGCGCCAATGATGAAAATAAAATGCTTTATCGCATGTCAGAAAACGTCCAATACCTACCTCTTAAAATCCGTTAAATTTTATTGGCATATCTTGACCGGTTTTAGAGCAATAAATAAATCGTCAGATTTTAACAAAAACTTTAACACCTTGTATATCGGAAAACGAATCATTTGCGGACACACGTTTATATAGCAAACTGTCATTATTTTTTCAGGCAGAATCATCCCCTGAAGTTTGTCGCACTTATTTACACGCACCCTATATATTCGACGCTTTCAGACCCGATAACTGTAGCGATGTCGTCCATGAAACGACGTATCACCTAGTTTGTCGTTCCCCTATATCTGTTGGTTGACACAGAAAAATCTTTGGGTTGCTTTATGAAATTTTGGGTTTAAGAAAATAATTTGAACTAACTTTACTAGATTATCAGAAGAAGTTTTTGTTTTCAAAATGGCAATTAAACATGATATACTAACATTAGGTATTTATTGAGTTATTGAGGCATTGTCGAAAAAACAATTTAAGCTTTTTGTTTACAGTTTATACGATAAGATAAAATTTCTAAGAACATATATTAGCAGCAACTCTAAATTTTCACACAATCGTCCGTCCTTACGAAATGGTTTAGCACTTTTACATTGCATTTAAAATTATATATTTAATAGGCTTTTAAAATAGCTAATTTACTACATGAGCATGGCGACTATATTTTTAAACCAAGATAGCTTGCCATGCCAGAAGTTTTCGTCCAGTGATTTTGCTTCTTATACAGGTAGTCCCACTTAAGTCATTACTCAAAGACAGATTGAGATAAAAGTTATTTTGCCTTTCAACAAAAATTATATATGCCTATAAATTAATAAATCATGGTTCTTGAGATTAGACTGTGTCAAATTGAAATTACTTTACAAGTTTTGCCTCTGATTGCACGAGGCATACTCAAAATATAAATCCATTCTAAAGATTGATCTAGCAAAGCTCAAAGACAAAGCTGTTCGCGGATTTAAATCCGAATTTGGTTTGACCTTTGTCAACAAAAGATATGTTGGTTTAAACCTAAAAATCCCTGGTTTAAACCGGGTCAACCAATAAAAGTATGGTTATTATCCAGTTTTGAAGAAAACAGATTTAAACCTCTGGTTAATATACAACTGGTTCTATTTGAAATTAAAAAGTAATCTTATATATATTTGACAGGATTAAAGATCTTTATCCGAGCAGTTTATTATTATTTTATTCTTTATCGAAAATTTAGGTAGCAAAACCCTCTCAGCTTTTACGTAATAACTAGCAAAAACAAATCATTAAAGGTAATCTTAAAACAAAGGCAAAGTAAATTTCATTAGATAAACAATCAATCTAAAATAAAACCCGTACTTTACATAATCAAAAAGAGTCTTAAAACGATCGAACCAACTTGAGATTTAATCAGAATGACTTTAAACCTTTCACTCAAATCAAAAGGTGACTTTCTGAAGGCATTCTATTGATCGTTACAATCTATGAGAACTCGGTAGCATCTACTGACTTTAAAACCTCTAAATTCCTATATTCAAAACAAACACGCCTATTTTCAAATTCTAATAAAATTTAAAAGAAACGTATACTACCTTATATAAAAACCCATTTTTTCAAGATTTTAAACATGGCAGAGAAACAGAAACGTCCGCTTATCAAAAATTGTTGTCTAAATTACAATACCAAACTTATTATAGATTTCATTTTATTAATAATTGGCTTTTAAAACAAGAATGCTTCGATAAGTTACTAAACATATTTTTCTAGGTACAATAAACATCTAGCGATGTGCTAATGTATTTTTTTAGGCTCAAACCACATTTAATATGACTATAAAACTTGTTTTTATAATTTTAAATAAACGTGTAGAACATGGTTTCATGATAACGAGCACGGAAAAAATTATATAGTATATTGTAATCGAAATAATAAGTAAAATATTCGAAAGTTTTTTGTAAATTTTCAATAATTCAACTAAACTTAAAAAATGTTTGCTAAAATTATTAAAGGTGACGATACTGCTTTAATTAAATGTTTGTTAAACATTAAAAAGAAATGTAATAATTTTGTGCGATTAATAAAAAAGTACGGCAATTTTTAAAATTATGCTTGGAAGAATATCTAATATTATAATAAAATCTACAATATAATAATTGTAAAAAGTCTTTTTTTTCTAAAATATTATTGTACATATTTGAGGTCCGAAATTGGCGATATTTGAAATCATTTCCCTCAGTGCCACGGAAGAGAGCTCCCCGACGCGCCGACGCTGTTGTTGAACACACCGCGTTTGTGATTTTTTCTGTTGTTTTGCTTGTTTTTATAAAGACTGTGTTTCGTTGTTTGCTTCGTGATGTGATGTGATTAAAACTATTCTTTATTTATATATTATGTATATTAATAAGGTTTTGGTTAATTTTGGATAGTTATTTAAAAATATAATCATGCGGAAGATAGGAATTTAGGTGACATATTAAGTAAATTGGGGTTAGCTGGTTTACTAACTGTATGTGAAGGTAAGCTTTATGTATCTTATCAATAATATTATTTTATGTAATTTTGGAGGGAAAATTGCAAATTAACACTATATTAAGGTTATGTTATTAATTTAAATTATATTATAAATGTTATTTTTATGGGTATTTAGCCAGGATTCGTTAGTTATCGAGTTAATTATAAAAAATACAGAGAAATAATCTGGGGATAACAATGGTGCTAGAAGAAAACAGAATATGCTTTATTTTATCTCCACATTTTGTGGAGTGAAAATACTTTTCACTAAGTTCACTAACCTAAATTTGTTTGGCCAAAAGAATAATTAGAAAGAAATATGGTAAAAGAAAGTGTATTCTCTTCTCCGATAACTTTAAATTGTATACAGTTATTCAAGGCCAAAAATTTTGACTTAATAGGGGCAAAATAACTATTGAAAAGGGGGATGGATATGTTTTTCGTCACACTTGCTCAGAAAGTTTACTTTTTGATCACATATAGTAGAACGAAAGTTTCCCTTTCCAAACGACGCGTACGTTTCTTTCGTAGGGAGGGAAAGACAATGTAGATATATTACTTATAAGTGTATTGTGTATATCTGAGTGGCGTTAATGTCGAAGATGTACTTCAATATAACCTTAGCCAAGAAAAGAAATAATTCATTGTTTTCTTGTGTACGAAAATTATATTTTCTGTTTTTGATATGAAGATTGTCTTGGAAAGTGCAGCAGAGTTACGAGAGAGAGAGAGAGAGAGATGTTATAGAAATTGCCTTGCTATCTCACTCACTAACAGCACAGATTGACTGCCACCTCTCTACATTTTTCAATAATTATTATTATTACAGTTTATAATCAGAATGGCTTGGATTGCAGCGCAATATTTTTAAAATTTAATATTTAGTTTAGTAAAATTTACAAAAAAATGTATTTTTAGCGGCACAATATATATTTTTTCTAATAAAATGTATTATAAGTTTTAAAATATAGGATAGTAGGGGTATCTATATTTCATTTTGAGGCAAACCCAAATTAATAGTAAAGGTTTCTAAAACTGGTTTTAACCGTTAAGTTTATTACTAAACAATTACAAAACAATATAATAGGACTTAAAAAAAATTAGTTGTCCTATTTAGAACTAAAAATTATAATTAGAGATATAATTTCTTTTGTTATATTTGCAATATTTTTCTCTTCGTCAGATAATATAATAACATTTTTAATGAATATAAGTAAGTAAAATAATGTCAACTGGTGAAAACAGCATTTTTTTTTATCTCAACCTGTTTTACATTTAAAATGCGTCAGTATTCAGCGGGACAACCTGTACATAAATCTATTTTACATGTACTTAAGTGGCAGTGATTTTAAACTTCTGGCAATATCAGAGTGTATTTTTAACTTATGGCAACATATAATTTTTCAAGTGATTCATTTACATTTATTGTTTGAACCATTTAGATAAAAAATTGAAATTTAGCAATTCAATAGCAGAATAAGAACTCCTTGTTTGTGTATATTTTCTGATGGAATATGGACGCTCAACGCCAATTCGAAAAAAAACATTAAATGGAAAGGAGGGTCTGGCACATCTTTTAAAGAATCTGATCTAATTCCTAAAAAATAAGGAAGAAGTTTGAATTTTACAAGAATATTTCACGTAAGAATCGAGATTATTGTAGGTTTTCCAGAATTTTTACCATTTAAATATTTCCGTTATGCCACATTACCAATGGGCGGTATTTTGAAATGGACAATTTTGATGTCCCCATATTTTAGGGATGAATTAAGGTTGGACAGATTTTGAAATGTTGAGACACCAAACATACACAAACAGGAGGTGTTTAGTTTACTATTGAAGTGTGCCAAGTTTTAAATTAAAATCTTTATTGTTTGTGTATTCATTAAAAAGTAATACTGTATCCCTAATCTAATTTAGATATGAACTTGATTATACTAGGCAATCGCTGAACAAAAAAAAAATATCAGTTCCATCTTTGCCTTAGTGCCCACCTGAAAATTAAGTTTTTTTTATAAAAATAATTAGACAATATCAGATAAAAACATATTTTGTTAATTCCATTTATGTATTATTATAACAAAATTATATCGGTAAATTTAAGTCAAAAAACTATTTAAAATTAATGATATATGTAAAATAACTTAATTTGTATATATCTGTCTGTAATCTGAATTATATATGATTTCAGAATCATATAACATAATGTAAATAAATAATTGAGGAAATCTTAAACTTAAAAATGTAAAAATATTTACTCTTAGGTTCATTAAAAAGGTTTAAGAGTTGGACTAGATCTAATCGTTAACTTTTAGTTCGCCAGTTATGTTATGCTTATGTCTCTGTATTTGTTGTCTGTCTCTCATAATTGAGACAATTAAAAACACCAAATCTATAACGGTCTAATTAGTCCTGATCCAGAATTCAACCTTTTTAGTGAATACAGTTATTAAGTTCGATATTACTTAATTTAGAAAAACTCAGTTCATCCAATTTTTTATTATTTATATTTTAGAAGTTATATAAGCTTGTTAAAATAAAACTATCTTGATAACAATATGGTAGTCATAATAGTATATTACATGAAAGTATTCGAAGCGGAAATTTTCAAATTCTTTAGAGAGAGGAGAACAGAACTCATAGGTTGAAAACGATCCCTTTCACATGAGTATAATTAAATTAGGGTTTTTATCTTTAAAATTGTATTTACGAATACATTTCTTTGAAAATTTGCAAAAAAATTTCTTTTTTTGCTTCTCCTTTATTTTCCTGGCTTTTGTAATACAAAGTAACAATCCATAATCTTTCTTCTAATGAGTCCTTTTTCGCGAAAAAATACAAAATAAGTCTAATTTCTTTTAATTTGAAGAGATATAAATACCTATATACTATATGATATATATACTTATACTATATGATAATACTTTTATCACCAATAATAAACCTATTAAAGTGAACAGGTTACGCTAAAATTATTAAGGATAAAACATTAAAATATAAAAATATGATACAAATAGGTATAACAGGCATAAAAAATGCGACTTTTCCAAAAACTATAAAAAAAACAGGGTGTTCCATTTAAAAAATACTTCATCCATGTCGTAAGTCTTTGTTTTTTGGTTCAAACCATTTTTGGTTTATTTTTTAATTCTAGAGAACAAATACATCGAATGGCTATTTTGGATTTTGTTTTAAATACAGGACAGATCAAAAATAAGCCGATATTCAGTCCTCGTAGCAACGCCCGGTACCATCTTCATCCACTTAATCTGGATACAACAAGCCGTAAGTTAAACCGTATGGATATACACCTTTTAAATTTCATATTTTCAGAACTGAATAATAATTAAATTCCAAGAATTAAAAATCATTGAAGAATGCAAGTAATTCCAGTACAAAATGACAAAAATGCTGTTAAATGCTACTATGTTGTCAAGGTGCTATGTTGTCAAGGTGGTTTCACATTTTTAAGTTTTGTTCTCTGGGGATTTTTTAAAAAAGCTTATTGTATTTTACGTTAGATTGTATATTACTTAAAAAATAAATACATATTTTTATCAAGTGTAACTATATTTTCTAAACTATAATATATCGTAAAAAGTACTTTTTGTACTACAAATATTAATATCTGTGTAACTACTTTATATCTGTGTAATATCAATGTGTCTGTGTTAATGTAAATCAAAATATTTATAGTATGTTGTAAAAAGTATTATCTATATGTTTAGGTTATAAATTGTAATGATGTCTAGTTGTTATTCTTAGGTATAAAAAAAAACAGAAAAAAAAATTGAAAACTACATGTATCAAAAGGCTTTTTAATTGTGAAATTGTTTAAGCTCATGCAGCAAAGTTAATTCAAAAGAAAAGTATCTAAGATTGAAACTATTCTCATGCCTACTATTATCAATTTATGCTAAATTCATTACGTATATAGTGCTAAATAATCTATAGAAAAAAGGCAAATCACCAAATGCTTCTGAAAATTCCGTAATAACAAATTTGTTTTGTAATGTAACCAGAAATAATCTGGTTCCTTCTTGGAACCATTAAGTCCTTCAACTTGATACTTGATGGGTATAGCTGCTATTTCTAATGATGATACATAGACATCACTTAAATTAAATGAATAAATATATCATAAAAATAAAAGAGAAACACCAAGCCTAACACTTTTAAATTCAGGTTGGTGTTTAATTTTGTGGCCGACTGTTTCTTTCTTGTCAGGTTTCTTATAGTATATATAATTTTTTATAATTTTTAATTACTCTGATCTACTGCATTATCATGTTAATTTGTTCCGGCACGTAAAACCTATTTTATAATTCTATATTAAAAAGGGCACCCATAATGTGAATAAAAATACTTTTCCTTTTTAAAATAGCAAAAACTATATTTGAAAAACTAAATTTTATAGAAACGGATCTGTTGGTCTTTTAATTTCCACATTGCTCACAAACTATAGGCATGTAATAAATAAGTGTTGCCTTTTCCAAACTGTGATGTCATAATTAACGAAAAATATGTATGTGATAGGGACCATACGATGGTTATCAAAAAAAAAATGTATATATTGCATAAATGTAATTTTTTATTAACTGTAGTTTGCTTGATACGACCTTATTAGTTGTATTAAAATATATTCAAAAGTACCTACTGCACTGCATAGATTTATTTTTAACATTACCTGTTTCGCTGGTCCAAATGATATGTATATTTATTTTTTCCATTAGATCATTTTTCAACGTTTCATCTGTTTCTGTCAAAATTAAAATAAATATATATAAACAGGGTTTTTGTCTATATTTTAACAGGAACTTATTGCTCAACATAGCCAAGACGACTTCACTAATGTTAAAAACATTCCTTCAAAAATCCAGTAACTGAAGGATCAAACCTCAGGGAAAATATGAAAGCAGGCCATTATTTTTTTAAATAATATTGTAACTATTTGAAAGATCTTTTAAACTAGACAAAGTTTACATTGCTAACCTCTTTAAAAAGTTACAAAAGTGCTGTTTTTTTGCCAGTATTTGCCCAAATATGGTAGATAGAGCGATTGAATCCTTGATTTCAGGAACAGAGCATTTTGCTAATTTTATTGTAATCAACCGTCCCATATCATCAGTCACGCACTATCGAGCCAACAACTCCTAGAACAAAAAGGACAAAGTGCTACCTCTAAAATTGCTCTGACGTCAGGTTCCGTAGGTGAACGATTAACGAGTTTTTGATTGGCTACCGCGCCGACCAATAAGTAACCGACAGTTAACTTTGAATTCTGTTGCCGCCGAGTTGTCTTTGCAGCAGCGCTGCTAGACTGGGAAGTGTTTTTAAAACCAGGATCTGTTTTCTTTTTAATCAAAGATATTTTTATAATATTACCAATCCTATTACTTCCCTCGTAAAGAGGAAGTATTGCAATCAAGAGAAAATCTGAGATCTGAGTATATTTTTCAGGGTTCTTAACTGCCTGAAAACATGTTTTTTCTACAACCGTCCTTAAAATCCTATTTTACACACTGATTGCAGTAGCTAAAGCTTGTTTTCAAGCACCGATGTGTGAAATACAATGCTTTCCGTAAAGGATTTACTTCACGCACCGGCTCAATAAGAAATGCATGGGCCGCCATTAATTTTAGGCACCGGGCCCGCATTGGTAATAATTTTATTAGGCGGCCGTGCCTCGCAATTTGTATCGTTGTCATGGTAACGAGTTGTCAAATTGCCAATGCAAACAGTTTAAAATAGACATTTTAAGTTCGAATAGTAATTTGAACAGTTTATTATTTTAAGTTATAATAAGCAATAATTATGGACTCTGATATAGAAATGTGTACGCCACCAGATATTACGGGAGCAGCGAAAACAGCTAGTAATTCTCTGTTACCTCAGAAGTCAAAGGAAATTTATGAAAACACGTACAATAAATTTATGACCTGGCGCAGTAAGAACAATATTAAAACCTTTTCTGAAAATGTTTTACTCGCATATTTATCAGAATTGTCAAAAAATGTGAAATCATCAACACTATGGAATCATTATTCAATGCTAAAAAGTACTATTAGCATTAAAAATAACATTGACATTGGTAAATATCCAAAAGTTCATGCATTTTTAAAACGGAAGAATGAAGGATATATTCCACAAAAATCTCGAATATTGGAGAAAGAACAAATTTTCAAGTTCATAAATAAGGCTCCTGACGAAGTTTTTTTATTAACCAAAGTGATATTAATATTTGGGATTGCTGGTGCTCTAAGAAGAAGCGAAATTTATAAGCTAAAAATGTGCGATATTCAAGATTTAGGAAGTGTTCTTGTTGTATCCGTCCCTGATACAAAAACCAAAATAACAAGAAAATTTACCATTACCGAGCATTTAGAATTATACAGAAAATATGCCGCCCTTCGTCCCCAAAATTATCAAGAAAACAAATTCTTCATCAAGTATCAAGGAGGAAAATGTACTCGCCAAGTCGTCGGGATAAACAAATTTGGAAAATTGCCTAGTGAAATAGCAAAATTTTTAAAACTACCACATCCAGAAAAATATACAGGCCATTGTTTCAGACGATCATCTGCTTCCTTGCTAGTTGAAACCGGTGCAGATTTACTAATGTTAAAACAACACGGCGGTTGGACATCTTCAACGGTAGCTCAGGGTTACGTAGAAAATTCCCTTAACAAGAAAAATGATATTTCAAATAGACTTTTGTCAGTTCAAAATCCAAATATGACCTCGATCACAAGCAGCAATATTATTAACAAATCATCATCAAAGGAGGCTACAGAAGTTAAATTTAGTAATCTAACAAATTGCAACATTACTATTAATAATTACAATAATTATAAAGAAGAAAATTAAATAATTTAACTATAATTTCTATTAAAAAGTTACAATTATTATAAAGTAGAAAATTAAATAATTTAACTATAAGTTCTATTAAAAAGTTACAATTATTATAAAACAGAAAATTAAATAAATAGTTCATTAGTTTAATTTGTATTATATAAAGGAGAAAATTAAATAGTTTAATTTTATTTCGTACTTGTATTATTTACGGTTGTAGAAAAAGTATAGTGTGCAATACGTGCGTGAAGACTTTTATACCCTTGTGTGATATTGTGACCCTCGCCTTCGGCTCGGGCCACAAACATCACACTCGTGTATAAAAGTTAACTTCACGCACTTGTTACACAATATACTATTTTCGATTCGCGGCTTAGCTAAAAAATCACTTTATCGATTAACTTAGAACTCAGACCTAGATTAAAGGGGGGAGGGGCTACATATGCTATTGCACAAAGCCACAAAGCTTTTTTTTAATAAAATGTAATTTAAAAGTTGCCAACCTCGCTTAGATAGGGCACCTTATCGCTTATTAGTCCCAGGCTTCGTAAGTAATTAATCAGGCCCTGGTTAAATCCTGGTAAAAAAACAAGAGTAATTTGAAGATGAACTCGAAATATTTTGATAGAAACCCAATATGACGAAACAATATAGCGGCCAAGTGAAATGTTAATAAATATTAGTGAAAAGCTGCCTATCCAATATGCCAATCTCAAATTTTATGCAAGACATAATTGTGGTATAATAGAGTACAATTTTGCCACAAATTCAAGTAACGGAACAAAATAACCCCAAACAAAAGAATTGTAATCGTGGAAAAAAAAAGAGTTTTACATATCTCCGCGTTTTAGCAATCATAGATGCCAAAAAATAGTTAATAAAACTAAAGATTTACCATAATGGAGGTTAGAGTACAGCGTATTACATAATTGAATATCGTTTATTTCCTTTAAATAAAGGCGGTGGAAGTTTGTCAACGTCGCACTCCATCTCATTAGAAATTCTCAAAGTCGAAGAGTAACCTAACCTAGTCTTTGTGTTATTGTTTTGTGCCAACCGGCTTTTCGATATATTTTATGTAAACTTCTACTTTTCATTTGTGATTTTATTTAAATAGTGATGTAAATAGACAGTGTAGCATTATGCCATATATACAGTGTGTATCAGCCAAATGGAATAAATTCGATAATAAATAAATGGGGGCGTGTTCGGAAAAACGCTTGGACCCGTCGATTGGTATTTTTAGTTGCTCATTTTCTCCAATAAAAACTTTTTATACAGGGTGTGTCCTGTAACAGTGGTCAATGTCAACTTTCTTATTTCAAATGCAACACCCCGGATATTATTTAATTTTTGGATTCTTTAGGAGATTCTAAACATATTTTAAGTTCAATGTCCTATACCTATCTTCAACTATTTCGGCAATATTAAGTGTTTTCAAATTTATTTTTATTTTATTTATTTCGAATTTATTATTATTCATGAAAGTGGCTCTGGTTACTGAACTATTTATTTGATTACAAAAATTCGCTACAACACACTCAATACTTATTTACCATTTAGGTCTTCATATTAAGAATGTAAGCAAAAACCATTTTAGCGTTCCTTTTTATTGATATGGAACAAAAAGAGATAGTTTTGTTTACTTTTGTGTAAAATGCCTGGCCTTTCTCTTTGCAAGACAGTAGTTGTCAGTATCAGTGTCATAGTCTTTTGAATTTCGTTAACTGCATAATACCTAATATCAGAAAAATGGTTCATTTAACAGAAATGCATAAAATAACAATTCTACAAATGATTGGTTATGGAGATAACACACGAACACAAGTGGAAGTTGCTCGCTTATTTCATGAAAAATTTCCAAATTTGCCGCATATATCCCAAGGGACAATTAGTAAAATAGAAAAGCAGTTTCGCGAGCTTGGACATGTGAGGCAGATAAAAAAAGCAGCTGCCAATTCAATAAATGATGATACTAAATTGGATATTATGCTTGAGTTTGAGGAAAACCCACATATTTCTAGTCGACAAGCCGCCGCAATGTTCGATATTAGCCATTCGTCGATTATTCGAACATTAAAAGAAAATAAAATGCATCCCTATAAAGTGATAGCAACTCGGGAGATCATGGAAGACGATTATGATAGGAGAACTTATTTTTGTGAACAAATGATGGCTATGTTAGATAACAATGTTATTGAATTAGAACATGTTTTGTTTTCGGATGAGTGCACCTTTACACTTCACGGTCATGTAAATCGTCAAAATTGCCGCTATTGGTCTAGGGAAAATCCTCACTGGATCAGCGAAGAACATACTCAATATCCTGAAAAGGTTAATGTTTGGGCAGGAATTGTTAGGGATCATATCATAGGCTCCTTTTTCATTGACGGCAATTTGAATGGCGATAATTATTTAGCACTGCTCCAAAATAATGTCGTGCCAACTTTGACAAATTTGTATCCGGATCCAGCAAACCCACAAGTTCCAGCGAATATGATATGGTTTCAGCAAGATGGAGCACCCCCCCATTACCAAATTAATGTCCGGCAGTACCTCAACGGAATATTTCCAAATCGGTGGATAGGGAGACGAGGATCGATAGAATGGCCAGCGTGATCCCCTGATCTGACGCCATTAGACTTTTTCTTATGGGGACATATTAAAAATGTTGTATACAAAACTAAACCCCTCGACTTAGCTGACTTAAGAAGACGAATAACGCTTACGATTAGATCGGTTACGCCTGAGATGCTAAATAACGTTAGAAGAAATTTCTATTTAAGATTAGGAATTTGCCAAGACGTTCGCGGCGAGCATATTCAACAGTTCCTAAATTAACTTTTTACTTTTGTTTATACATTATGAAGAAATAAATAATTTTATTTTTTTAATCTTAATTTTTGCAATAAATTTGAAAACACTTAATATTGCCGAAATAGTTGAAGATAGGTATAGGACATTGAACATAAAATATGTTTAGAATCTCCTAAAGAATCCAAAAATTAAATAATATCTGGGGTGTTGCATTTGAAATAAGAAAGTTGGCATTGACCACTGTTACAGGACACACCCTGTATAAACAGTTTTTATTAGAGAAAATGAGCAACTAAAAATACCAATCGACGGGTCCAAGCGTTTTTCCGAACACGTCCCCATTTATTTATTATCGAATTTATTCCATTTGGCTGATACACACTGTATATGTTGTGTGCTTTTTTGCAAAGGGAACTATTCCAAAGACACTAAAACTAGAGTTTTTCTGTTTCCTCGGTACGAAGAATTACGCCGAAAATGGTTAAGTGCTATCCCCCGTGACAATTTTGTTCCAACTAATAACCGTGTGTGTGAGTGGGCTTTCGAACGTGAGGATTTTATTTGGACAATTTCACAACAGGATTTCAAAACTGGTGAGATCGTTACAGTTTAATTAAGTTAGCCACGATTAAAGCAAACTAGCGTACCTACTAAAATTCCGAACTGTCCCAAATATTTATCAAAAAAGGTGTCATTCGGAAAAAGTAAAGACTATAAACTTAAAGAACTTGATGAAATTCGTTTTCAACGGGCAATTGAAGAAAGTGAACATGAATATATTTAGCATAAAAAACTAAGTGAATTCACAAATTTTGAAGAATTTAAGATACTATTTCAATGTTTTAGGGTTAATGAAGGATGGTTTTTTATTAATGACAGTCCTAAGATTACTATATTTAAAGTAGAGCATTCTACGTGCCCTGGTATCACTTCGGCTGTTGTAATAAATAACGATTTTTAAACTATGACATATCTTTATGGACAATCCATAAACATAGAAGTACTGAAAGCACCATTTTTGACAAGTAATCTGGATCAGATAAGAAATTTACTGGACACCATTGATAATTCAATGACAAGTCACTCGTGACAGTGTAATCCCAAACATGATATAAATCCCGAATGTGACACTAATAATAGCACGAATGCCTTAAGGCTTAACAAAGTACTGACTTATGTCCGATGTTTTTAAAAACCTTAAAATAGAGGACGATAATTTGTTGCAAGGCGTTCTATATGTGAACAACTAAAATTGCGCGCACTTTCAAAGTTCTCCCAATGTTATTATATTTAATCCTCACGCCTTAAAGAAGTCATGAGCCAATTATTTTGCCCCACCCTGAAACAATTAAGGGAGTGTGTAATAAAATTTTCCCCCTTCCTGTATTGTGTGGAAACACGTTTTCTCGTTTCTTCTCGATGCGTATTACATTTTCTGACTCCACAGATCCTTTATGTCTAACCAATGTTTCTGTCACTGTTGAAGCACTGCAAGAGACTTCTGGCTGGGTCTTATTGTATAAAATTTTATTCGCTACTTCCGCTTTATTATTGAGGCTTTCAGCTACGTAACTTTCCGCTATACTAGCGGATTTCCACCATGTCGCTTGATAGCTACTACTTCAACTCCAGTATTTGCTAATAAAGTTGCCGACGTTCTTCTAAAAGAGTGTCCAGTATACATTTTGAAGTTCTCAAACTTTAGAAATTTCGCAATTTTACTTCGAATTGACGAAAACGTATTTTTCCCGATGGGCTGGTTTAAGCACTTTCCATTTTGATATCGCATAAAGAAGCGCGGATTAATAGTCGTCATATGGGATCTTGTAACAATGTACTTTTGAATTATTTTGAAATGACAAACCTGAGTGTCGGCACTTTTTGTCATTGTAAATGTACGTGACATTCCATTTTTGGAGTCAGGAATCGTCACAATTATGACTTCTTGACTTATTTTAACATTGTCCATTTTCATTTCATATATCATCGGGGGCTTCAAGCATGAACTTATTCACATCTTCCCTGTTAAACAAATTCGATTTTTTGGGTCTATAACCATCATTTCTTCTTTTCAAAAATGCTCGAAGTTTTGGATACTTAGAAATATCTATATTTTCCCCTATAAAAAGGGTGGACTCCAACATCGAATACTCACACCATAAGCTTGATGGGGACTTCAATATAGCACTTTTTTCGTGGAAATACGCCAAAAACAACGTTTCTGAGACTGCAGTAGCCGTCTTGCTTTGGCACCAATTCTTAAAGTATTTATATGCTGCTTCATACCTTTTTTTTCGACTTTTCTGGTAGTAGAGATAAACAAGCAATATTCGCTGATTCTTCTATGTCTGAAACATCCATTTTGTCCACACAGAATCAAACCATTCGACTTCTTCAAACTTTTCGCAATGAATTGTCAACTTGACGTTGTTGATAAAATAAAAACTGCTTATGTCGCTCTGGCAACGGATCACGGCTGCCTTCATAATTTAATGAGAATGCTATCGAATGTAATGATAATGAAAATTCAAAAATAAATACATTAACTAGTCGAGGACGAGTTTGCGCCCGAGCGACAGCGAGGGCTGCCAAAAAAAAGTACATACATCCCTTATAGTATAAATAACTATTCAACCGATCCTCACTTCGATGAAAAAAAAATTTCTAGTTTATGCTCAAAATATTTTTAAATTTTTGAAAAACCAAGAAAAAAATGTAAGCTTACTTATGGATGAAATTCACATTGATTCATGTTTGGACTATAAAGGTGGAAATATTGTAGGGTCTGCAATAAACAGCAATTTGTTAGCAACAACTGCATATACATTTATGATTAAAAAATATGTGCCTAACATATTTCTCAATATTATAATTTATTGGGTTAATTAACTTTTGCTGTCTGAGGATGCTTAAAAATATATTTATTTCAGTGTATTTTTACCATGCCTTTGAGATACTATACCTATGCTATAACCAATAAGCTTGGTAATGAGTAAACTAAAAATATTTAAATCTTAATAAGTAGACTAAAGTTTGGCACATGAATCTGAGTCTATGAAAAGAATGTGAGTAACTATGGAAACGATGCAATGATCATTCGCGGTAGGCTACAACTCTGTATATACATGGAAACGGCCTGTTTTTGACATACCTCCCCCTTTCGTCGATGTTTTAGATCTGTGTGATGTACATTACCTAGACAATAAACGTTTTGTAACTATAAATTGAGAACCGGTTTTAAAACTAAAATTTATACTATTTCTATTTGAATATAACATAAATACTCGCATAAATTAATTATTTATATGCATCTACATTCTTATATATGGCTGTTTTTCATCTCAGAATCTCTCTACACCTTTATTGGTGTATTGAAAATTGAATTAACTCCTAATTACTGCTTTATTTCTTTCCAATAATTAATTCTAAAGTAAAGATCTTGCTTAAAAACAGTAATAAAGTATGCCGCGTTTGCGCATATCTTCACCTACGACCGATGACGTCACGTCCCAGTACTTGGTCCTTGTGTTCTAGGAGTTGTTGATCGAGCACGACCAAGCGTCACCGACCAGTTTGAAGCTGAAAATTGTTGGTTTTTAGTCGACGCCCGACGGTTGTCATAACAACAATGGGCAGTATTTAACAATTTGCCAATTGCACATTTCTGATTTTAGGATTTAAAATATAGGTATAAATATGAATAATATAACAAAAACAAATCAAACAGAACATTGTTTGTAACTGCTATTTTCATTATTTTTTATACTTCGGCTTTGAAGTTTGAATGTCATTGTCAAAATTAGCAAATTCTAAACGATTGGTAGGACTCGGCGCTGTGTTCCAATGCTTTTTAATGCATACGATCACGATTGAAGAAGATGCTCTGTGACTCTCCCAGTCACAAAACTCATATTCAGAAATAGTTTAATAAAAGTGATAAGGTTCTCTAAAATTTAGGATAGATACTAAATTGAATCATAAGTTACACCAACGCAGTGACTAGTAAAATAGTATGGACTGTATGGTTGTTCTGAATTAAATGAAAAACTACTGTTATTTTTCTATTTTTTTTTTAAATGAAAACTTGAAGTAGGAAAACACTTTTATAACAAACAAATTTAAACTAACATGCTTCTTCATTAAGTTATAAAAATTCTAAAAATATAAATTGTACTTTTTCATGCGTGTGCTATGTTAAAAGAAATTTCCAAAAGCTCTGGATTTCTACATCCACAAGGTTGAGAGTTTTTGATAGGCTAAGTCTTGTACTTAGGTTGTTTCTGAAATCAGCTATTGTTTCAATCCGGATAATATACGTTTAGAATACTAAATTAGGTTTTTTTTGCGCTTAATCGATAATTCGTTTTTATGACGAAATATTTTTCTGAAATCCGCAATTCAATTATATAAATATATAAAATGATGTTGAAGATATCTTAAATAAAAATGACCGTTATGTGTTTTTCCTTTATATAATACTCTCCTGACACAAATCCTTCGGAAACTAGAGTTAATTTTCTCCCATTGACATCTCAAAAGAAAAATCTGAACTTCTGAACGTATAGCGATACCAAATTTATAATACCTGATTATATTTATGATACCTGATAAATGATTGCTTTTAATGTTTAAAAAAAAATTAAGAGGGGAAATCCCTGGCTATAATTAGTTTTTACCTCTAAACTTTCCAAAATATGGAAAAATATTTTTGTATTTTTTTTCTCTAAATTTTTTATGGTTTTACAGATTTAATCGTATTTTAATGAATAAAATAGAATCACTTATTCCATAGACTTCATATTTTGGTTAAAAAGTTAAGGGCTATATGGTGATGGAATGGTAACATGTTGGTACAAATCCAATGGCGGCCTAGTAAAATAAAAAAAAATATTACTAAAGAACTCTTTATTCAATTTACCTCCAATTTTGTGCAAAAAATAAGTATGATATAGAAATAAACTCGTAAAATTTTAGTAAGAATCTAAAATTGCAAAACAAAACGGCGGCCTAATAAAATGTTTAAAAAATCAGTCTGAAAAAAATACTTATTCGTTTGATTTCAAATTTTGCGAATTTAAATGTGATCTGGAGATGGCCAAATTTTTTTACAAATTCAAGATGGTGGAAGAAAAGGGCGGCCAAATAAAATGTTTAAAAAGATCAGCGTAAAAAGACTTTATTTGAATTTTTTTCTTTTCCATGCTATTCGTAAGAAGGAAGTATTGTAATCACGAAGAGTCGCTCTCCGAGTTTTTTTTCAGATCTTCACGTTTCGAGGTCCCTAGCTTGCAAAAAAACATGTTTTCTCAATTCCGTCGATTTGTTTGCCAATCTGTCGGTTTGTCTATCTGTCAGTTTGTCTATCTACCTGTTTGCGGCATAGCTAAAAATTTACTTAGCCCATTGAATTTAAAGTTTGGTCGAAAATTAAGGTTCATATGGGGATAGCCTGTTATCTTTTTGGTAAAAATTTAGTATGGGGCGGCAGAACAAAAGCCCTGCCTAGTGAAATGTTAACAAAATTATGGCTCAATTTACCTCAAATTTTACACAAAAATCAAGTGATACATAAGAATGAACCGTTAGCAATATGGTATGATTCTAAGACGGCAAAAAAACGGCGGCCTAAAAAATATTTAAAAAACTATCCTAGAAAAACTGCTTATTTTGACAAATTTCGATCCAAGAATTGAATATGATATAGAGGTAAAGTGGTCTAAGTTGTGGTACGAATTTAAGATGTGGGAATAAAATGGCAATCAAGATGAACGTAATAAAACCTCTTATTTAATTGACTTGAAGTGATAAACTGGTAAAATTTGGGTACGAATTCATAACGACGCAACAAAACAGCGATTTTATTCAGCGATTTTGTTGTATTTTTAAAAAATCAGTGTAAAAACTGCTTATTCATTTTATTTTAAATTATATTCAGAAATCAAGTGTGGCATAGGTAGAAACTGGTAAAATATTGGTACGAATCCAATATGTTGGAACAAAATGGTGGCCAAAAAAAAGTTTGAAAAGACGGTTTTATGTGTTACTAAATGACTATGACTCGAACTAAATTATCTGACACTTCACTATTCATAGTAAAACGAACGAGTGAAGTTCAGAGTAAAGAAAATTTACCGATTTTTTTATTGAAAATTTTAAATTGAAAATACTAAATACCCTCAAAACTGTAAAAATCGGATTCTTTTTTAAAACCACTTTCTACTCATCTGAGCTTATTTTTTCGAGTGTCTAATGCATAAAATCAAAGACAAATTCAGGATCTTTCCTTTCGATATAATGAACATGGGCTTCTGTGTACGTGGGGGTAAGAAATCAACTTGAGTGAAAATTGCGGCAGACAACGCTTTAATAGTTGCTGCATATGCCCAGGTTGCTAGTTCAAAAAAAAATACATCCAAAATAAAATTGGCATATTTCTTAATTTCCTTGAGGTCCAACCTAAGTTCTGCTTTTTGAACTATAACTAAACAAATATTTATTTGTTAGCCTTTATATATTAGTAACGTTGTCTTGATCACATATCAAAAAATTTGGGGCGCTATTAAGCTAACATTATAGAAAACATATTTCCGACTGATTTATGTTTTTATAAAACCTTTTAAAATATACATAAATACCCTGTTCACCTTCCCCTGTATTGTATCGTAAATAGTATAAGTGTTGTGATACATAATAGGCTTAATAATAGGCTACATAATATCAGATTACACATACTTGCTTTATATATTGTAACAGTTCATATTTTTGCTGAATTTTATTTAAAAATTTATTCGTACTATATTATCAACAAAAATATCATATTTTAAAAGACCCCGCACAATCCTTACGGAAAATGGTTTTCAATGAAATTTTGATATGCTGTAGTTTTCAAACTCTTGATCAAAAGTTTTCGTAGGCACAACTCAGACTTGCAGCTAGTTTGCGGTTTATAGGGCGTCAAAGTTGGAATTTTGCCTGTTCTTTATTTTATGCATTTTTTTATATATTTTTATTCTTAAGTACTATACTAATACGCGTTCAAATAAGTCAATAACTTAGAATTTCGGATATTAGAAGTTACTGTATGTATATACAGTGTGTAACTGTTTTCCAAAATGCAGTCATTTTTGTTTCATATTCGACCGCATCTGAAATACTAAAATTCCAATTTTTACAAAGAGTTCAACTAAGTTAAAACAGTCAGATTTGGCTAATTTGTAATACGTTTATTCAAATTAAATAAAGATTAAAGAATTATATCCAAAAGATTCGTAAATAGCTGACTTTACCGTGGCCATGAATTTTAATAAAAGTTTTGTAACCTATTCATAATCCGAAAATCTAGACCTCTTAGGCTTACTGCAAGAATATTTAAGTAGGTACACGGTAAAAAAGACACATTTTAATTCTCAAAAAGAATAAATAACACCATGGAAAGGTAAATAATAACAGGTATAATATAAATTGAAGTATAATACCAAGTGTCAAACAGACCATACGAGAACTATTCTACCCGGTTTTACAAAATAATTCTACTAATGGGATATTATATACAACTAGTTCGATAAGTATTTGTCTCACTTTGTTTTAATATCTGTGAGATACTATCGAAAATACCAAATATAATAGTAAAATAAAAAAAAAATAAAAGTAGGTCAGCAATTTTCCCATTTTAGACTTAAAAAAAAATAACATAAAGTCAACGGAGCTCTATAGTATTTATAATAAGACTTCTAGTACCGAACATTAACAAGACAAGAAGGAGCACAGTCCGTCGAAACTTTTAGGTTGTGCTTACAATAACGCGCCGAGGAATCCGAGAAATTGCTACAGCTGTGCAGGTGCCCGCTTAATTATTCAATTGACTTAATTTAAATTTTGTAGAAAAATTAAATGTGATATAGGGATAAACCTCGGGATAAACTGGCAGAATTCGACATGACGTAACAAAATGGCGGTGTTTGTCAATGTAAAAAGTACTTATTGAATTTAGTTTTAATTATGCCCAAAAATAAAGTGTGGCATAGGTAGAAACCATGATACAATAAACCGAAGGTATGATATCGCGCATTCCTCTGCTACGTCATCGCGTGATTAATGCCGGCTGTCATTGACCTTCGGCCATATGATTTCAGTGCATTTTCAGTTGATGTTTAAAAATTGGCGCAGTTATCCTCAAGGCTTTTTGTCAAAGATGACTATATGTCATTAATCTATATCAAAAAAGACAACAATGTAAATCTGGACGAAATAGTCAACATTTTTAATAAAAAATAGTTTTTTAACTAGAATAAGGCTTATATTAAATCTGTTTATATAATAACATATAATATAGGAACAAACGGCAACTTGTGCACATAAAGGTTAAACTTGTTTAGTGTGTGATGTTTTATTCCCTATCATACTTTCATTTTTTTAATTATATATTAGGGGAGGAGCCCTGTACGTCCCTGTACTTATCAAAAAACACAGATGTTATAGCATTTATTAGTTTAAAATTGAACTAGATATAAACATGCATAACAAAATAACAGCATAAAATTAAATACTGTCGGATTTTATACAACTTTAACTCTTTCTTTTGCGTGTTTTTTATATTTTTATTTATAAAATATATAACTACCATGTCAAAAGTTTTTTATTTTAGTGAATTATATGTCAATGTTTCATTATAAAAAGATTTTTAATTAAAAAAAAATGTTAATATAATGTTTAAACACAAGAAACGACATACATCTCCATAAGGAATTTAAAAACCTACGCACGCAATGACGTCACTGCGCAAACCGGACGCAATTGAGACCCTCTTGATATCATACCTTCCGTTTGTTATATCATGGTTAGAAACTACTAAAATATCGGTAGCAATCCAATATGATGGAAAAAATGGCACCCAATAAAAATGTTTAAAATATAGTAATGACTATTATACTGAAATAAATTGGGCCACTTTTCACTATAATAAAAGATTCATAACGAGAGAAGTTCCGGGTAAAGAAAATTTTGCGGTTTTTTTATAGATAGTCAACAATGTAAACACTACAGCATTGCCGTCCCTACTTGAAAGATTTATATAGTATCATGCAAACATTTTTAAAAAACTATTTTTTGTCATTATTTGTACATTGATATTTTAATATTCTTCGATCATATCAGCAGTTACGTTTAGCAAAACTTTGTTAATATCTTGGATAGAATTTGCACCTTCAACCTCATTACGATATTTTTGAGAAAATAATTTCTTGAATGGCTTACAAAATTGTATTGGAGTTGCATTTCTCGCCACAAAATTCGAAGCAATTTTGATTAAGATTTCTTGTTAAAAGAAATGAATAATTTTCCGTCTTAAAGCTCCCATAAAGATAGACAAGAGTTAATCGTAATTTTCCAGCCATTTACCAAACCCGAAACACTAAGTAAATTGGTAAATGCTTATTTTCATTTAAAAAAAGAATAAAAAATTAGACTCATGCAGCGCGCTGGCAAATATAAAGACAATTGATATATGTTAATGTTCGGTGGTAGATATCAATACTTTATTCAACGACGGACAACCGGTTTATGCAACTCGCCCGGCAGTGACTTCGAGGGATCGAAAAAGCATAGCATCCGATATTCGAGTGAGATAGGCATAACAAGGGGAGGAGCTCCTTCTTGTCTTGTTAATGTTCGGTGCTTCTAGTTACTAGAGCATTCGAAAATGCACGAATCGTCCTGACTGAATATATGAATGACTTATTAATGAAGTTTTATCGTAATATTTAACACGGCATAATTATATTAAAGTGAAATTAGTTAAACCTGTTAGATTAGTCGCATAGTTTGTCTATAATTTTATGGGCCACATTGTATATTTTTATTTACAATAGTTATGTTTATATGCTATATTTACTGACAACGTATGTTCTATAATTAATTGGTGTCACATTTTACCGGTTACATAAATATCCCATTAACATGCTGCCAATACAAAACGTGTATTAAGATTCATTAAAAAAAAATTAAAAAATGCATAAAATGAGGAACAGGAAAAAGTTCAACTTTGAGGACCTGTACATCGAAAACTAGCCACAAGATTGAGTTGTGGCTATGAAAGCCATTTCCCATAAGGATTGTGTGGGGTCCTTTTTTCAGTTACCTAACCTTATTGGGTTTTCAAATAAAAATCATTATGGAAGAAGTAAACATTCTATTAACTTTTGTTAAGTAAAACCATTTGCTTATAAGCCAATGGTAAAACAGTTTACTTTAAGAGTTTTTAACAAATTTTAGATTGATTAATGCCAAAAAAAACATTATTTTTCATCCATTGCAAATACATAGGTATGCACTATGCAGCAATGATTTTCATAAATATATTTAATGAATTAATCTGTCTACATGAAACTGTGTATTTATAACATGTACCTAAAAGTAGATTTTTTAAGTTGTAATAAAAATGTGAACTGAAATGTGTTTTTTATTCAGCCCACTCTATCGAAAAATACGTCGCGTTACCGTATTGACTTTAAATACGTTTCCTGCACCACGTTTTAACTAAATATTAGGTGTTGGTGCAGATTGTTGTAATCGTCTTAGACCATGGAAAGAAGGTAATTCGCAAATCATAAGAATATCAAGATGGGATGTCTCGTCCTTTGGTATCAATAAATAAGATTTTCTTATTTATTTACAATTGAATCGTTTCTCTCTTATTTTCCAAGAAAGACAACAGCATTTTTGATAAAAAAAATACATCAGATTTGTTAATCGATGGTATCGATCATGTACAAGGTAACCAAATAAACGTGCATGGTATTGAACCTCGGAAACTTGCGGTAAAAAATTTTATTACTAAATTGGTCAAAAGAAAATCCTGGAAATTATTTTCAGGTATCTAACATGAGGGCTAGGAGGCGTATATGCCATCTTGAATGTAAAAAAGTGGTGTTTCTCGGAATTCTGCTCCATTAAGTTAACAAAGAAATATACGCTGTCTATGCTATATACAGTCCTTTTGTTAAAAACTTTTTGCCGTATCTCTAAAAATAAAAAGGTGAGGATGTTCAAATGTTTTTGTAAATAGACATAAGTAACTTCAAAACGACTGAACGGATTTCAACAAACTTGGTGTGAGCAACAAAACCTATTTTATTTCTGGTGATTGTAATTTAGTATGTCGACATTTGAGGGCCTTTTTCTATCTTACAACAGAAATTGTATTACTTACTTTTTTTTTCATGAAAAAATAGCAAAATGATGTCCGAACGAGCTAGTGAAAACCGCGCTTCGATATCTTGTTCCTAACCTTAACCATCGGTGAAAGAAAATTTAACGGATTTTGATAATTTTTCTGAAAACGTATCTTCATATATTTACCAATGTTTCTTTCTTATGCAAATTATGGCCCTGGAAAGGACCAACTAGAAAAAAAAGGTTTTTAATTAATGCCTCCTTAGATGCTAAAATTGGTGTCCATCAACTTCAATTTCGGCTCTTGATAGGTTGCGAATTGCATTTCGAATCCTGTTTTCCATTTCTTACCTAGTTGCAGACTGAGTTTAAAATACGATGTCCTTTAACCGCCCCCATAAATAGAAATCTAAATAGGTTAAGCCTGGGGATCTGTATGGCATGTTAATAGATTTGCTCTTCCAATTCACTGCTGATGAAATATTGCGTTTAAATGTTCTTGCACATTTACAGCAAAATGTGCTGGACAACCGTCTAGTTGCAAAAACAAATTTTGTCGTGTTTCCATTGATATATTTTCAACAAAATCTGTAACTCGTTGACCAAAAAATCTAGAAACGTTGCCAATTAGTGGTCGATCGAGGAAATATGGTTCAATAATGCTGCCTCCCAGGATGACACAATACAAATTAAGACTCCAATTTCCTTGAAGTTAAACTTCACGTAACCAATCAGCATTTTCCGCAGATCAATAATGCATGTTATGCATATTGACTTTACCTGTTGAAAGTTGCTTCATCTGTCCGAAGAATTTCAGATAAAAATTTGTTTAATATCCAATAACAATAATCCAACCTACGGTCAAAATCTTGTTCATTCAAGGGCTGATGTAAAACTAAAATATATAAGCCTAAAAATAAAAAAATTCATTGTGGGACATTCAAAGGAATATATTCTCTAGAATAGTACTTACCTATGATCTTTCAAAATATTTTGAACAGTAGTTCGTGATATGCCTAAGGCGAGAGACAATGCTGTACTAGTAACATAGGGATTAAATTCAATATATGCCAAAATGTTAATGATATTTTCCTCGATTTTTCCATCTTTATGTCTTCGTAACGTAGGTATGCCGAAAACTATCAGTGGTACGTAAACGTAATAATAAGCCGAGAAAAATGCACGCGTGGTGAGGACGCCGCGCCGATTTGGATATCGAGCCGCGTACACTCTTTGAACTATTATCCTCAACAGCTTCATCATTTGTAAAAAGCATTTAAAAAACTTAACGTGTGCAACTAACATAAATTGTATTACATCTAAATAAAATTTGATGTTCCTTTCCATTATTGCTATTAGGAATTTGTTTTATCTTCCATGGCCTTCTACTTATTATACACCTATTTGTACCTATATAATTAATATGCGCCTAAGCTAAATTATGCCTTTTCTATTAAAAGTTATTTTTCAAATACATTTCAAAAAATAACGTTTTTATCTAAACTTTTGGAGAGAAAATTAAAAATCTTATCAAAGTTCATTGAATGTTCTCATTAAATTTTCTTTCACCGATATTTTAGGTTAGGCATAAGATACCAAGGCGCGGTTTTTACTGGCTTATTTGGGCATCATTTTGCTATATTTTTATAAAAAAAGTAATGCCAATAGATTTAATTTTTTTAGAAATTTTACAATTTCTGACGTAATATCGAAAAATGCCTTCTAGTGGCGACATACCAAATTACAGTCACTACAAATGAGGTAGGTTTTGTTGCCCAAGAATAGCTCTTTTCAACGAATCCAAGTATGTTGAAATCCCTTCAGCGGTTTTGAAGTTACAGATGTATATTTACAAAAACATTTGAACACTCTCCACCACTTTATTTTTAGAGATAGGTCAAAAAGTACTTAACAATAAAGACTCAAATTTATCTCAGCTTTAAAAAGCATTTTTTTTGTTATCTTAATAGATAATTCCGAGAGACACCACTTTTTTAAATTCAAGATGGCAGATAGACCCCCTAGCGGCAATCTTAGAAACCTGAAAATAATAAAGATTTTCTTTTGCTCTCTTTAGTTTTAAAATTTTCTGCTTCAGATCACTACAAGGAGTAGTTTCCGAGATACAGTACCTTGCACGCTTATTTGGCTACCTGGATAATTGTTACAGTGTGTAACAAAAATCAGGAAACTCAGGCACTTTGCAGCATTGCCAGGTATACCGATTTTCAGTAATTGATAGGAACTTTTATTATATAAATGAGAAATAAATGAAATTCCCTGTAGTTTATTATATATTCCGATTTTATTAATTATTCTAAAGACGTCTCTAGATCTTAAGATACATTTAATTCCAAAACGTAATGGTTAATTTTTTAAATACCTAATAAAAGTACTAGAAAGTAGATTTTTTAAAAAATCTTGTTAGTGCTTAAAGTGTTGTGTCGGTACTTCTTGACAGTGAGCTAAATATTGCGGAAAAGTATTCAAAACGTTAAGAAGGCTGTTTGTTCGATATTTCTACATGCGTTTTCGATTGGTCGTGCCAGATCCTCCAGATTTAACGGCTTAGTTAAAAAAACACATTTTTAAGGTGTCCTTACAAAAAATATTCGAGGGTCGTCAAGTCTGGAGACCGAGGTGGCTATTCAATATTGCCTCTTCCTATCAACCTTCCAAAAATCACATTGTCAAGGTATTCCCGAACTTCCCGAGCGTAAGGTCGGGGTTCTCAATCCAGTTATAGTATTTTACAGTGGTAAAAAAGAACTTACGAGGACTAGGAAACAATTGAGCCAAAACCGGTTCCATTTAAAGTGAAAATAGATTTATCGGAAAACATTATTTCGCGAATGAAATTTGGATTCGCGTTATAAGGTTTCATTATCATCATATTTTATTAGTATTATTTTATAGTGGGTGGACATGTGGGATACGTCGACCAGTTTGTCTTGTGGAAAGATGGCTATTTTTCTCCAAACTAACTAACAAATCCAAAGCCTTATCGCCTGTCGGTGTGGAGCAATCTTCAAATGTCCTGTTCCATTGAATTTTGTTGAAATTTTACACATAACAGACTTTGCTATTGAATTTCAATTAGGATTAAATGTTTGACAAACTTTCCGCAGCGTTCTTCTTTGGTCCTCATAACCCATTATCATTAAAATTTCTATTCTTTGAGTTTCGCATAATGAATCCATTATTTCAATCTTGACGTTGATAACAACTCTTGTGAACAATTAACATTAAAATAAATTAAAATTAAAAAATTGATCCTCAAAAACCGTTGAATTTAAAAATGCATCTTAAGAATAAGTAGAATCGGAAAAGTTAATCAAATACAGGGTATTCCATTTAAAAAATTAACATTACTGTCAATTACTGAAAACGGTAAACTTGGTAATGTTCCAAATGTCACCCGTGGCTTTGTCGCATTTCCTTACATGGCTGGTTAAATTTAATTAAAATTGGATGAGTGATTATCGAGAATTTTGGAGGTTCCTGGACTTTCGTTACAAACTATATATCGGCAATGCTATCAACTTAATTTTCTCAAAAAAACTTATTTTCACTTCTTTCCCCACAGAGCAACTGCATTAATATTTTTTGTCGTCTAAGTCCATAATTCTTGTCAAAATAAGTGATTAACCCTACCTATGTGAAAACAAAGACACAGGTGTTTTGTCAGCAATATTATCAAATGAAAAGCAGCATCCCAAACCCGATATAATGAGAATGTTGTATCTGTACAAGTCTATTAAACAAATTAATTGATAAACTATCGGTGTTTTTAATATAATCCCCTACCCCTCAGTATATCTCCTCCATCGAATAACTCAAGCTTCTATTCCTTTAGAGAAAAAATGTTTTGGTTGCTACTTTTACGCTGTCGTCACCAAAACGTAGGCCACCTAGATTACCTTAAGGGCCCCAAAAATGTGATAATCACTTGGGACCAAATCTGGGGGAGTAAAAAATTTTTAACTCTTTCATGACTCCAGTTGTTTCTTTGGAGTAATGTGACCGAACGTTGCCATGTTGCAAAAAAACACCTCTTGTCAAGGATTCTCGACATTTCATCCTTATTGTTGGCTTCAGTTTTTCTTTCTATAATAAGTTTCTTTTCTTTAATATGTGGCAATATGAAGTATTATTGACCGTAGTACCTCTTATTATATATTCTTCCATAACTACTACTTTCCAGAATACGGTTAACCTAACCTTACCAGATGTTGCAGCAACTGTAAACATTTTGGGTTTAGGTAAACCGGAATGAAGCCATTCTTTGGAGGATTATTTGCATTCTGGCTGAAAATGGTGAACCTAGAATGTGTCCCCAGTCACCATTCGATCCAGAAAGCTAGATCCTTCATTTTCATTACGTCTGAGCAGAACAGAACAAGGCTTGATGAGTTTTTACTTGAGTTCGGACTTTAATTGTCTTAGGACCCATTTTGCACATAAATTCCGATAGTAGAAGTGACTAAAAACAATATTACCCGCTAATTCACCAATTGTAGAAGAAACTTCATCACGCAACTTTTTAAAATAAGCTCCTAATCTTTTTTCTGTGATCACACGGTTTGCTTGCCCGGAACGCGACGCATCTTAGACAGATTCGATGCCAGTTTTAAACTTTTTTACGCGTTCAAAAACACTTGAACGGGCTATACAGTTACTTCTATAAACGTTGAGCACTACTCCTTCAGCACTTACCAATCTTATTATTGAATGCATTTTTTTCCCTGGTGCAACTCTGAAGCATCGGTATTTTTGTCGACTGACGGAATAATTCGTTTTATTGTGTTAAAAACTGCGTCATGGACTTCTTAAATTTGCAAAGTAAATAATCTTATTCATTATTGCTCAAAAGTTATATTGGATTGAGTTACAGACGCAATCCGGATTTCATTTGGAAGATCCACGTATTTTATGTATCTAATAAATGAATGAAAGATCAATTTTTTTTTAAAATGCCCTACGGCGACGTATGTACTTAAAAGGATTTCGGAATAACTCTAAAACGCATCGGCTTTTTAAGGTCTTATAAACCGACTAAGGAAAAAATATCCCGAGTAAAAATAATTTGATTTTTCATTAAGATTAACACCAAAGCAGAATTTTTAAATATTTTTTTCTGTATCATTTCCTAGTAGAATTTTAACAGTTATAATTTTATTTTCTTATTCAGATCTCATGAATATCAAAAATTCAAAAGAAAATGAGCAAAAAGACAGCGTTATCGAACGCAGGTAACATGTCAATGTAAACATGTACACATGTCAAAGTAGCAATCATTACGCAACAGAGAATTTTGTGTTTCTCTGAACATTTTTTATGCATTTGGTAATATTCCGCTGCTATGGTATTATTTCAACACTAAATTATATTTTTTTAGGATTCTACGTATCCAACCGCTGTATTTTGTATAATAGCTACAGAATTTTGTGAGAGATTTTCATTTTGTGGTTTGAGAAGTAAGCAAATGTATTTCATTTTTTTAAATATCAATGAAGCTAGAAAAGAAACCTAAGTCCGCTTGCAGTTACCATTAAGTGTTCGATTATTCTTTCTTCATCAACTGGATGATTATTAAAAACTTTTCCACTTTTAGCTATTCTATCTTTGTATTTACGGAATATCCTATTATTCAGTGAAGATGCAGCAACAGTAATTTACCATATATTCATTATGATATGTTACATTGTACCGTTAGTAGGCGCTATTTGCGCGGATAGTTTTTTTGGAAGATACAGGTAACTAGTATAAAATATTAATATTATTATCATAATTATTATTATTATTAAATGTTTACTTTCGCTTAACATCGCCAATTTTAACAAAATTTGGTGCACAGGTAGAATTTGGTGCGTTAACTACAAATTTAAAATCTTTTTTTCGGCCTCGTTTCGTTTCCCAGTTATCTATTAACAAAGTTCACACTCTTTTTCACCTTCTTTTCTCTTTTCTGCTGTAATTTTTATAAGAAGACGATTGAATACACAATTTAAATATAAAAATTACACATTTTTCCAATTTATAATAAATAAAATGGTGTCTGTCAATTACTAGTTTTAATAAAGAATTATTCTTGATTTTATGTTGGTATTGTCATTCAAAGAAGAAAATGCAGTGAATATTTGGTTTTAAATGTCGAATTTCAAAATAGTGTATTATAGATATTTTGTTAAATAGGAGATCGGTACCCGGTCAGCAGACGGAGCTGGGCGTCGGATCGCGATAGGGCGGAGGCTTCATCTTTAACACTATATTACCAATGTATTGTAGCTTTAAGGATGAGGTCTTAGCGCTATCGCGATGCGGCGCCTAACCTGGTGCTAATCTATTACCAATCCATTTAGTGCTTTCGTGCTGCCGTGCTCCGGCGCTAGACCATCTGCCAACATGATACTGATGTAGCTATGTAACATAATAAATAGTACCAAGAACTGCTAAGTTGATAAAATTTATCAAATTTTAATTTAAAATATTTTTTCGAATGACAATGTTCGCCAAATAAATCACTAGATCAAGATAAATTCCCGATTAAAAATAACAATTGATACAAATTTATTGATGTGATTTTTGAGTAATATAACAATATAAATTAGAAAATATGTGTAATTTTGATATTTTAATTGTGTATTCAATGGTTTTGCTACTAACACTTACCTGCCTTTTCTTTTAGCAAATTTTGCTTTTTCTGTATGGCGTCTGTAAAGGGCGACGATATGAGAATTTCGATTTTCTGGATTTTACGATATTATATTTTCATTCTGCCCTTTTAAATTGTGAATTACTTCATTTGGAGAATCCTTTGGATATCATTTTCTGAATGTGATGGTGCAATTTTTGTAATATGGGATGGAAGAAAGTCAACGCCTGTAAATATGTGTGGGCTAAAAGGTTTACACCCGTATAAGAAAAAACAATTTGAGCGATTTCTATTCGCGCAGTTCGCGTAAAAGCTTGCGAGACGAGTGCGGAGATGTCAAATTGTCCAATTCTTGAACCAAGATGTTGCCTCAACCATGAAAAACAAGCCTAGTTATTTATTATATATTAACCAGGTCAAAAAGATAGTTCATCCAACTCAAACTGCTTCGTTAGGTGCACCAAACATTAACCGTCCCTGGTTCTCATTCTTTTGTGGGGGAACAAACATACCAGTCACGTTCATGTAAGCCATTACGGTTACATTTTGTCCTCTTTCAACTGAGGTAAGTTTCCCAACTTGCTTTCTTTTCATTTGAGCCATTACTTTTTGATTTTTTTGGTCGCATGATACATCTGTTTTAACTGCATTATATATATGGGGAGGTGGAAAATTGTAGGTTTTCATAAAAAAAAATCAAGTTTGTTAGATAATATATTGACCTGGATCTTGTTAAATCCAACTGATCGAGCCAAGCTTGTTGCTTTAGGTAAACGTATGGTAAGACTAGGCTTTAGATTTGTGATCAGCACCCCAAATTTTACTTGTGTACAAGATTTCGTAAAAATCGGCGATGCTAGGAGTAAGTGAACATTTACGAGAGTAAATTTAAGAGTTCTCACCACACTACACCACAACTTGTTACGTTTTGGACGCGCGTTTCGCTAACCAAGTTAACATCGTCAGCCGCTGAAGTAACTTATCCTAACTCAGACTATTCATGGGTAAATGTGGTCACATTTGGTTGCACCCGGCTACCCCGTTGTCAAGTGAGCAATAGAGGGGACTATAGGGAACAGGCCCTCTCTCTTTATCTATTGCTTTCTTACCACATTTAACTACTTCTATACTTTCAAATGCATCCAATACTATATTATTAGATACATTTTTAATTAACTTAAGATTACTTCTTCCTATTTGGTAATTGTTTATCCAAAGCATGTTGGGCACTGCTTAACTTTTCTATGGAGCGTTTAGTTTGCCCAACATATTATAGATCGCAGTCATTACAGCTAATTTCATAGATGCCACTCCTCTCCTTCAAGTCGACTTTGTCTTTAGAGTTTCCAAGGAGATTTTTCAAACTGTTCTCCGTTTTGTAGGCTACTCTAAAACCTACATTTTTAAATATTTTTTCTAGACCTCTCGTATATCTGGGATCATATGGGATTACTATGAACCTATTGGGAGCCTCAGGTGCTTGAAGAGTAGAGGCATCTTTTAACATTTTCTTATGCTTATGTCTATTTACTAATTTATGTGCCAAATTATCATTATATCCATTACTTTTAGCTATATTTTTAGTCCGATTCATCATTGTTAAAACGTTCTTTACTTAATGGAAAATTGACTAACCTGTGAGTTAAGAAATGAAATGCTGGCATTTTGTGTTGACGGCAGTGAAATGAGTCGGATGTTATATACCTATCAGTATTAGTAAATTTCCTATAAATATCAAATTCTAATTTATCGTTATTTCTAATAACTAATGTGTCGAGCATAGATAATTGTCCATTGTTCTCCTTTTCGTATGTAAAATTAATGGAAGGATATATATAGCATCAAAAATAGCAAATATATCCTCTACGTATCTATACCACACCCTTGGGAAATACTTGAGTTCTTTTTTAAATTGAGTTTCTAATCTACCCATAAACAAATTTGCAAGAAACGGAGATAAGCAATTGCCCATCGCAGTTCCCTTAAATTGTTTATAATATTTATTGTTGAACTGAAAAAAATTATGATGCATACAAAATTTTGTGAGAAGCAAATATTCATCAATAATTTCTTTCTTTAAATTATTGAATTCAAGTAGTTCCTTTAGGTACTCTAAAGCTAGTGGTATGAGTACCATAGGAAACAATGAGCTTACATCAAGACATATTAAAATTTGACCTACTTTTAAGTGAACATTCTTAATTTTATCTAAGAATTATAACGAGTTAGTAACCTCATAGTTATCGTACGAGATATTCAATTTGCTGAATTCTTCTACTAACCATTTTGAAATATTGTACGTTGGTGATCCAACTGCTGAAACAATAGGTGTCATGGACTTCCCAGGTTTATGGATTTTGGGAAAGCAATACAGTTTAGATAACTGTGGGTTACTATGTGTTAGTTTGAATTTTAGTTTATTGGACACAAGATTTTTACACTATTTTAAGGTACTTTACTTCTGTTAAGATTTTTGATAACTGTTTTTCTCAATTAAATCGTAAGGACCAGTTTAAATCAAATTGTCTACTCTTCCAAAATAATCTGTTTTGTCTAGTATAACAACCTTATTTCCTTCGTCAGCTTTTTTATTTCTAAATCTAGCCACTTTTGTTTGGCAAAAGATTCAACCTTCACAGTAACGGGTGTTTGTTTAAGGATCTTGACTGAAATGAATTTAGGGAAAACAGAAAAAGGCTTGCATGATTTTAGAAACTAAATATCTGCTGCTAATAAACTAATCTTAGTACAGTACTTACAATAAAGGTTTTGTTCCGTTGACCGTGAAGCCATGTTAAGTCCTAACAGTGGAACCTGTGGTGGAAGATAGATCAAAACACAAGAGTTCTAACCACACTACACCACAGGTTCCAGTGTTAGGAATTACTTAAAGGTGAAAAAATATAAAGATATGTTTCTCACGGTCGAAGATTCTTCTAAAATATTCATTCAAATAAGTTCATTTATATTTGCCCTGAAATGACTTTCATGTAATATACTAAAGATTATTTCTTTGTAGGACTATACGAAACTTTTCATTGATATATCTTGTAGGAAATCTATTAATGTGTATTGCCGCAGTACCCATTTTAGATCACGACCCAATGTAAGTATACATGTTTTTAAAATACGGTCTTAAATATATATCGGAGCAACTCTAGTTTAAGTAAACATTTTAGTACGGTACTATTGTACCGCTTTTTTGTTTGCGGAAATATATTAAATGCAAGATATAGAGTTCTATGTTTTACAAATAAAATCTCACTAAAAAAAATATTGGGGATTCTAAAGTCACTTTTACAAATATACTAGTTTTAAGGAATTAAACATGAAGGTTGGGCACAAAATTATGTTAACTTGCGCCATTTGCTATCAGAACATGTTGAGAACCATGACTTTTGATCGCCGATTTGAAAGCCATTTTTTTACTGTTTGGTTTGCGGGCCTTTCCTGCTTTTTGATATAACGATTAAAATAATCTATCATTGACAAATTATTAATGACAAACTTTTTAAGTTTGTTTTTTCTTTTATTACGTGTAATCATAACCTCCGCATAAAATCCGGAAGATGAATTAGATAGAGCTATGATATTTTCATATGAAAAAGAGGATAAACATATAAATACCAGCAGTTGCCAAAATCTTTGAGCGATGTCACTTCAAAGTCAGATTGACAAGTCAGTGACAAAATGAGTAATAGAAAACAATTTTCGGGTTTTTTGCATCCACAAGCGAAAAAAATGGTATTAAATCTACTAAAATATTACGAAAATGAAAATTCACCGGCCAATATCCAGAGACAGTAGCAAAAGCTCTGGGAATCGGTATAAGGACTGTTCAGAAAATTGTGCATGAAAAAAAGCGTAATTTGCTACCGAAGAAGACTAAGAAAAGTACACGAAAAAAGCCAAAGACAGAAGACTTAAGTGACAATGTAAAAATGGATGTTCGTAATGCAATTTACGATTTGTACACATCAAAAACTAAAATAACCCTTCAAGTTTTAAAAGAAGCTTTAAAAAAATCGAGGCATATTGGAAATTGGACTAAAATCGTTGTCAAAATTAATGAAAATATTGGATTTTCGATATAAAAAGGACTGTAATCGAAGATTTTTATGCGAGTTGCCACATATAGCAAGTCAGTGTATCCAGTTTTTAAAGATATACACGGAAAATGTTAATTCAAAATTTAGACGAGACTTGGATATTTTCTAATGTCAAAGTCAAAGTCAAAGTCAAAAAATAGCTTTATTGTTTTAACTAGAGGTTGTTAACAAAGCCTTGATAAAATTAATATATATATATATAATTGAAGTGGTTCGAAATCTTGGCAGGACGAGTCTGTAAAAAGTGTCAAGAGAAAAAAGGGATGTGGGATGGGAAAACGGTTCATCATTTTGCATGCAGGTTCTTCAACAGGATTTCTCTCAGGTGCAAGTTTACTGTTTTCTTCAACATCCAAAAGTATGGACTACCATCATAATATGGACTGTGAACTGTTTGAAAAGTGGTTAAAAGAACAACTGATTCCAAATTTAGATGCTCCATCTTTAAGCATTCTGGACAATGCATCTTATCATGCAAGAATCTTAAATAAACAACATACTTCATCCTGGAACAAAAGTGATATTAATGACTGGCTAATAAAACAAAAACAAAATCCTTTACTCAATATACTGAAACTAGAACTTCTTTTAATGGCAAAATCTATTAAAAAACCAACAATATATGCCGTATATGAAGTATTACGGGAAAATGGACATGAGGTTTTACGACTGCCCCCATACCAGTTTAAGGCAATAGCATTAATATGGGCTAGGGCACAATCATATTACGAAAAACACGTGAACGATGGTCTTACATCAGATGAAGTGCAAATTGTTTGGCAAGATTCATTAAATTATATTACGCCGGAGTACTGGAAGAAATCTGTGGAACATACGGAGAAATTAATATAGGATTGGTGGAATCGAGAACGAGTTCTAGATGTCGAAATAGCACCAATGATCATTGCTCCATTGACACTCAGAATATATATATATATATATATATATATATATATATATATATATATATATATATATATATATAGCCTGTATTTTTCGCATGCATGGGCCTTAATTTTAGACTTAAATTTGAAGAAATCGGATAAGTAGTTTTTTAGCTATGCCGCGAACAGACAGACTGTCGGACAGACATACCTATAGACAGACGGAATTGAGAAAACATATTTTCCGGCATCTAGGGACCCTTAAACGCAAAGATCTGAAAAAATTTCGCGAGGAAAGTAATAACTAATTATCTTGTATTTTTAACAAAAGTTTTTTGCAAAATAAAATTTTTTTGTTATCACAATACAAAAAAAAAACAAGTTTTCTTTGCATAAGTGGTTAGATTTTTAGGTCAAGCGGGGCTCATAATTTTTGGTGATTGATAAAAAAATCTTACTTTCATGTGTATTTTTGTTTTTGCCAACCAAAAAATTTTAACCAAATACATATTTAGAGATTTTTCTTATTTAGTCTCTCGGCATTTAATATATAAAATAATATTAAGTGGCTATCTTAATAATATTGCGTAATATGATAAAAAAAACTATTTTCTTTCTCTCTGTATATTTGTAAATAGCCCATCGAGACTTAATAGCTCGATAAAAGAATCACACAACATTTTGGTGTTCACTGTGTTTTCTGATTTGATTCATAATGTTGGTGACCTTTGGACCCACACGATAAGACCGAATTCGACTATAGTTAACTTGTGATACTTGGAATATTTATCCGAATGGACAGTGACATTTACCTGTCATTTTCCACCCAGGTAAATGTCGATATTTATTTAACAATGAAAATGTTTCGATTTTATTAAATTATTTAATTTTTTTAATTTGTCCGAGGCTTCTCTCAATTTAGGAGTCGTACAAATGATTTCTTCTGAATCACTCATTGTCTTCAAAAACAGTTTCTTGATGACAATCTATCAAAAATGCTAATTTAAGTTTTTATACTTGGGTTGTTTAGTACCATAGTAACCATTGTCAAAATGTCAATTTGGCTTTTTATTTGTTGATGGTGGCGAAGCTTGTGGTTTCTCACATAATTATATTTGTCACAAAAAACGTCATATCTGCATTTGAAAAGTTACGGTTGTAAATTAAATAGTATACAAACCTCGGTAAAAAGGTTTCATTCCTGTCACGAGAAATGGTTCCCTTTTCTCTCGACAAGAATGAAACACTTTCCACCTATGTATGTAATATACTATTTCATACAATTTAAATCGATATTTTCATCCATTCTTATTGGTAGATATTTAATTCAGTTTAATGAAAAACCATTTCATTTTACTTAATACGGAAAGATATTAGATTTTAAATTTAATATTTAGGGCCATCTTATTTTAGTTGATATGGAAACTAGTTTGGCAAATAAAACCAATTTCAGAATTCTCTCAAAAAAATTACGTTCACCATTATTGCATCTTAAAGCTGTTAGCAGTCTTAACAGGAACAAGACGCCTAATTTTTCAAGAAAAATAGAGCACTTAAATTTGCTGGATTTGGTTGTTCTGGAGATTCAACGCATGGCCCTAAACAGACTTAGTTGAATCACAGAACTCCTATCGTCGGTCATTTGTCATTTCGGATTTCCAACGCCATCAGGTTGAACTCGCAGGTTCCTGGGGGGGATTTCTTCTCGGAGCACTTTAATAATGGAATATTTTGAATTATACTTTGTTTTCTACTCTATAGGAGGACGCCAAAGGGTCTTAAGCGATAAAACTGTGATAAAGCATTGGTTGTGTATTGTTTAATTTTTAGTAGATGTATTAATAGTTCCAACATAGTTAAGTTGTTTCGTTCTCAGAAAATATAACAAACGCTTTATGGGGATTTCAATAAACTTTTCCTTTATTTCGAAAGGTTTACTAATCTTCGTTCATTATGACGTAAGTAAGGTACAAGATAAGGAAAACAGCTATCACTCTTTGTAGATATAATCATCAACATTAAATATATTCTTTTAATATTTGTTTTGTTCTTGTGTATATCGTGAATTCGCACTTTCTAAAAACGTCGTCAATTTTTAGTACGGCAATTTCCAAGGATGTTCTCGATTCCAAAGCAAGGACCATAGTGTTGAATATCCACGATGCACTTTTGCACTGGATGACTATAAGTATTGTAAGAAATATATTCAACTCATGTGCTAATATGACAGGTGTCAGTTAGTCATCAATATAAGAATTCTTGGTGAACGAAGAAGTGGAAACAGTCGTAGTGTTAAGTTGCCTTAAAAAAGCTGTGGTAGAAAACCATTGGATGTGGATAAACAAGCAGGAAACATAATAAGAATGAAAGGGCATTCCTTTTATGAAGGATATTCCAACAGTTGATACAATTTTAGCATTATAAGTGAAGACGAAAATGTACCAGAAATGGGAAGAAAGAAATTATGAAAATTACTACATTAGTTGAGGAAACAACGAAACATTTATTCCCTGGACAAAGCGGGGTTAACTATGAGTAAATGTTGGCAGGACGAAAGTGTTCAAAGTTCTCGGCAGGCTTCTTTAGAAGGCTTATCATCTAGCCTACAAATTCCTTCCTGTAATGGCCGCAGGTTAACTATAACTCATATTGGAAGTTATTGATGGCTAAGGAAAGTAATACAATAGTATTTCGCTTGCCACCCCATCATTGCGTATGAAATTCGATTGAATTAATATATAATAATACATCACAACAACTTAAACTTAAACCATGTGATAAAAGAAGAACCTTGACCTTATGAAAGAGACTTTAGCATCTTTAGTGATATCTATGACCATGTCTGATTCAGATGAAAGTGAGCACATTTTTGATCGGTGAAATATATTTTCTTCTACAACAAAATGGGCATTGGAAAAGTAAAAGTATGTCAATTAGTTGTTAACTGTCATTTAAAAAACATTTTTAATCTAAAATTTAAAAAAACTTTTTCAAGAGAATGTCTAAAGAGATGGAAAATATTGTTTTATTTTATTTATTAAAGAGTTGTATATTATTTTATTTTACTTTCTTAATTTTTGTTTAGTTATTTATGAGAATTCTATTTGAAATATATACTAACCTTCTTATTTAAATGTTAAATTAGAAGCATTTTTAATACTTCAAGCCAGTACAACTTTGCAAGTAATTTTACTGATAATATTTTTCCCCTTTATGTTGTTTTGTGTTCTGCATCAGTGTGTTATTTTGTTCTATTATTTTACGATTTATCATTTTGTTGTATTTTCACACACACACATATAGAGGGATCACCCTATATTTCAATTATTTTTGAATATATAATCAGGTTGTGTGCTCCTACAACTTTGGAAATAGACTATAATTATTTTAAAAATCGCAGATTGTGTGCTGTAAACTTAATACAAACTGGAAAAAAAATTAACTATCTTGAAATATAGATTTAAATTCACTCATAGTTTTGTCTAAACGTGGCTAGTCTTGACTATAATTAATATATTTTCATGGAACTGCATTAATGATCTCCAGTAGTTTTGAAAAAACATCTTTCGCTTGATAACTTAAAAATTTGCCGTGACTCGACCTAATACAAAGCAATGTAAAGTCTAGATTGTACCATTTTAACACAAACCATTTTCAACCTTCGAAGCTAACCTTGACTTACTCCCCGGCATTAGAAATTTTGCTAAATTGTCTTTAATCCAATTTTAGTGCACGCCACTAATTTCTTTCTCATCGATTTATAAGAAATATACAAACAAACAAACAAACAAACAAAAGTATGCTTTATTGCCGCAGAAAAATTTTACAATTTTATGGACAAAGCAAAATATACCTAAAATAAGACATATCAAAACATTAATCGAAAAGAATTTCGATAGGTCTTTTTAAAAATGCTTTTTAAAAATGTAAATTATGAATCCTAATAACCTTATAAAAGTAAATAAACACACATGTACGAGGTGAATAATTTCGATGACATTGAAATCAAAATTGCAACTATGCGACTTTAAACTCTATGTTATTATAGTTATACAAATAATTGTGATGTTAAACAGAAGGTATAATGAACTAGTGTAGAATGTAGTATACAAAAAAGAATTAAATTTTGTTTCTAATCCAATACCTAACAAAAATAATTAAGTTTTAAGTGAATGTTTGACAGTTCTTTTCTCTATATGATGATTTTCAAAATTCTATGCTACGAGTTAGGACATGACTCGCAAAAGATTTAAGTAAACAAGCGAATTTAGTGACAATTAAGAGACTTACTCGCTGTAAAAATCATTAACGCTGTAAAATGGTCTCTCAATGAGGTATGCTTTGGTGTTTTTTCGAAATTGTGCAAGCATAGGGATAGATTTTAAATGTACTGGCAGATTGTTGTAAAGTTTTATGGCGTTGTAAATAATTGATTTTTTTATTGATTCTGAGAAAGGAATGGGAAGATATATATCATGCCTAGAGTTTCTGGTAAAGTATACATGTTGTGGCCTTTCTGGGAGGGTGTTTATATGTTTTCTCAGCAAACATACCGTTTCCAAAATAAATAATGCAGGAAGTGTTAATATTTCATGTTTTTTGAAATAGTATTGGCAGTGAGCTCTATTATTTAGACCAAACAAATAACGAATAGCTCTCTTTTGAACCATAAAAATACTACGAAATTGCTCGGTGGTACAGCAGCCCCAAAAGGGAAGGCCATAGCGGAGGTGGGATTCAAATAAAGAGAAATAAGTAAGTCTGGCAGAAGGAACGTCTAGTTTTTTTGAAACTGATCGAATGGCGAAGCAGGCGGTAGAAAGTTTTTTAGTTAAGGTGTCAATATGATTAGACCATTTTAGGTTATAATTTATAATGTACCAATATATTTAAAACACAATTAGCCAAATTTTTCAGCAAGTTCGTAAGAAAGTTGTACTGCACTAATTTTTTTTTAAATAAAACCAATATGTTTTTCTCCAATAACATTTCTGGACGATGTGGTGAATACGCCCCATATTCTTACAATTCCACTGAAAACTCATCTAACGGAAAAGGTAGGTCTGCTGGACCAGCTAGTTTACCTTATTAATTTACTAGAGAAATGTGCATTTCATACTTTTTTTTTTACAAATAATTGTCAAAGTAGTAGATGACAAAAATAATAACTGCAAACCATTATTCACGTTTTTTTCAGCTTTATTTTACACTTCTTCTGTGAATAAAACACTCACTAATTTGGAAATATAATATTTGGTAAATGACTTTTTAGTTCCAAACACTAGATTTCAAACTCTATATTTGATTATATGTTACGCTGTTCGTTTTACTTATCAAGAACATTCTAGGTACAATAACAAGAAATAATGAAAATGTAGTTTACTAAAAAGAATATACAGGGTGATTCAGAAATAAGTACTGAAAATTTAAGACATGTAAACCTTGACAAAATATGAAAAAAGGTTTTATATAATTCTTCTCTAAGCCGTTTAGAATATACACGGCGTTAAACATGTGTAATAAATAGAACATTTTATTATGTAATATTTGTTAGGAGCGAGATATCAATTTCAATTTTGGAACATGTTATCAATACATAAAGATCCATTAACCCAACAAACGACAACCATATGGGTCACTTCAGAGCCGTAGAATAGGGTTATATATGCCCTGCATTTATGATCATATTTTTTTACCACTCGTTATATTGCCTATTTTTATTAAAAATATTTATAGCTTGGCTTCTTTACTAAAAAATATTACTCTTAGATTTTTTTCATACGAAATATCATTTCGTAGTGTTATTTGAGTTAATGCGTCAAAACCCTTTAGGATACAATACTATATAAGTACTTTTAATATTCATAATAAAATTTAAGCAATCCATGACTGAATTCTAGCGATATTTAAAGATGTAAGAAAATCGTGTTCGAATAACGTTTTATTAACTAGAGATAAAAAAATACATAAAACGAGAAAAATAATACAAAATATTAAAATAAGTCACGTTTCATGTAATAGTACTTAGCATCTGTCTAGAATTAAACAACTCGAGACAAGCCTCCTGTTATTCTTTGGGTTAGTTGTTCAGGGGTGGTAATTAACACTGAATAAACTTTATCCTTTAGAATACCCCAAACGCTGTAATTTAATGGGTTGAAGTCGGGCAAACGAGGCGGCCAATGAATAGATGCTTCAATTCCTCGACTGATCCATTTATGAGGGAAGTTCACATGTGGCCAAGCCCTAACTTCTCTTGAGTAATAGGGCGGCGCGGGCGCGTCATCTGGCATGGACTACATATTATGTCGTTGTAAAACAGGGCATAATCAAGCAGTTGAAAAAAATTATTTCTCAAAAACTCCAAGTAGTTCTGACCTTTCAAGTAAGGCGGCAAAAACCAAAATCCAATAAAATTACTTCTAATAATACCCGCCCAAATGTTTATTTGGAAATGATGCTTGAAGTTCGTAACATATGTGGAATGGGGATTATCCTCTGCCCATGCCATGGGCATTATGCATATTAAAACTCCCATTTCTGGTAAAACAAGCTTCCTCAGTAAATATAATTAATTCAGGAAAATTATTATTTTCTTGATACTTCTAAAGGTACCACTCACATATATCAACCCTGTTCTGAAAATCCGTTGGCAGTAATTCTTGTATATTTTGCTTATGAAAAAGATGCAAACCCATATCACTCAATGTACGCCACGTTGAACTCTAGGAAATTCCAGTTTGCAGTGAAATTCTTCTGCTACCTGTCTCAGGATTGGTTTCCAATAAGGTTAAAATGTTTGCTTCGTTTCGAAGGGTTCTGGTGGAAACATGTCGTCCACATCTATCTGCGGCAGATTTAAATGGCCTGACAGCAATTTCTAAATTTCCGTTGCTTTCTCAAGAGTTAAGTGCATGTCTGCATATCCATTATTAGTATAAACAACCTTAATTTAAAAGTACGAGTAAATAATTTTTTATGAACTGACACTATTTACATAGTATTGTATCCTAATAGGCCAATCAATCGAGATTTTTTTCATGACAAAAATACTACCGGGAAACCAACTGTGCCATCATTTAAAACACATTCTGCTGGTTCATGCTGATGTTTTTTCTTCTCGTAACTATTATTTATTAATTTGTTGTAAAATTTAGTGCAAAAATGGTGTTTTCTTTTCGTTTTTGCTTATAAAATGAAAATGATTTAGGAAATTGTAATGCTATGAGCTATTAAACAAGTCGATCGGATGAGAGTTTCGAAGAAAACCCTGAAAAAACGGAATTTTTTCAAAAATTTATTAGTCAGTCAATTTTTAAGTTGTAGCGTAGACCTTCCAGGAAATCGTACTCAATGGCATGCGCTTTATGCAAGCACAAGACAAGCGCCGTCGGATAATTAGTTTTTAAGTTATTGCAATTTGAATTTTTTACTGAGCTAACTTTCAGCAGGTCTGGATGCGACACGGATTGGCCGATTTCAGTTTATACGAAAATTTTGAAAACTCAGTTATCGTCGGTCCTAACACGGGAACCTGTGGTGGATGATAGATCATTTCCAAATACAAAAACCTAGTTTTTAAATCTAACCATACTACACCACAACTAACCTAACCTAACCTAACCAAGTTAACTTTAATTAAAACTTTAGTTAAATAGTTTATATTTATTGTTGAACTGAAAAAAATTTTGATTCATACATAATTTTGTAAGAAGTAAATATTCATCAATAATTTCTTTCTTCAAATTATTGCTTTCAAGTAGTACCTTTAGGTACTCTAAAGCTAGTGGTATGGGTACACTAGGAAACAATGAGCTTACATTAAAAGATATTAAAATTTCACCTTCTTTTAAGTTGCCCAACATGCTTTAGAAAACAATCACCAAATAGGAATAAATAATCTTAAGTTGATTAAAATTGTATCTAATAATAGATTATTGGATGCATTGGAGAGTATAGAAATAGTTAAATGTGGTAAGAAAGCACTAAATAAAGACAGAGGGCCTATTCCTTATAGCTCTATTGTTTACTTGACAACGGTGCAGTCGGGCGCAACCAAGTGTGACCACATTTACCTATAAATAGTCTCGGTTAGGATAAGTTACTTTAGTTTATATCATCTGCTGATGATGCTAACTTGGTTAGCGAAACGCGCGCCCAGAACGTAACAAGTTGTGGTGTAGTGTGGTTAGAACTCTTGTATTTTGATCAGTTATCGTATTTCCAAATGTATATTTTCATTTTGCATTAAAATGTTGCAGGACTAGTCAAAAAAGCTTACAAACATGACATATCTTCACTCGTATCTATCACTTTGTCAAATCATAGATACCCTTGATTTGAGAAAAGAATATATGATTTGACACAGTGGTTAGATACGAGTGAAGATATGTCATGTTTGTAAGCATTTTTTATTAGATTTGCAACATTTTAACGCAAAATGAGAATATACGATTGGAAGTACGATAAGTGAGTTTTCAAAATTTTCTTGTAAAATTGAAATTGCAATTAATTAAATACTAATTATTCGACGACGCCTATCTTGTGCTTGCATAAAGTTCATGTCATTGGCTACCACTTTCCGGAAGATCTACGCTACAACTTAAAAAAATGGCCGACTTATGAACTTTTTTGGAAAAATGGTGAATTTTTCGTTTTTCCTGGGTTTTCTTCGAAATTAATCATCCTATCGACTTGTTTAACAGCTCGTTTTGTTCGTACTTCAATTCTCTACAACCCACTTGTATATAGCAATGCGATTGCTCAATCCGTTTTCATTTTATAAGCAAAAAACGAAAAAAAAACGCATTTTTTGCACTACAAGTTAATAAATAATAGCTACGAGCAGAAAAAACATCAACATGAACCAAGCAGTATTTTTGTCACAAAACCAATACATTTCTGCTGTATTGCTTGGCCTATAAAGGGTTTTCACCCACTAACTCCAATAAAACTCCGAAATGATAACTCATATAAAAAAATTCTAAGAGTATTAATTGTTAGTAAGGAAGCTAAGCTATAAATATTTTTCATAAAACGTGAACCCATATGGTTGTCGTTTATTGGATTAATGGGTCTTTATGTAGCGATAACATGTTCCAAAATTGAAATTGATAACTTGCTCCTAAGAGATATTACATAATAAAATGTCCTTTATATCACACATGTCTAATACCCTTTATATTCGAAACGGTGAGGCTTAGAGAAAAAATATATAAAATATTTTTTTTATTTCTGAATCACCCTGTATATTTTTAGATTAATGTCAAGTTTAGGGCTGTTACTCATCGCTATTGGTACTGGAGGACTTAAACCTTGTGTAGCCGCGTTTGGAGCCGAGCAGTTTCATCTTCCCGAGCAATGCGAGCAATTGAGGTAATTGATGTTAAGAAAAGTTTGCCCTGTATCGCTTATATTTGCGATTACCAATTTCAAACATATTTCTATTGAGATATTGTTGTCGTAAATTAAACGAAATGTCTAAGTATATACAGGGTGTTCACGTATATTTTGACACCCAGTTGCAGAGTTAATTATTCAAGATAAAAGAAAATGCTAAATAAAAACGTTATTCGGTTTTACTTGAACCATCAGCATTTGTCAACAAAATAAACAAGAAACAAGTGAAAAGTAAAAAATTGAGCGCCTACTTTTATTTTAGTTTAATAAAAGGACATCTTGCTAATTATAAGAATACCAGGTCTAATACCTTTATCTATAAAGAAAACTGAGAAAATTCACAAGAGTATTCGTTTATCATCACTTTAATTATCTGTATACCCATCTATAGAATAATAGGTATTATACAGGGTGTTCAGTGCTCAATTTTATATTTTCCAATTGTTTTTTTTGTGTATTTCGCTGCAAGAGTCTGATGTCTCAGGTTAAACCAGATTTAACATTTTCTTATATTTTCAATATTAAACTCTGTCAGTGGGTGTCAAAATATACGCCAACAGTCTGTACTTACCGAAGATCTAAAAACTAGAGTTTAAACTTCGTTGATAGTTTAATTTTCTTTAATATTTTGCTTTCGCGCGACCCATTTAATCTCTTAAGTATAATTAAAAACATGTTTTTTTTTAGATACTTTTTTTCTATATTTTACTTCACCATCAACCTAGGAGGCTTTATTGGTATGATTGTGACACCAATAATGAGAAAAGCTTTATCGTGTTTTGGTGATGATACGTGCTATGCCCTTGGGTTCGGTTTTCCTGCACTTCTGATGTTCATTTCAATCTGTAAGTATATTGGAAAAAACTACCTGTAAATAAAAAACACGTTAAACGGTGAATTTAAAATTTTGTATAATGGTTGGGTCAAAATAACTTTATAGAATCAGAAATAAACTATAAGGATTTTTATGATTTATAGCCCAGTCAGTACAGGTTTTTACCTAACAATAATTTCAACAGTTTGGAAATTTGGCACACTCATTAGAGATATCTAGTTATGTGTACGAAAATCTTGAAGCATTTGAGGCGAGCTCTAGTGGCAGTGACCTGAAACATGTCACTTTCTTTTTTATTTCAGAAAGTATTGGTCCTAGTAAGAATATACCCATATAATAATAATAAACGTATTTTTATTTTTAGTCAATCTCATTTACAATAATGATTTTGATAAAATAAACCAAATATAAGTAGGCGTAGTTTAGCTTTGGGTACAGCTATTCTTACACTTACAGACCTAATGATGGCAACATAGTGTAATAATTTACATACTTAAACAAAGATTCAGAAGCAATTAAAATAAACATCTAGTGAAATGTATACAATTTAAACAGACAATCTGCATATTAGAAAAAGAGAACGTTTTTTATCACTAAAAAGTGTTAAAATTATTACAAAAATTCTTAAAAAACAAAAACTTATGTGTGTAAAAAACACAGGTTTATTAATATAAATTGAATCAATAAAATTAAAAAACATCAGAGGAAAGAAAAAAATATACAAACATTAAACTGATCACAAGATAAAACTAGAAAAATAAAGCATAAAATGGATTACTTATTTACATGTTGTTTTGTTCACTTAGAATTATGTTTTTGTATTTTTTCTTGAAAGCCTTTTTGCTTGAGTTTTTATTTCAGGAGGTAGGCTATTATAAAGAACTGACGCTTGATAAGAAAAACACTTCTGATGTGGAAGCTTTACAACTAGAAACGGACAAAGAGGGGCAAAATCTCGTGTTAAATTTGAGTGTTTTATTCCTAAACTGTAGTTTTGCTCTTAGGTATGGAGGATTTCTAGTTGTCATTACTGACTGGACAAATCCAACGAAGTGTAGTTTCCTTCTGTTTTTCATGCTTAGCCATCCTAGTTCTCTCATCTTAGTAGAAACATGATCGAACCTGCGGAAACCAAAAACAAATCGGCAGCAAGAATTTTGTACTTTTACAAATTACGTTTAAAGGAAATGCTTGCTAAGGAGGTTAAATCTTAATTTACTTGATATCGGCTATTGGTATTTATAAGGCAAAAACTAAACAAGAGCTGTGTGTCATCAGCATACATTTTACAAGAACAGTACCTAATGCAATCGGGTAAATCTGCCGTATATATGAGCCTTGTGGTACTGCATATGTTATAGGGCTCATTTCTGAGTCTCTGTCGTCAAGTGCCACAAACTGTTGACGTTCGATCAAATAAGATGATAAAAATCGGACCGTTCCTAGAGAAAACCCATAGTACCGAAGCATTGAACAGAGTAATGAGTGATTTATCGTATCAAACGCCTTTGAGTAGTCCAGTAGCACCAGAGCTGAGATTCTACCGTCATCAAGGTCGCCGCCAATGGTGTCCACAACCTCAGACAGCACCGCAGATGTACCTTTCTGAAGCCAGATTGGTTGTCTGGAATGATCTACTTTTTCTCCGCAAATGCCATCATTTGGTTTCGGACAACTCTTTCTAAGATTTTGGATAAAACCGGTAAAAGACTTATCGGACGAAGATCAGACAGAGAGTCACGGATGCTGACTTTGGGGATAGGCTGCACGATGGAAGTTTTCCAACATGAGGGAAAGTAGTTTTTTTCGAGACATACGGTAACTAGGTGTGTTACAATTGGATCAAGGACAGGGCTACAATGCTTTATCATATTTTAAGGATATGTTATCAGAACCTGCCGCATTAGATTGTAGGTTGTTAATGACTGCATTCACATCGGAAACAGTTGCCATTTTAAAGTTAAATTAATCATGTTGCAACGGCAGTTGCATATCCTGTTGAACCAACGTTTCCTTACATCCTCCAATAATAAAAATAGATGAAAAATATTTATTTATTTCATCTACATTATTTAGAAAGTCTGGTATGTAATGCTGTTTTGTTTATCTAACGTTTAGGTCACTTAACGTCCTCTACATTTTTTTAGGATTGTCTTCAGTCGCCACCTGGTCAACGTGTCATTTTTTTGTTCGTCGAATAAGAGCAAGAGTATGATTTCTAAATTCCCTATAGGTTTCCTAATTTTCTGCAGATTTATTTTCCTTACACTTTTTTAAAGCATTCTTTTTAAGCTTTATCAAGAGCTTAATACCATCGGTCAACCAGGGAGCTTTTAGTCTTGTGACTCTTACTGTTCTTTTTGGTGCATATATGCATGATATTATAAAAATTTAATATGTTAGATGTGAAAAGGCTATCATTCCATGGGATGGTAAGTCAATAAAAAAAGTTCGATGGTTAAAATGTTTAAAATCACGACAAAAATATTTTCAGCAAAATTTAATTCAGAAATTGAAAAAAAATGGCCGCAATAAATTTAAGTACTTAGTGAAAATTACCCAAACCAAAAGGGAAAGACCATGCCTACATATACAGGGTGTTTAACTAAGGATGGCTCTACGCCATATCTCAAAAAGTATTAATCCTAGAACCTTGAAATTATTTTCAACTTCGAAAAATTGCCGCTAGGGGGCGTATTAGCAACTCAAAACTGGAAATGGCGATTTTCTCTTGAATTTTTCAAATTAAGGTTTGTCGAAAATAGAAGCATTGTATTCTTTAGATATTATGCAACTTTTTGTTTTTTATCATTTTCAATATTAAAGTTTATATCTCTGCTTTCGATGAACCGATTATAATCAGCTTGACATCAGAAAAAAGGGCCTCTTTTGCTCTTCATGTAGAGCTATTAACTGTATAATTCTTCAAACAATTTTCTCAAAAAAATCAAATCGTATGATATGACTTTTTTGTCATAATTTGTTTTAAGGTTATAAAAGGTATTGATTAGTGAAAGGAAAAATCCAGGTCCGTACTTGAATTAAACACGGATTATGTGAAAAACAAGCAAAAAATTTCATCTGAAAAATTTGAACTTGACCATTTTGTGTATGACCTTGTTTATTTTTAGAAGCTCATAATCTCTATTTTACTATATTTATAGGTGCAACTAACCCTCCAATGACGTGCGTGGTGGACTCTTTTTTGTTTGTTTTAGTTAGATCGAATAGTTTTTCCAATTTCCGTTTTTTTGCAATTTTTGGAATATTATTTATATTTTACACTTATTTCTAATAACTAAACTTAAATAACTCGATATAGCGAATTTTTTTAATTTAAAACTTTTTTTTGAATCTTTAGAAATTAAAATTTAGGCGTGGGGGGCTGAGTTAAGGTTAGCTTTGGGTTAGAATAGGTTCGGTTTTTAGTACTTTTTATAATAACTAAGGTTGAACAACTGAATGAAATACAACTTTTTTACATAAAACTTTTTTGTATCATTAAAAATTAAGAATGGGGCGTAGCGCGTTGAGGTTTTCGGGTAGATTTAGTTACGTTAGGTTTTCGCGCTTTTATGAAACTTTTTTATGTAAAACTTTTTTGTATCTTTAAGATTTAAAAATAGGAACCTTTTTGCAAAATGTTTGGTAATGGTAAAATGAAAAATCGACGAAAATTCGAAAACCATGCAAAATATAACTAAAAATGTAGAGGGGGACGCGGTGCATACACAGCCCTTTACATATTCTGGATACAGTGGTCCGTTTGCCAGTTACAGAACAAATACTAAATTTTAGTTTTTGGCTTATATCTGCCGAACGAAAAATCTTATACTTTTCTGAAAGTGGTACTCGAGAGCTACAAAATTGTTTTGTAAAGTTTTTTCATAAACCCAATAGGGAGCCACATAAACGTCAATAAACTTTTTTTCTCAACCGTTGGCCTTTTTGGCCGTTTCGGACCTAATTTAAAGTTGTCCTCTAATATATTTCGTATTATTGACCATCAGATGATAAATTTGAAACTGATAATTTTAAAAATATTTTTGATTTTTTTTTTCAAAACAGAGAATATAATTATAATATAATAAATACCTCGGTATACCTGAAACTTAAACAAATAAACGATGTTACATTAAAAAAAATAATAACCTTATATTTTTTAAAGAAAAAATATTTTGAGGCCTATCAACTTTATACTTTAAATAGGGCGACTTTGATAACCCCCGTCAAATTGCGTTAAGTGATACGTTTTTAGGCAAAAGGTCTCAATTCCACTTCGTTTTAAATTCTGTTCTGCAGTTTTAAAATTATATGCCATTAAAATTTGGGGGCGACTTTGATAGTATTTTAAAATAACGCAATTTTGCGCCAATGGCATATGTGCGTTGAATGCGGTAAAGTGCGGGACACGAAAGAAAACCGGGCGGTCCCTAAAATAAAGGTTCATAGTCCTAGGCAAGGGGAAAAATAAAATTTGTGTACGTAAAAAAATTTTATGTTATTTTATTTGTTGTAACGGTTTGTCGCTTGCTAGTGCGCCAGCTAAGCGGTACGGAAAATTAATCGAGGATTTAGTAAATTTCGCACTGGTCCACTTGTAATTGATAGGTGCCTAGATTCTCCATGCACTTGCCGTTAGAAGGTTCTAGCTATTTCCAGTGGCCCCTATACATTTGGAACATTTGTTTTCATTTCTATATAAATGCGTTGCGTTGAATTTGAATTATTATTTCGAAGTAAGGATGGCGAGCAAAAAACGAAAAACAATTCGAAGCGGTGCACGTGAAGTTATTGCGAGCGTTATAGAGGCCTGCACTAGAGAAGCTGAAAATAATAGTTTGACTATTCCAATTAAAAATCGAACATAACGCGCTGCATTTTACACTGGTGTTTCGGAAAGTAGGGTAAAAAGAGAAACATAGTGAGAACATAATGATCGCTCATGTTCTACTTCACCTTTAAAATCTCCTGGTAAAAAAAGACCCCAAATCATATAAAGATAAAATTGACGATGGTGATTTTCAAGTAATTCGACGAACAATAGAGGATTTTTATATAAACTTGAAGAAGGTTCCGACCTGCAAATCCCTACTTCGTGCTGTAAAGAACAAGATAGATTTTCTGTACGGGTATAAAAACTTAAATCGGCTTTTACGAGCAAATGGTTTTGTTTGGCGCAAGTGCCAAAATAAACGAAAATTGCTTATTGAGGGACCAAATATTTTTCACTGACGGGTGAAATATCTATAAACTGTAACGCAATATTGTGTATCTAGACGAAACCTGGGTAGATAATGATATGACAGTGAACAAATACTGGCAAAGTGAAAGTATTACAGGTGTTGTTCAGGGAATCCGCTCTAGTAGTCGCTTTATTATAGTTCATGCTGGTTTAGAAGCCGGATTTGTTCCAGGTGCTGCTTTAGTTTTTCGCTCGGGACTAGCAACTGGAGACTATCATGGACAGATGAATAGAGATAATTTTGAAAAGAGAGGCTTTTTCCTAACATTCCTCCCAAATCAGTCGTGGTAATGGATAATGCGTCTTATCATTCTCACATAGAAGATAAAGTGCCCAATAAATACTCTACAAAAGCTCATATGATATCGTGGCTTAGATCGAACAATCTTGTATGTGATCCAACATGGAGAAAATATCAATTATATGAAGTAATATCAGCCAACAAGCCTAGAGAAAAAAAGTATAAAGTGGACGGTCGTTAACGTAACCTCGGTCATACACCTTTAAGGCTGCCTCCATACATGTGCGACCTCAACCCTATTGAACTTGCATGGGCAGGAGTAAAAAAATATATTCGAGAGCGCAACACCGGTGAACTTTCAATTAAAGATTTAAATAAAATAACATTAGAAGCGGTTGACTAAATATCGGCTGAAAATTAGAAATCGTATGTTAAACATGTTCGTTCTATTGAAGATAAATACTGGGAAGTAGATAGCAAAATTGAAACAGTTATTGATGATTTAGTTATCACACTGGGATCTTCAAGTAGTGACGACGACATCATTTTCAGAGGAAGACAACGACTTAGAAGGAATCGAACCATTAGAATCACAGCCGTCAATCTCAAAAATGGCTTAGTTTTTTTTCATATATTTGGAAAATTGTTCCTAAAGTAGCTGTCAATAAACTGCTTAAAAATAATTAATTTTCTGTTCAATACCGGATGTCAAAAAATATCTAATATTGCAATTAATATTTAAAAAACTACAGAACTCATATTTTTCCAAAATTAACATATCAATGTAGTTATAGTAGGGGAGCCAGCACTGATTCCAGTGAACAAGATTTATTAAAATTTTAACTTATGCAGTTCGACTTTAGGCTATTCGAGTATGCCAAAAGTGACCGTTTGTCTCCATTTGTCATATTATTTTGTACAGGTGGCGTCATCGTGAAGTACTATACAGGGCGTTTCCTAATTGCGTGCTAATGTTGAAGGGGGGTGATTCTTGGAACTTTTTAAGAAAAAAGTTTAATATGAACCTAAAAGTCTTAACTTTGGAGATATAGGGTTTAAAAAAAACATTTTTTTAAATCCTAATTCTGTTGCTATTATAGATAAATAACTGTGTGAAATTTGATAGAGGTCTTTTATGCATAAAAGGGCATTTTTTATTAACAATCAATTTTTGAAATTTCTACCAGTGGCATGCATATGTAATTAACCTGGGTAAATCCGTATGCTTCTTAATGCATAGAAGACGTGTATTAAATTTCATGCAGTTATCTACAATAGCATCAGAATTGGGATAAAAAAAATGTTTTCTTTTTAAACTTTACCACCCTGTATCTCAAAAGTTAAGACTCTTAGGACATAAATACACCCCCTTTAACATCAGCACGCAATTAGGAAACGCCCTGTATAGTACTTCACAATGACGGCCCCTGTATAAAGTAATATAACAAACGTGTACCACTTTTGGCATACCCGAGTAGCCCAAAGTCGAATTGCATAAATTAAAATTTTGACAAACTCGTTCACTGGATCTGATGCTATCTGCCCTTGTAAAATCTGGACTTGTAAATCGTGTATCACTATACTGGGTGGTCCAATAATAGTGGACGTAGGCAGTAGCCAGGGAACCGTTAATGACAGAACTCAAGAAAAAATATGTTTATAGGTAAATCGATCAAGAAAAATCAAAACTAAATCATTTTAAAATTCGAAAGTTTGCCGTTTTTGCAACACAAAAGAGATATAGAAGTGCGGTACACGAAAGAAAACAGACAAACATAGATAAAGGTTCATTCATTCATAGTTACATTTTTTAATTGTCTGAAATGCGTATAGTCAGAAAGGAGTGCCATATTATTTAAAGAACGACGGGACACCACTGGTTTAGAGAGATTTCTTGGCCGACCTTTCTAGACCCATTGACTCCGCCCGGTTTTCTTTCGTGTCCCGCACTTTACCAAGCAGACAAATTCTATATTGGTTTCGTGGCAAAGAGCGATCACTCGGTGATTAAAGTGAGAAGCCAGATTAAATTCGATAAGGACAGGGACACAAACCAATCCTCAAATGTTACACTGTCCATCCAACCATGAGATGTTCGATTAAATCTGCAACCTTGAGCGCAGCATGGTATAGTACAACATGGGGCTCCTTTAATACCACCTTTCTTCCATGTGTTATATAAATGCTTGTGACATATGGTGGCAGTAACGTTCCATCTGCCGCACCACACATCATAATAGTGGTACAACTTTTAGAATAATTTACAACATTTCCGGGGTATTTTGTACCTCTGCGGTAGATAAGTCAACGAGTTCTTGGGTCATTCCATACATTCGTCTCATCACAATTAAAAATATTAGCGGGTGACACCCCATCCAAAGTTGTTGTCATATTATCAAAATATTCATTCAGTGACTGTCTGCTAACCTTCGCGCGCGCTCTGGTAATGTTCCTAGAAACGCGCTGTGAAACGTAACACACACGCGACCTCTTTGATCTAAACACTTTTTGGCAAGCATCCGAAGTTCTAACAAATCCAGAGGAAATCCCCAATCTGAACACTGAAGAGCAGAGTTGAGAATAGCTTCTTCCTTCAACTTCGTAAACACAGGTTGTCCTCCAGTTTTATTTCCACGCTTTCCATGGAACCTATTGTGGAAGGTGCCAAAAGGTATTTTATAATGTTTACTGGCCGCTAATATAGAAATATTTCCTTCAGCTATTTGTTCAAGGGCATCGTTTAGCTGCGGATCTGTATAATTCCGATAGAATTGTGTTCCAGGTGTTTTCTTATACTTTCTTGCCATCTGAAACAAAAGAAAAAATGGTTAAAACCAAAACTATAATATAAGGGGCGACTTTAATATGTATCAAAGTAGCCTCATAGACGTATCAATGTCACCCCACTAACTATATCAAACTGACCCTACGTTAAAAATTACACAAAATTCAGCGTCATGATAAAATTGACCTTGTAATATATACGTAAATATTTGCAGAAAAGCTGTATCTATTAAACTACGATGAAAAAAAAAATATGAAAATTACAGCTTACCTTTGGACAAACAAAGTTACTTCAACTACATTTTGATATCAAAAATAATTACAAATCAAAACGATCTAAAATGGCCGAATAACAGAGGCGCTCTCTGTTTTCGATGTACATGCAGTCGGCTTAACATGTGTACTAAACAAATATTCTAATGACGCGCAAAATATAAGACAAAGGCGGTATGTATAAATTTAAAATAGTGGGGGCAGAAGTTAGTATCAAAGTCGCCTCCTGATATCAAAGTCACCCCTTTTTACGGTATGCCATGTATAGTAAGGATGCAGTTAAATTGAAATATTAAATTACGCATAAATCTGATGATCCCAGAAAAGGACGAAAAATAAATTTCCTTTTAAATTTTGTCGAGATATCTCAACTAGTTTGACAGAAATCATGGGTTAAATCTCTAATTGCTGATATTTGTGAATGACTGCCATCTTGAAATGGACCATTTTATTAATATTAAATTATGGATATGAATTAATGTTAAAGAGCCCATTAAAATGTATCACTCTACTCTTCTTTCCATTAAAAAAAATTATTCAAGACTATCTCCAGCCGCCCTGTTGAAAATTGTAACTGTGATTTTTATATAAAAAAGTAGTATTTGGTAACCTATTAAACTGTGTGTTATCGGTAGAGTATATGCCGTATATTAGTTTAGACACTATAGTAGAACAGTCTAGAGTAGAATGGGGTAAAAGTACGCGGGGGGGACAAAAGTGTCGAATGTAAATTTTGCAGAAAAAAAGCGAAACCTGGAAACACTGCCACAATATGTGCTGGAAAATACCAAACTGGAAAATACAAACAAAAATATGTTTGTATAGTTTTCATCTTAGTTAATAAGTTATTGTAGCGTTGTTCATGTGAAGGTATGTAAGTCACAGTGACTTTGCATGCATTGCGTTAGGTTAAAAATGGGCGTAGATTTAAAAATATTTTCGCCTTGTGGGACCAAAATCCGAAAATCTTTGGAAGGTTCAAGCCAATTTTTACCGAAGAGATGGAACGTCTGCTAGACCAACATTGCAAAGATATGGATGACAGATTCTATGGTTTGAGCCTAAAATCCTTAAAAATGATTGGCTATTTGAAGAGAAAAAAAAATAGCTGGCAGGGACTGGGCATACAAATTTGTACAAAAATATGGCATATCGCTAAAAACTCCGAATCCAACTAGCTTAGCAAGGATGATAATCAACTTTACAAAGAACACACATTTCCACCAGGCTCGGTGTATAACATGGATGAGAGTGGAATATCGACTGTTCCTAACAAAATTCCCAAAATTATTACCACTAAAGGAAAAAAGCTTGTCGGAAAAATTTCATGTGCTGAACATTCTTGTTTGTACTATGAGTGCAGCTGGAAATTTTGTAGCCCCGGCATTCATATTCCCTCGACAACGAATGAAAAATTAACTGATGGATGGATCATCTCCTGAGCCCATAGGAATGTGCTCAGATTCATGCTATAATAACAGCACTCTATTCATCGAATGGTTGAAACATTTCCAAAGCAAAGTTCGAGCGGATAAAGATCACCCGGTGTTGTTAATCCTAGACAACCATTCTTCACGTAGATCCTTGGAGGCCGTATTATTTTGCAGATAAAATTGTATACATTTGTTGACCATTTTGCTACACAGTAGCCATAGGTTACAGCCGCTAGATCGTTGTTATTTCAAGCCACTAAAAACGATGTATGCTGATGAATGCGATCGTTGGCTAACAACTAATCCAGGAAGAGAAATTAAGCATTTTCAAATTGCCAAAATATTGGGACGTGCGTATGAACGCTGTTCTACGATAGGCAAATGTGTTAAAGCCTTTGAAACCTGCGGCATTTATCCGATGAACAAAAATGTGTTTTCAGACGAGGACCGTTACCGAAAAAATTACCATTGAGAACTACGAAGTCAACCATTCTGAATCAAACTCGGATCCTGAACTTTCAGTGCCTTTATCCACCTTAGGCATAAAAGCAAGAATAGTCCATTCGACTCCTGAAAAGCAACCAACTAAAAATCCATTTGCTTCCTCAGAGAATATCTCGCTTGATCAGCTTTAAACTCCATCCACATCTCGTGGTGCACCTGTTAAGATAGTCCATTCGACCCCAGAAAAGTAATTAGTTGAAAATCCATTTGCTTCCTCATCAAAAATGGTAACTCCAAAAGAAATACTTCCGCTTCCCAGAAGATCAGAAGATCAAAAAAGAAGGAGACAAGTAATTTACATTTTTCGAAATATTTGATTATTAAAAATACATTTTTCCAATTAAGAATATATTTTTCTCAGCCACAGAAATTTTTATTTTTAAAGTTAGGGCAACATTTTTTTGCCAAAGTGTAAAAAAGAAATTTATTTAAAACCCTACAAATCAGCACAACAAAATATTATCCGAACTGTAAAAATAAAAATTTCAGCGGTTGTCCAAACATATTGTTAATGAGAAAAATTTGTTTTTAGAAGTTAAATATTTAAAAATCTGTATGAATAAATGTAGTAATATATAGTATTTTTGGAAAGTTCGTCGAATGCTCTTCCAAATAGCGTGAAAATATATACAGGGTTTTAAAAAATATATATAACTTTAGTAATGCATACTTTTTCTCTGCAGAGAAATTTTGTCTTTGAAAATAAAATGTACCTAAGAACCTATAAACTGGTAAAAAATCATAACTTTAATTTGAAAAGTAAAAAAGTTACATTTGTTTTCCATGTTGGTATGTATTCTGCTATTTATTTAGCCATTATCCTAATTGCTTCCCTCACTAGATATTTCACCGCACGCCACTGCTAGTCACCCCTAATTTAGTGTGCGAAGTTTCAAAACATTTGGAATTTTTTCAGGTAAGAGTCTTTGCTCCCCGTATTAAACCTAAATTTGTTTAGAAATAATACTCCAGTCACATGTAAACGAAATTAATTATTTAAAAATGTTGGATTCATAACTGACTTTTTCCACTTAAGCTAATTATCTTCTGTAACAAATTAGGTAAGAAAATTGTATTTGTTTGGCTAAAATCTTCATATGTTTCTTAATGGAAAAAAATGTTAGTATATAAAAATCAAATTTTGCCGCGCTTTAATTATTGTTCATTCCTGTTAATTTCCTGCACAAAAGAAATAAATACACTGCCATTACATCAGAATAAGGTAATGCATATTTTGTTGGGTTGTAGCAAATTTACGTTAATAAAAATAGTCTGAATTGGTTAAAAAATGTCGAGCAGTGGGTTAGAAAAGCGTATATTAAATGAATATATAATATTAAAAAAAATACCTCCGTAATATTTGAATATGTATCTTGAAAAGAGATCGAACTTCCATAGGTACATAATTAGATCAACATAAAATTATAACATTAATCAGGTAAAATCAACTGTCTTGCTAAAAACGGTTTTTTACGATGGACCTCGCTATTATAATGCACTGCCAGAGAATCTTAAAAATGTTTAAATATTTACGCGATTAATGTAATTTAATTTAGCTTCAGATATATAATGTACTGTCTGGTTTATGCTAGCCAAATTCTAAAGTAAATATTATTTATTTATAGACTAGCCCAATTTTTCTAAAATGTCCAACCTGTCTGCACGTTATATTCATAGTGTAACAAAAGTAAGGGAACGGCGAAATATCTCAGGTACCGCTTATCTGAATTTAATGAAAATATGTACACTTAGGAATGAAATTATACCAGATCCATCGGCGAGTTCCGCATTCCTGCCAAGTTTACCCTTTTTCTGTTATAATAGGAAAATTAATTTTTTTTAATGGAACACCCTATATTATATTACTTTTGCAAAATCTGTGTAAAATTATCAATACTTTTTATTAAGAGCACTTTTCATGAAATGCAACAGTTTTTGCGACAATAATGGTCTAATATACTTTCTTTATTAAAATACCTGCGCACAATAGGTTACCTGATATGTTTGACAATACCAGTTTTGTTGATTTACAAAAATGGATAGTTTAACTGAAATCCAAAGAATTGAAATTTTAATTATACTGGGTTATGGGTAATAACCAAATCTATCGTAAGTAAAATTAACAAAAATAAATGGTGATAAGGCTCTAAATGTTTTAATCAAGTTTAGAAGAAAATCTGCACCTTTCAATCAGAACATTAGGGGTCAAAATGACGTCTCACACATGTCCGTAAACAGACTTCTAAAAACGGAAAAGTATACAAAATAACTTTGATGCAAAAAGTCTCTGATGATGATCACGATAGGCGCTTGGATTTTGTGAAATCATGCTGGAACGTTGCAATACCAATCTAAATTTTGTCAGTCAATCAATTTCCCCATAAGATTAATGTTTGGTGTGGTATAAATGGCGAAAAAATAATCGGTTCTTTCCTCATGGAAGACACATCAACTGAAGAAAGATATTTGAATCTTTTAAGGTCCAAAATTGTCCCAGCTATTGCAGAACTATTTTCGAATAACCGTAAGCTCCTTACTTTACCTCCTATATTAAGTATTTAAACTATTGAAAACTTTTAGATAATGGTGCACCAAATGATGAAATATGGTTTCAGTGGGATGGTACTCTACCGCATTTTACTTTGCTTTACTTTACAAATGATTTATTGTCCAAGAAACTTAATTCTACTTACAAAGCTTGTTAACATACAATGAGGGCATAAAGTCTGGAAACCTTGAGATATGTCAAAAACTATACAAGTTGGGTAAAAAAGTTTCATATAAAAGTTGTATAGTTCCTTACGATTAATGATTCAAAAATTTCTTGAAATATACAGGGTGTTTTAAAATCAAGTTACACGCCAAAACTTCAGAATCTCTAATGGAACACCCTGTATATTATTTCATTTTAAGAATCTACATGAAATTCTGATCATATTTTATTAAGCATACCCTATCCCTAAAGTCAACTGTTTTTGAGATAAAAAAATGAGAAAATCGAAATTTGGCTTTAAACAAAATTAACTCATTTCCCTATGCATAGTGAAACCTGGTGGATTATTTTAGAACTCCCATAGAAACTATCATGTACTGACAATAAACTGTGTCAATTTTTAACATATTGTTGGAGAGTTACTTTTTTCTTGATAAAAATGCTTTCAGAAGGAGAAAGAATAGAGATTCTTATGATGTTTTGATGGGGAGATCGCCAAAGAAATCTTGACGAAGTATGTGAACTTTTTAATAATACGCATCCCGAGCTAGGACAAGCAATTGCAAAATCCACAGTTAGCAAAATTATCAAAAAATTTCGTGATTATGGTTGTGTAAAAGATCTTCCCAGGACAGGTAGGCCAAAACTAGATGATGATATGAAATAGAATGTTTTACTCAGTTATAACGAAAATCCACATTTACCTACAAGTCAAGTAGCATTAGATTTAAACCTTAGTCAATCATCGGTAAAAAATATTCTGCACACGGCAAAGTATCATCCCTACAAAACAAGATTAATCCATGAATTAAATGAAGACGACTTTGACCGCCGACTTGAGTTTTGCGAAAGTATGCAAGAGCGGTGTAACCTGGATCCATTCTTTTGTAGAAATATTTTATTTTCCGATGAAGCCACCTTTTTTCTTAATGGTACTGTCAACCGACAAAACTGTAGATACTGGTCTACAAAGAATCCCCATTGGGCTCAAGTGGGTTATACGCAATATCCCGAGAAAATCAATGTTTGGGCTGGAATATTTCAAGATAGAATTATAGGTCCCTACTTTTTCGACGTAAATTTAACCGGCGAAATTTATCTTGATTTTTTACAACTCGAGTTGATTCCTGCCTTAGCTCAATTGTATCCAGGTAATGAGCCCGATATGCCTACTGCAGCAATGTGGTTCCAACAAGATGGAGCCCACTACGCGCTACCTGTTCGGCAGTATCTCAGTGAAATATTTCCTAACAGGTGGATAGGACGTCGTCTACAACAAGAGTTCCGATTAGGATATTGTCAGGAAGTGAACGGACAACAGTTCCAGCATTTATTACGTTAAAACGCATCATTTGGAGTTTTAGACTATCGTTGTTAATCGTTATTAAAAAAATTTTGTAAAACAGTTTTCCATTTTTTTATCTCAAAAACATTTGACTTTAGACTTAATAAAATATGATCTTTCATGTAGATTCTTAAAATGATAATATACAGGGTTCCTGTGGTTTTGGATATTTATATTTCAGACATTTTTGAATCAAAGTTTATTTTTATATGAACTTTTTTAGACCTTTTAATATCGATGCGCTGAAAAATCGTTTAAGAGATGAAATCCGTTTCCACAAATCCATATATCCTGCTACAGTACACAAACAATTTTTGCCGAAGAAATTCCAAGCTCAGTGGACACCACTCTAACTGCAAAGCAACCTGAAGCCAGTTTACTATTTAAATTCAATATGTGTTCTTCAAATCTCAGATTGTTGTCTATTACTAATCCCAAAAATGTAGTAAAATTTTAATTTTCAATATGCTTATTCCCCAAAATAAGGTTATCAAAGTTAAAACCAAATGTTAACATATTGGATTTATTAATGTTAAAGCAAAGATAATTTGAATCACACCACTTTTTAATTTTTGTCAGATCGGTGCATATAGTTGTTTTAAGATCTTCATAAATTTCGGAGTGCCAAAACAGAGTGGTGTCATCCTGGAAAAAGGTGAAACTTCCCTGAATATCCAAGCTGGCCAAATCATTTAAACACAGGAGGAACAGCATTGGTCCGAGCACAGAGCCCTGAGGAATCCCATAACGCGAAACAAAGGGGTCAGAAACGTTACCCCCAACTCTCACTATCTACTCTCTTCCTGATAGATATGCGTAAAACCATTAGTGCTCAAGCTTATTACACTGCTCCAGCCGCCCAACCTTCATTGAGACGGAGATAGACTATTTCAAGTAGGGCAAACATCGCATCACCAGTACCTTTCGAAGCCTGAAAACCAAACTGGGATGTAATAATAATATTAAATGTTCTTAAAAACTTCACCAACCTTTCCTTGACAAGCTTCTCGACTACCTTGGAGATAGTAGAAAGCAGCGAAATTGGTTGGTAGTTTGATGGATCTTCAGTCCCCCCACCATTAGGTAGTGGTATTACAATTGCCTGCCTCAGGCATGAAGGAAACTCTCTCATTTCAAAAGATGCATTTATTGCAAAAGCTAGATATGATATAGCTAATTCTGAAATGATATCAAAAATTTTTACCAAAATATCATCATAGCCGGCAGAGGTTTTATTTTTAATTTGAGAAAAAATACGTCTCAGCTCAATGGCATTTGTTGGTTCTAGAGGGAAGTTCTCTGGGATATTGATGTTGGTGAGATAATCAAGGGGGTTTGATTGGTAAGATATAATGGAAATAATATTATCTGCCACCGAACAGAAAAAAATTATTAATTATTATTAATTATTATTTGCTTGGAATGTTCGAAAATATTTAGACATTTTTTTTTGGAAGATGGATTGGACGTAGGGGTATAATACACCTAGGTCTCCGGACTTGACGCCTCTCGACTTCTTTTTGTGCGGATACCTTAAACATGTGGTGTATAAAACTAAGCCCAATGTCCTCGAAAATTTAAAGAAGCAGATAGAAATCGGATGTAAACGAATCGAAGAGGCTGGCAATGGACAACATTTTCAACACCTTTAATTTATTGTTTGTTGTATTAAACATTTCTTTTTTGTATTGTATTGTTTCTGTTGTTTTTACAACCTACTTTTAATGTTGAGACGCTGTTTTCTCTTGCTAGAGTTTGGGTAACAAGATGAGGAATTATTGTGCTTTCCAGTGTTCCACAACGTACCTCGCCTTTTACCATTCCAATTTCACGAAATTTTTTGTTAATTTTACCTACGGTAGATTTAGTTATTGGATTTGTGTTAGGATATCTGTCATTAAAAATGTTACAAACATCTTGCAGGTTTTGTATTCTATCCACATAACCCAGTATAATTAAAGTTTCAATTCTTTAGGTATCAGTTAAAAGATCCATTTTTTTAAATCAACAAAACTGACATTGTCAAACATATCAGGTAACCTATTGTGTGCAGGTATTTTAATAAAAGGTAATGCTCTAAATTATGGATATTAGACCCTTATTTTCGCATAAACCGTTGACTTTCATAAAAAGTGTTCTTAATTAAAAAGTATTGAGAATTTTACGCAGATTTAAAAAAGTGATATATATATATATATATATATATATATATATATATATAGGGTGTTCCATTAAAAAATTATATTTCTTTTATAACAGAAAAACGGTAAACTTGGCAGCAATGCGGAACTCGCCATTGGATCCGGCATAATTTCATATGTACATATTTTCATTAAATTCAGGTAAACGGTAAGAGATATTTCGCCGTTTCCATACTTTTGTTACACTCTGTATAACTCTTTGTATTTTTGAAGCTAAAAGCAACAAATAAAATTTCGAATCCTTGTATACATGTTAAATAAAAGATAATTTTATTTTGATCAGCAAAAATTAAAAGGAGAAGCAAAAATATTTTCTTTTTGTATAGATGATTATCACCGAAAAGATATACAGGGTGAACCGCCGAAAACAGTCGTACCAAATTTTTGCCAAATACAGATATTTGTTCAAAAAGACGTTCAAAAAAATGCTGGAATTCGTATTTTTTTTTCAGGGAGTAACATTTTATAAATATTTTCATCACTAAAGATAAAATGTAAAATGGGGTGGTGTGTTGGAACACACCATTTTAGAGCTTACTCAGTTCCTTGTAAATGGTACCTTCCCTTCATCCTACGTTAATAAACTGTCAAAAATGAGCATCATCGTTTTTATTTGGAATAGTGAGGTTTGACCTAATTTAGTTCCTCACATAATCATTAAGTAACACATAATTTGTCTTTTCAAATATTTTTATTAGGCGTCAAGTTGTTCCACCATATTCGATTTTTAGTACCGCCGTTTTGTTCCGTCATCATGCATGAGCGTGCACTAATTTATCTCTAAATAACTTTTAATTTTTGTGCAAAATTAAGAGTCAATTAAATGAATATTTTTTACGTTGATTTTTTGCTGCACAAAATTTGAAATTAATCTAATACATTTTTCAGGCTGATTTTTTAAACATTTTATTAGGCCGCCATTTTGCTATCTTGGATTCGTACCAAAATGTTACCAGCTTAATCCTATGTAGCCCTTGATTGTCGTGCAAAATTTGTGGTACATTGGATAATTAGTTTTTTAGCAATGACTTTTTTAACATTTCACCAGGCCACCATTTTTTTCCACCATATTGAATTTTTACAAAAATATTACTAGGTGATACCAAACTTAACCTAACCTAACCCTTTTTTTTTGTCATTTTGTCAATCGGGTAAGTAGTTTTTAGCTACGCCGCGAACTGACAGACATGACATAACTGGTATGTAGCGACGCCGATGTTAAAACGATATGTGAGGTAATTTTTTCACGTTGTAAAAATTTTATTTGGACGCCATTTTGTTTCGCCATCTTAAATTCGTATCACAGTTTTGCCAGTTTATCTATACCACAGTTAATTCTTGCACAAATTTGGAAATCAATCTATTAAGTAGTTTCTTCAGGCTGAATTTTTTATTAAGTCGCCTTTTTGTTTCGCCATCTTGGATTGATACCAAAATTATCAGTTGATTCCTACATATTATCTGATTTCTGTGCAAAATTTAAGGTGAATTGGATAAATAGTTTTTTTATAATAATTTTTTTAACATATAACTAGGTCGCCATATTGAAATTTTACCAAAATGCTACCACATCATCCCCATGTAACCCATCATTTTTTAACAATCGGGTAAGTAGCTATGCCACGAACAAACAGACAGACCGTCGGAATCGAGAAAACACGTTTTTCGGCACTTAGGGACCTAGAAACGCAAAGGGTGATTTTTTGACGATTACATTACTTCTGTTTTACGAGAGAAATAAAAAAAAGCGGAAGATTTATTTCCCCTTGACTTTTTCTACGAGGTCATTTAAAGACAGAAGGTTTTTAGGAAACATATTTATAAATAAATCCCATCAACTTACATTCCGAACAATTGTTGTATTTGTGCATTAAATTAAGTAAGATTTAAAAATAAATAATTCACTTGAGTTTTTAGGGAAAAAATGCCTACCTTTAACGGAGGGTATACAGATGCAGATTGTTATGAAGTGTGTCCCTTGAAATCGAAAATTTACCGGTTTAAGCATTTTTTCAAATTTCCGTTTGAAAATGTAAACAGGGGGTTGAATATTTTCCGTGCGTTATTCTGAATTTTTATATAGTTTCAAGGTATGCGATTTGAGGAAAATTTTAATTTCATATCTCAAATTTTATAAAATAAATTCGTATCGTGCAAACAGGATTTTTTATTTTATTATGACGTGTTTTTATTTTCTAGTACTCTTTATATTGGGCAAGAACTTTTACAAACTGAAGACGCCGAAACGCAACATCATGCTAGAATTCACCAAATGCTCCTGGGCAAGTAAAATATTTTGTAGATTTTTTGTTACGATCTTGTTTTAATCATATATACAGGGTGGTCCAACAAAAAGCAGGCACCTAGTTTTTCCTCGTTTCGTAAAATTTAGAGCAGAAATGGTCGGACACGTCAATTTTGCATTGGAGGGGAACCCATTTTAAGCATATTTTTTAACCTGCATCTTCAACCCCCTGGCAGGGGATAATGACTCCCCTAAAATATCAACTGGAAAGGGAGGTCAAGTGACACATTTTGGCTTTAGGAACTACAATCCTGTAGTTTTGGTATTAATGATTAAGGTCATACATTTTAGTTGTTATCTAAATTACATATGTTAAATTTGTGATTTAAATGCCAATAAAAACGACACCTTTATCAGAACTAAATTCCTTATTCATCGTTTGCGTTTTTTTGTGAAATAAATAAAATACTCCATCTAAGTGTAGGAAAAGAATTTAGGTAAACGTTTATTGTAGTCTCTCCATTGAGTCAGTTTGATTGCGTTTGGAATTATTTCTATTTTACTGTAAAAAATAGTTTATTCCATTCCAGAACGAGTTGAAATTATTAAACTGTATTTTCAAATTAATAGTTGTTTTAGACTTATTGCTCATTTGGTTAATAACACTTATTCCAATGCAAATGTGAATAATTCGAATGTTGTCAAATTAATCCAAAACTTCTGTCTGTAATGTGAAACACCAGCCGCAGAGAGCCATTAGGAACGAATCATGGATTTAAAGTACCAACCAACTAGCTTTAAAAGCATGTGTCTTCCTTTCGTAGAAAATAAAAACGCACAAATCTCATAGGTAGAAAATTAAATTAATACAGGAACTAAATTAGGATGACCCTGATATAAGGCTACAAACGAGCCAGCATTTAATTGGAGATCCCGACTTATTATTTAACATTTGCTTTTTCAATAAGTGTACATTTAATTTGAATGGCATTCTAACAGGAAAAACTGCCGTTACTGTGATGAAAAGTAACCCACATTTATCCCGTGAGGTTCATACCCAGCATCCTCAAAAAACGTCTGATATGGCGTATTAGAATATCATATTGTTGGACCACTTTTTATTCTTGGAACTTTAGCTGTTGAAGTGATGAAAACGATGAAACGATGCCCGAATTCATAGAAGATTTTCGCCAACGGATTATAGGTGAGCGCAGACGCATAATACCAGATATACTACAAAATGTTCGAAATAGATTTGAACAAAATATGTATTATTATATGGAAGCAAATAGGTCACATTTTCAAAACTTGTTAAATAATGTGAAATAACCAACAAAGAATGAAGTGTATTTGTAATTGCTTTGTCTCCTAATAACTAAAATGTATGTGCCTGTTTCATTAATACCATAATTAGAGGGTTGAGGTTCCTAAAGCCGTTTTCGCATTAAGTGTTCAAGTAAAATCTAATAAATAGGATATCGTTAGAAAGGTAATTTTGTACCCGTCGAAATAATGTATAACTCGACTCCATTCGAAAGTTTAGGGGTGTCCTTCAGGGGAACTGGAGATGCAGGTTGAAAAATATGCGTGAAATGTGTCCCCCTTCAAAGCAAAATCGACATGTGCGACCATGTCTGCTTTAAATATCACGAAAAGAGGAAAAACTAGGTGTATACTTTTCGTTAGACTATCCTTTTCACTAGTGGAGTAAAAGTGGGCGGACACAACACTGGAATAATTAAAATGGGGGCACTTTCCTTAGTTCCCCCCATCTCAATTGCAGCCGCCCCACTTTTAGCCCACACTCAGCCGTAGTTTGGCTTTAAGATAACTTCAGTTTATTATAAAAGATGAAGTTTCAATGAGGTATGCACTGTTTACTAGATCTAAGGTTTATATAATTTATTTTAAAAAATACAGTAAAATGTATTAGTAGCTAAAAGTATAGATTAAAGGTTTCATTAATGTTTTCATCAGTTTGATTAAGGTTTTCGCACCATCACGCCTAAAAAATATTTTAGGTATAATACAAAAATAAATATACACATCATACAGGTTGTTCCATCTTATAACAATATATCGAAGAAGTATTTAAATAAAATCTGTAGAATGTTCTATAATTATATTTTCAAGAATTGAAATCCTAAAAAAATATTGAATCACTTTGTATATAACAATTTTAGGGCCACTCCTTCCGATTATAATATACCAGATACAAGATTTTCGAGAAAATTGACTAGAATCTTGTCATGTATATACAGAACACCTTAATGTAGAGTGCATTATTTACAAAATTATTCAAAAAGTGTTTCCATATTACTTCCATTAAGCTGGGGTCCGCAATATGATTAATTCGGCACCACTGTGCTAGATAGTTAACAAAAAGGATTTTACACACCAAAATTTCTGAATTATGGTCATTATCATATTCGATAAAACATATTTTCTCCGAATGAAATTAAAAGCGGCTTTTTGATGACGATTAAACAGTGAGCTAATCAATAAAATCTATAATTTGACTATTTTAAGCTATGCCCAGGGACTGGAAGGTAAAGAGAGTTCCATTGTTAGTAAATAGCTACGACTGGATACTGGAAAAAAACTTTAATTTCTTCCAAGCACAGACATCACCCTGTTATGAAATTCCTTATGAATCGTAAGAAAATAATCCGAAAATTATCATAGAGCCTGCAACTAACAATATTCTGATAACTAAAGCAGAATTTAGTAAACAGATCAACACAATCTAATTAAATTATGAACATATTTTTACGGACGGATCATCAGTCAATAGTGACGTGGGTTGCGCGTTTTTTCATTCCAATAAACTTATATCATGTAAATACAAACTATGCGACATGCATCTGTTTATACAGCTGAACTTGTAGCAATAGAGCAGGCATTAAAATACTGTCAAAATTACCAGAATAATACTAAATTTGTTATTTTTTTTTGATTGCAGAAGTGCTTTGGAAAAGATTAGAAATGCTTCAATTTCACCTAATTTAAATCATCTTTTAGTAAATATACTTTAATAGATTGCTTAAACGAATTATCGATAATAATAAGTATGTTTCTCTAGTTTGGGTAAAAGGTCATGCTGGAATTAATAAAAATGAGTCAGTAGATCGGTTAGCAAAAGAAGCTACCGTAAATGGTAAAACATTAGAATGTTTCAATATTCCGGTAACGGATCTGTTTTATTTAATAAAACACAAACTGTTTTCAGGTTGGCAAAATCATTTCCAGAGTACTATTAAAGGCGAGCTCTATAAAACTATAAATCCAACGACCAATAAAAAACCATGGTTTCTAAATGAAAATAAGAAAAACTTTGTTAAAATAATTTGTAGAATCAGGAGCTCACATGCCATTTGTCCTGTATATATGAGAAAGATCGGAATAAATGACAACAATTTATGTACATGTAGGGAAGTAGGACATATTCAACATGCGATTTTAGGCTGCCCCTATAAAGCACAAGAAAACTCTTTATTATACCACAAATTGAAAAACTTTGTTACATTTCCCATTAATTTAGACGTTTTAATGACTTCGTAAAATAAACACATCTATAAATTAATATATAACCACATCGTTACCATAGATTTAAAAATATAGGCCACCATAGACCTTTTGAAAATTAAAATAGAAAAAAAGGAAAAAAAAAGATAAAAATATAATTTAAATATTCAAACATAAATAATTAAAAACAATTGTCCACAAAAAACATAAAACATGCAGAATAAAAAATAATAATAAAAAATGAACTACTTAAAAAATTTTATTTCAAAAAATTTAGAAAATGAGATACAAAAAAAGAAAAAAAATTGGCATAGAATTTAGTTTTAAGTATCTATCCAGATGGTTGGGATAGTTTGTCCAGAAAACAGAATGCTGGCCACTTGGTTTATTCCAGTGCCAAATAATAAAACTAACTCACACACACACACACACACACACACACACTGATGACAATTGACACTCACAAAAGGTGTATTTTTACTCTTTAGGTAGTAAAAGTTCATTTTTACTTCAATAAAAACTTATAAAAGGTATACAAAAATACCTCTAAGGTAGTTTTTTTCTCTAATACATTTTAATTTTTCGAAACTAATAAGGAGAACCGTTTAACTTTAAAAACATCCAGGGGAAAAAGAAAACTATTTTCCCTCAGCTAAAAGTTGTGTTGTAAAACAACGTGAAAGGTGCTGCATCCCAGGTCAGCCCTTATCTGCTACCTATTGAGTTCTATGTCATTATAAGTACCTTAAGCTAGAACAGCAATTATCCAAATAGAATTAAGTGACATCAAACGATATCAACATTATTGGAGAAAAATTGTTTCCTACATCCTTAGTTTAATTAAGACCAAGTATTTCAGTTGGGGAGCTGTTTAGAACATTTTATATAACAAGAATGTTACTTTGTTATATACAATGTTCTATTTATATAACAAAGTAACATTCTTTTTTCTTGGTCTATTAACATTTAAGAGATTGTCAATGTATTTTCGGATATCTATAGTAGTATTTCTTTCGAAAACGTGCAGGCAGATCACATACGGTATCACATAATCACATATCGCACCGACTAGATGCCAAAGAGTTAATTACCATTCGCTAGCAACATATCGCAGCGACCCGGTGGCAACAGCGAATTGGCGCTTGCCAATCACAAAAAGACGAAAACTTCCCGGTATAATCTGTAACATAGTCATAAGGTGGTGACAAAAATTTAATTAAACAAAAGTAAATTTGTGTATTAAATATTTATCTAAAATTATAAGTCAGGTATAAAGGAAATATATGTTTGCTTCTAAATCAAAATAATACAGGATGGTTCTTAAGTACATTAGTATGCTGTGGTAAGAAGATGCGACAAATCTAAACTGACGAGGCAAGAACATTGGTTGGACTATTCAAAAGAAAAATTCGACTGGAAATTGATACATGATATGAAAGTGGTGTTTGCCATACTGCTGCTCTTTATTCCATTGCCGATTTTCTGGTCTCTGTTTGATCAGCAGGGTTCCAGATGGACTTTTCAGGTAAATAGATCATATATATTTACTCTTTTAGATATACTACATTTTTTCTTTCTATTATATATTTATTTGTTTTAACATGATTAAATAAAATAATTTAAAATAAAATAAAAACATTATGTATTACTTTGAATTACAACCTGTCAATGCAGTTACTAATAAGTCCGGCACGATATTGGATTTGGTATTTGATTCATTTGATCTGGTGGAGGTACGTAATGCAGTTAATCCAACATCCATGTCAACAATTGACAATCACCATCCTCTATTGGAGATAGACCTCATTCTAAAATCTGTACCAGTGCTAGAAAATAGAGAGAATGTTACAGTGCATTTGTTTGAGACAGCGGATTACCAGGGCATCGAGTTTGTTGTTGGTAGATTGGAGTAATGTGTTTCATTTAAAGGATGCGGATAGCATAGTTCGGAGGTTTTACGATGTTGTGTCCACTATAACAAATTTCCAAAATGGTAAAGGCCAGAATTAAAAAAGATGATATCTTTAAAGAATAGACTGCATAAAAAATATAAGAAGACTGGCCATAGAGAGGACTATATGAGATTCTCTGAGGTTAGACGTGAAACAAAATATTTGATTGATATATGTTACCTTCTATTTGTTACTAATGCTGTATATATATATATATATATATATATATATATATATATATATATATATATGTATATATCTGGTCTCATGTTAACAACTTGAGGAAGGATCATGGTATACCAAAGTGCTTAGACTATAATGGCCAAGCGAAAGAAACTCTACAGGAAATTACCGACGACTTTACGAGTCACTTTGAATCGTGTTACACTGATTTTGCTAAAGTCCAGATATCATTGATTTCAGAAAGCCCATAAGTTTATGACTGAGGAGATTGTACATAAACTCCAATCCCTCGATACTAATAAGAGTGCTGGTCCTGATGCCTCCTTCATGCTTCCTCAAAAGGTGTGCTTTGGCTATAGCTGAGCCTCTTAGGCTTATTTTTTTATTTTTCAGAATTCGTTTGGTAAGACTTGGTTTCTTACGCTTTGGAAGCAAAACTTTTACCGTTTTCAAGAGTGGATCTAAGAACCAAATTGGTAACTATCGAGGTGGCTCTTAACTTTCAATAATCCCCAAGGTATTTGAGTCAATTTCACCGATGAACTATTTAACACCTTTAAACACTATATAAGTCCCAAGCAGCACGGTTTTTACAGGGGCAGGTCTACAGCCACAAATTTAGCGGAGTTTCAAGGTTACCTCAATTAAAATATAGAGAAAGGCTTTCAAATCGATGTAATTTACATTGATATGACAAAAGCATTCGAAAGTGTATCACATAATTTGCTGCTAATGAAGTTGGAATTGGATTGAATGGATCCAATCATATGAATGAACGAATGTTTGAAAATAAACAAAAAACAGAAGATCTGATTCGGACAAATGGTTCGCCGCGGTCAAGGTCTAGTTGATTATCCGCCAAAAAATCGAACAGATAAAACGAACCCTCCACATTTTGTGAATAAATGGACGAATCAACGAAAAGGCTCTAAATGCTGATTATAACGTTTGTCTGATACTGCTTGATTGTAGTAAGGTTTTATTTTTCAAAAAACTTTTTTTCATAAATTAAGGTTTTTTCATAATTATGGTTTCGGCGAGAGCTCGATTATTAATTTAAGGAAAAATTACCTCACTGGTCAAAGTTAGTATGTTACTTTTGAGTCTGTGGTCCTCCCCTTTTTGTCTACTGATTAGAGAGTATCTTAAGGTATTGTTTTGGGACCTCTTCTTTATTCCTTATACACTGCGGATTTTTTCTGGACATCTTTAAATACTGTTCTTGGCACCAGTATGCGGATGATACGCAAATTTATTTATCGTTTCCTCACGCTGACTTAGTGCAATCTTTACTAAAAATATATAACAATTTTAGTTCCATATTTCAAAAGCTCATGTTTGGTTTTAAATAGCAAGAAAACTAAGATGCTCATTTTTAGAAAAAATAAGGGCACATTTCTAGACAATTACGATTTTACCGTCGGCTTGTGTCAGTAAAAAGTTGGGTTTCGAACTGAACGTCAACTTGTCATTTGACTGACACATTTCCCATTTAATGCATCTAATAAAACATTCTCTTCGATCAAAGCAACATTTTTTTAGTTATCTTAAATCACCCTATTTTAGTTTCAGAAATAAGTTTCTTTTTTGTATAGATCTTTTAGAGACACCCTGTATAAGTACCATTTCCTCAGCTGCTGCTGCGAGATTAACCGACTGCAAATATTGATAAGTTGAATACCCTCATAACTTTCTGTAGTTTAAAGTAATCTGAAGTTTTAGAAGACCATAATCTTCCCTTTATTAAATAACACGAACGTAGTTTCATTTTACAGTAAAAATACATAAAGCGCAATAAACTATATTATAGAATATGTATTCTGGATTATAATTTTAAGGCCTCTCACATGGACGGCAACATATTTGGTGTTCAATTGATCCCAGACCAAATGCAAGTGATTAATCCTGCAATGGTGTTAATTCTGATTCCAATGTTTGATAAATTGTTGTATCCCTCTTGTGAAAAAGTCAATTTTCTGAAGAACTCTTTGCATCGAATGGTCATTGGTGGGATGGCTGCTGGTCTTGCTTTTATAGCAGGTATTCCTTTATAAAAGATACAAAGAGATATAAACTGTTTGTTTTATATATAATAATAAATTATTTTGCCTAAAATGTAAAACTTATTTTGCCAAATAAAACATTTATTAGTATTGAAATCTAAGATCATATTCATAGAGTTTTAAATTTTCAGCTGGTATATTGGAATTAGTACTAGAAAAGACCTATCCATCGCTACCAGATAAAAATCACGCATCGGTAAATATAATCAACACTTTGCCTTGCAGTATAATGATCTCCAGCCCTTTTAGTCAAATGCAAATTTTGGATACTACCAAAATTCTTAGGTTAGGAAATACAAACTGTTGTTTGTAATTACTGTTAATGATAATATATATGGTTTCAGATTTCAAAACATGAATTGTCACAATCGAACACAATATACTTTGACAATTGAGGCTCCCTCCGTTTGCGGCGAGATTAGATTTACCAAAGAAAATTTCCAAGTTACTGCCATATTACTAGAACTACAGGTATGCTTTATGTAATTATTTCCCGAAAAAATTAGGTTATGCTAAGCATGTCCTATAAAGTATCTTAAATTCGAGTCTTGGGTTTTTTGTATTTGGGTGTGGAGGGGGCGAAATCTATTATTACAATTATCTGGAAAATATATTTTTTCAGAGAAAGTAATTATGAGCAAAATTGTAGTTTGGCTTTTTTTATTATAAAAGGAAAGCTTAGTTACGAGAATGTTCTGTTAAAATGGCTTTACCTATTCTTATCAAAGTAGCTTGATAAAGAGTTAAAATCTAAAGACAATTAGTTTAGAGTGTCTTCCAGGGAGGGATAAACATTTACCGACTAAAAAGCATCCTTGCTTTTTGTCAACACAACATAAGCATAATACCAATAAAAACCAGCGATGACAAAAAAAAAATGTGCCTACTGTCTATCAGCTTGCTTGGGTTATTAGATCTGGGGGGCATTTACCCCTTTTGCCCCTTCCCTAAATACTCCACTTTTGTGGTTGCAGGAAAATAGGTGTCCGCTATTCATTAGTAAGAGGGCATTGTCATAAGCAATCATGTTTAAACTCTGGAGCTTAGCTGGAGAAAATTAAAGTAAATATCGATAAAGAAATAGACCCAATGGTTTCCTTAGTTCAAGTTATGGTAGGATTTATACATGAACGTTTTATTCCTGCAATCTTTGAGGAATAGGAGAATGTTCTAATGAATATAGATCTTAATGAAGAACCCTAATAATTAAAATTGTTTTTCTTTGTTGTGTATCGATTTGAATTAAGCACGCTGGGGATACTACATAAAACATCGGTACATTGGTTTTCAGTTTGAACTTTCCATACAACGAATTGTAGTATACATTCATAGTGATCTGGTAATGACTTCATTATTCATTAACATATATATACATATATATATATATATATATATATATATATATATATATATATATATATATATATATATATATATATATATATATATATATATATATATATATATATATATATATATATATATATATATATATATATATATATATATATATATATATATATATATAATATAATAATGCCAAAAATTGGCAAATACGACAATTTTTCCATTATTTCGAAATTTTAAGCGCTTTTTATTGCTTTTATATTGGAAAAAATAACCTTTCTGGCGGCAGGGTTTTGAAACTATTTCGACAGCGTTTTCATCGCTCTCCGAAGAAGATGAAGCCGAAGAACTTAAATCTAGTGTTATTTTATTTAAATTCGTTCTGCAAATTGAGAAAAAGAAATTCAAATCAGAAAAATTATCCCAAAAACAATTCATTCCATTAAGCATGATAGTTTAACAACGGTAATAGAAAGAACCCGAAACTGCAGATCGTACCATATTTGTTTTCAACAGATGTTGTACACTGCAGCACTGGAGAACAGGGGATATGCAACTTATAAACTAAAGATAATTATGATAAATTAAAAAATAATGAGTGTAAACGATAGTAACACCTAATAAAAATATTAATAAGATATATTTCCAAGAGATCAAACAGTATCTGCACTGGCACAAATTTATTTGTTTATTTAGTTTTATTTATTTATTAATCTCATGTTAATGTACATATAGCACTCACATACATCATAGCAATACAATAAAAATACAAATAGACAATGTATCATTAAAATATAAGGTTTTAAAATAATAATAGCAAACAATAACAGTCAAATTTAAAATTACATTAAGATCATTAAGAATAATAAAATTTGATATATTACATTACAAATAAATATTACAAACACATTTAAAATATTGACATTGACAAAGCACACATCAAAAATTCTTCGACACTGTAGAAAGCAAGCAAGATTAATTTTAACTGATTTTTAAATTGCTTTGGTGGCATATTTTTAATATGCTTAGGGAAATTATTATAAACTTTTACTGCTAGGTATCCGGGGCCACCCCGTCACCTCTCAAGGCGGCGAAATATAGGAATCAAATTATTCCGTTGTCTAGTGTCATAGTTGTGAAGTTCCCCGTGCACCTCGAATCGATCAATATTTGCTTTTACGTAGGTTAGGTTTTCAAGAATATAAACAGATGGCAAGGTAAATATATGTTTAGATGTAAAAGCCTGACGGCAGTCCTCTCTATAACCCAGACCTGCTAGCACTCTCACAGCTTTTCGTTGAAGGCCGAAAATTCTGCTCGAGCCCTCCGAATGTCCCCAAATAAGTGTTGCGTATGCCATGATGGAGTGAAATAAAGCAAAATATGCACGTCTTAGAACAGGTGCCGAGACAAACTCTAAGAGTCTTCTTAGCGCAAACAAACTGCTTCTAAGCCTAGCCGCTACATGTTCTATTTGCGGGATCCATCCCAATTTGGGATCCAGGTAGACTCCTAGGAACTTGACAGATTCAAGCTCATCATTGAGTAGTTGTGTGTCTCTCAATGAGAAGATAACCATATTGGTTTTATCTTTATTTAGAAGCAACTCATTGGCACCAAACCACTCTTCTACTCTCGATTGCGCCTCGCACAGGCCACTCACAGCATCATTGAGACTGTCACTGCTTATAGACAGAGCAGTGTCGTCCGCAATAACCGTGAATCTTGCATTTGCCCCTTCCAAAGGTAAATCATTAATATAAATTAAAAACAAAATTGGCCACTCTGGGGTACAGCATCAATTATCGCTTCTGCAGACTCTAGTCCTCACTACTTGAAATCTATTGTTTAAATAAGATTGAATGAGTTTGATACTTGAAAGTTCAAAATTATAGAATTGCAGTTTTTGAGCAAGTAATCTGTGCGAAACGCAATCAAATGCCTTACTTAGGGCACACAACAATACCGCACTATATTCTCTGTGTTCAAAAGACTCGATGATTATATCGACTAAGTTTAGAATAACCGTAATTGTACTCCGTCTTTCTCGAAAACCAAACTGGCGCTCGGAAAAACACTCGCTCTTCTCAAAGAATCTCACCAGTTGCAATGTCATTGCTTTCTCCACAATCTTTGAGATTATTGGTAAAAGTGATATTGGGCGATAGTTCGAGGTATTATCTTTGTCACCCTTCTTATATGTTGGCAGCACAATAGCCTTTTTTAGAATGTCAGGAAATATGCAATCGAAAAGACATTTATTTATCAACTTTGTTAAAGGTATTATAATTAAATTTTTTATTGTTTTAATCACGCTCACATTTAGTACAAAAATATCACAACTTGTTATATTTTTTAAATTATTTATAATTTCCATAATAAATTAGTTTAGTTGAGGAATTTGTTGAAGTTTATTAAACGATTTTTGTTACTTTTTGGTATTTATTGACGTAAAATAATTATTAAAATCATCAGCCGAGCTCTGAGAGTCGTTATCTGCCCTAGGCTTTTTTGTATTTGAGTTTATTATTTTCCACATAGATTTAATGGGATTTCTTGAGGATGAAATGAAATTACCATTTGCATCTCTTTTACACTTTTTTATTGTGTTTTTATATTCCTTCCTAAAGTTTTTATAGTTTTGTATAAAATGTTCACAATCATACATTTTGCTGAGTTCACCTAAGAAATTTAACCTTTCTCTCATTGCTTTCAGTCTCTCATCAAACCATGCTACACTTACCACCTTATTATCTTTCTGCATATACATTTTAAATGGAAACGCTTCCTCGCAACATCTCTGGAGTTTGTTCATGAAGAGAACAGTTCTCTCATTGATGTCAAGTTCCAGATTGCTAAGAAAATCAAATGACTCACTCTCAACCAGGCTATAGAATGTGTGTAAACCAACCTGAGTTACAGGTCTTTTTTTATGTATGATAATTTTACTTGGTAGGTATATTCAGCTTAACAAACTGCGCTTTGTGATCTGAGAGTTGAGGGTCTAGGATTTTAGGTTCAAAATCATTTTTAAAAAAATTAATCAAAATATTATCTAGGCAAGAGTTATTTCTAGTGGCTTCAAAATTTGTTTTTATAAAACCGTTACTTGTTAAGATATCTTCAAAACGTACTGTATTATGTTGTTGATTCAACTCAAGGTGCACGTTAAAAATTTTATCTTTATCATGGTCTCCATCTAGTGGCTTCTCTCTTAACACTTGTTGCGATTGCGCAGTCTGGTTGAAATGCATTCTTTGCATACCTCGGATTCCGTTGTTATTTCCTGAGGAAATATTGAGTTTTTTCTCGAGATTCCTAATTTTATTCTTCAGTAAGAAGACATTGTCCCCCAGTACCTTGTTTTTGGCAGTCATTTCTTCCACAATTCTTCTTAGAAGGGCGAATTCCATGTCCCTATTGTTCTGCTTCGGCATGGCGGTTGTGCTTGCCGACCGTTTTGCTTTATGGATACAAATTGCTTTCTGTTTGGTCGCTGCTTGGTTTAAACACGAAGGATGGAATAATTATTTGCATTTTATACACTTTGCCGACTCAACAACGGTTTTTTTGCAGTGAAAACACACGTTTCTTCCAATTTTATTGCGCTCTACGACGACGTTTCAGTCGGCGCGATCTTATATGTTTCTTCAAATTCAAAATACAAAGCTTAATATTCATATTATTATAAAATAGGTAATTACATCGCCTATAGCGGGGAGGAGCATGAAAGGTAGGATCTCTCCTAGAATCTATTCTCTGATTTATGAGACATCAAAATAGACAAAAGTGTCACATAACTTTATATATGGTCTTTTCTATTTTTCATACATCTGCAAAATAATGCATTGTTTCTGTTATAGCGGTTTAATTTTTACCCGTATTAAAAGTACGTAAAAATCGACTAACAAGGTATATGTTCTTATGTTTAGGAAGATACCTTCGTCATAGGCGTAAATGAACATAATGAAATTCAAGGATATATTAGTGACCCGGTTGATTTTAAAAAATCTGTTACTGGAGCTCCAAAACTTAGGTAAGCATTTTGTTACCTACCCAAGTCTTTGTCTACCATTTTTTAACGTAACTTATGCTGTATAATTCTTAACGATATTTTTGTAGGATAGATTTTGTTAAGAATACAAACATCTTAAAAAACATCAGTGTGTCTCTAAAAAGTAACTCAGGTTTGCAAGACGTCTATTTTATTGGGATACACTCAAACGATACAATGGTTATATCACCGTATATTGAAATTTCCCAAGGAGTGTAAGTATATTCGAATAAAATTTATTGAGCTACATATTAGCAGAGTCGGTAGTTTTTGTGTTTCTGATATAAGAATAAAAAAATAATAATTTCAGGTATGAGTGCAAAATAAGCAGTGAAACAAAAAGAAATATGTTCGAAAAGCATTTCCACTTTGAATTGGGCGGTGTCTATTCATTAGTAATTTGGGAAAATCAAGGAGAAATTAAGGTATATACCTCTAATTACTTCCGCATCTTATTATGGCAAAATTAAATTCGAACAAAATATTAATTAGAGAAATTTATATATCATGAAAATATATTTGATTAAACTAATAGTTTTTAGACCAACTAATTTGCGGTTCTGTAACAAAATAGTGCTTTGCTACATGAGCACTAATTAAACAGGGAAGGAATGAAAAGAAGTGAGAAACATTGTGAAAAACAAAATAAATGTCGTCTGTTGTCGATGTTATTGATAAAAAATTGTTTTTACATCTCGTTACTGGATTTTGGAAGGAATTCAACAACACATCATGTCAGTTTAAGTAATTGTGTCATTTTTGACTGTTCTATTTCAACTTAATTATTATCATTTTTTTTTCATTTGATTATGGTTGGTACTAAAGAAGATAAAATCCAGACCTTTTTCTATTCACAATGTGATCGAAGTCACAATTTGGCAACCAATCAATGATCATAATTACTTGTATCAGATATGTTTTAGTGATAAAGCAAGGATTGAAACGATATAGTCAAAAGACATAATTGTTGTTATTGGAGTGATGAGAATGCAGTGAAACCCCCCTTTACGGACACCTCCGAACAATGGACACCTCTACTGAACGGACAATTTGGAAGTCACCGACCGTCAGTATGTACAGGGTGTTCCAGGTAGGACTGAACAGGGACCTATCTTCGACCTTCCTTGTATTTTGGAAAAATTCAAAATAGCCAATCGATGTATTTTTTCTTGTAGAATCCAAAAATATCATCTAAAAAATATTTGAACCAGAAACAAAAGAGTTACGCTATTCATCAGGTGTTTTTTAAATGGAATGTATCGTTTTTTATACGATTTTTGGAAAGAGTGATTGTTTTTATGTCCGTTCTGATTAAAAGATTTGATTTTGCGATAGCTGTTTATATTACATTTTAATGTTTTACAAACTAAAATTTTAGCTTCACCCGTTTAAAATATACGATAGGTTGGTATAGGTGATCAAGGTAAAATGACGAATATAGGCAAAATAGCCAATCGATGTATTTTTTCTTGTAGAATCCAAAAATGTCATCGAAAAAATATTTGAACCAGAAACAAAAGAGTTACGCTATGCATCAGGTGTTTTTTAAATGGAATGTATCGTTTTTTATACGATTTTTGGAAAGAGTGATTTTTTTATGTCCGTTCTGATTAAAAGATTTGATTTTGCGATAGCTGTTTATATTACATTTTAATATTTACAAACTAAAATTTTAGCTTCACCTGTTTAAAATATACGATAGGTTGGTATAGGTGATCAAGGTAAAATGACGTTTGAATGCTTTGTCAATAAAAATTGACATTATTTTAATTATTGTCGAAGTTTTCACCTAAAAAATAAAATAAAATACTCTTTGGACGAGAGACTACAGATTGTTATGCTATTTTACAAGTGCCAAGAAAATGCAAGAGAAGCAAGAAGAAGATTTATTGCAAATTTTCATAGAAATATATCCATCAATACAATTCTAAGGATAAAAAACCTATTTGAGGAAAATAAAACTTTACATGATAGAAAAAGAAATACACAAAGAAGAAGAAATCGAGACCAGGCCATTATAAATTATTTTCAAGTTAATCCAACCAAATCTATTTCGGATGCAGTTCGGGAAGTTCAGTACGGTGGCGGTGTAAGGCGCAGAAGAGTTACCCGAGGGACTGTTCACAGGAATTCATAAATTTAGGCCTTTTCGTATCCTTCCACTTCAGCACCTAAACACCGGCACAAAAAGAACTTCGCTTCCAATTTGTTTCTCAAATGGTAATTCGGCAAGAAAACGAAGACCCTGATTTATTCAAAAATATTCTGTGGACCGACAAAGCTACTTTCACAACATCGGGAGTATTCAACAGACATAATAGTCACCACTGGGCCGTTGAAAATCCAAAAAAGTTCCAGACTATTAAATTTCAAGGGAGGAATTCTATTCATGTTTGGTGTGGGATAAAAAACAATAAAATTTTGGGACCAATATTTTTTAACGGGACTTTAAATGGGCACAGATATTATGAGTTTTTAGAAAACGAAATTGAAAATTTTTTGGAAGACTTACCATTGGCAGAATATCAGAATTTAATTTGGCAACATGATGGGGCGCCTCATCATGCCGTGCATGATGTGGTTCAATTTTTAAATCGGCGCCATAACGAATGGATAGGGCGAAATGGAACATTTGCTTGGCCGCCCAATAGCCCCGACCTCTCAGTTTTGGATACATTTCTTTGGGGCCATTTGAAGAACGTCGTATACAGACAACGAAACGAAAGTATTCAAGAGATCATGGGAAAAATTGTCGATGAAATAAACCGCCTTAACCAGGAAAATCATATTGTAACAGCAAGTTTAGAAAGGCTACAAAGGGGTTATCGATGTTATTTCGAGAAAAACGGCGGTCACATTGAAAACTTATGTTATTAGTAGTTTTATTTTATTATTTAATAATTATTTTTTATTGAATTTCTTTTTCTATCATGTAAAGTTTTATTTTCCTCAAATAGGTTTTTTATCCTTAGAATTGTATTGATGGATATATTTCTATGAAAATTTGCAATAAATCTTCTTCTTGCTTCTCTTGCATTTTCTTGGCACTTGTAAAATAGCATAACAATCTGTAGTCTCCCGTCTAAAGAGTATTTCATTTCGATCAGAGTCAAATATATATTTTTTAGGTGAAGACTTCGACAATAATTAAAATAATGTCAATTTTTATTGACAAAGCATTCAAACGTCATTTTACCTTGATCACCTATACCAACCTATCGTATATTTTAAACAGGTGAAGCTAAAATTTTAGTTTGGAAAACATTAAAATGTAATATAAACAGCTATCGCAAAATCAAATCTTTTAATCAGAACGGACAAAATCACTCTTTCCAAAAATCGTAAAAAAACGATACATTCCATTTAAAAAACACCTGATGCATAGCGTAACTCTTTTGTTTCTGGTTCAACTATTTTTTCGATGGATTCTACAAGAAAAAATACATCGATTGGCTATTTTGAATTTTTCCAAAATACAAGGAAGGTCGAAAATAGGTCCCTGTTCAGTCCTCGCTGGAACACCCTGTACTCCTGTGTATTATACCCTCTTGACAACAGACACTCTCAACAACGGACACGTAGATGTTCAGATAATTTTTGAAAAACCCACATTTAATGCCGGTATTTTTATTGCACATTATGGGCAATATTTAGATCTACGCCAATAAGCGGCGCGGCGCCTACCTATTGTTAATAGCACTACTTTAACAATAGGCTGGCTTATGCTGTCTGGCTTATAGCTAAATTGCGGTGAATTGCATAATAAATAGATCACCTTATTTTTATAAAATGTAGTCTTTATCAATAGAATATCTTAGTTTTGATGTTACTCTGGTACGATCAATATGTCTTCAAACAAAAATAAACAAACTTAGTGTTAGAGTATTAGCCGAAAAATTCTGTGTAGGAAAATCTCAAATTAGTGATATTTTGAGAAACAAGAGCGATCTTAACAAGCGATTCGCCGAGACCGGGAACATGAAAGAGAACAAGAAATTTGCGAAAACTGAGGGTGTTGCCATAGACCAAATTGTTTACGACTGAACAAGAAATTGCGAAGAATCTAGAAGTTGATGGTTTTAAAGGATCAAATGGATGGTTGGAGAAGTTCTGGCAACGTCATAATATCTCTTTCAAATCCATCTGTGGCGAAGCAGCGGCTGTAGACTTGAATTATGTGCTATTATCAAAAACTACGCACCTAGAGACAACGGCACACTTTTTCCGCGTCTTGCCAAATAAAGTGTTTTCTTTGAAAGGCGAAACATGTGCTAGCGGGAAAGCGTCCAAGGAGAGGCTCACTATTTTACTTTGCTCCCCTATGAATGGAGAAAGAGAAAATGCACTGGTGATTGGAAAAGTAAAAAACCCCGTTGTTTTAAAAGATCAAGCGTGGGAAAATTGCCACTTGAATGGTACTATAGCAAGGAAGTATGGATGACAAGGAATATAATGTCGGATTGATTAAGGAAATTTGACTGAAAAATGCAACCGAAATGTACTTTTATTTTTGGATAATGCTGCATTTCACCCAAAACTGGAGTTAAAAAATGCACTTTTCTTTATCCGTCGGAGAGTATCAACATAACAAAGTTTCTAGATACTAAACGGGACATCGTTGGGCTGTTGAATGGCTAGTATGGTCACCTGACCTAGCTTCACTTGATTTCTTTGTTTGGGATTACTTAAAGCAGCGAGTGTTTCTTACAAAACCCGGTAACTTGCAAGAACTATAACAAAAGATGCCTGATTGCGACGAAGTAAACAGTAGTCATTTTTAACATCTTATAAAACAAATCTAAAAATAGTAGTTGATTTGGTGGTACACATGCAACTTTCAAATTTTAATATTTTTATTTTTACTAGTATTCAGAAAATAAAATATGACTCCGGTTAACTTTTTGACAATAATAAAGTCTAGTTTCAAAATCCCTTTTGCAGCCTGAAATGCGTCACACTAAGGCAAACATCAGTAATTTTTCTGCAACAAATTCTAAATTATGGGGTTTTGAAAAAAATGCTCTCTGTTTATGTAACCCCAAAGGAAAAAATCAAATGGAGTAAGGTCCGACGACCGAGCTGATCCAGTTTAAACCTGGGTCATAGTCAATATCGTCGTCTTCAATGGTTGTTACAATTGCAGGTATAATAGTTTCTTCCAACATTTGCATGGATAAGAATCCGATAAGAGTTTCATTAGTAAAAAAAAACCAATTACATTATTTTCCATAATTATAGGCCATACGGTAAGTCTCTTGCGATGCTGTTTATAAGCATCTTTAAACCGTGAGTAACGAGAATGCCGTTTACAAGCTTCATTATTAAAACATGCCCGATGTAAGTAGTTTGAATCAGTTTCTAAATTAAATCTAACATTTCTTCACAAAACTGTAACCTACGAATTGGGTCATGTTCATTAAGTGTTTGTACTAGGTGAGCATTGTAGGGGTGAAGTGTATGTTTTTTATAATTGCGCGAACTGTGGATTTACCCATACCCACATTATCAGCTACTAAAGTGATTGCTTAGGCTGAACAGCAAATGTCCCTAGTACTTGAATTTCAAGATATTCAGATTTAACAAAAGGACGACCAGATCAGAGAGCATCTTTAATGCTAAATTTGTTGCGAACTTGGAAACAACACCTTTCACATGACTTGCATAAACTGGTCTATATAGAACTGGAATGGCTGCTTCATAGTTAATTCGATTACATTATCCATAAAAAGAGTTCTCGATATTATCTTCATTAGTACGAATCGTAATAAAATGAAGGAAAATGAAAGGAATTAAATAGAGATAGCACAAAAAAGGTTTAAGCGTTTGTACACACAGAACAACATAAACCAATCTTAATGAATTCGTTCCAAAACCCAGTAACGAGATGCTAAAATATATTTTATTAATAACAATGACAATAGACCAGGGGTGCGGACTTAATGAGGGCCCAAGCCTTACGTGTAAAATTCATTTGGGGCTGAGCCCCACATGAAAATTTACAGCTACTATTTACGAGATATACTGTAACCCGACAAAAAAAGGAATTCCTTATTTAAACAGCGCTATTATATTTTAGCTCAGTAAGCAGAGCGATTGTTCAGTTCGAACCTCTGGAAATTTATGAAGCAGGTTATTTTTTTTAATTGTAGCTCTCCGAGAGCTTTTTTAAAGTAGCTAAAGTTTATGTTACTAGACCCTCTTCAAGTTAAAAAAAAATTATTTCGTTTTGACAATAACTGGCAAACTATTGTGAATAGAGCAGAATAGAACTCCGATAGTATCTGAGATAAATTTATCGGAAGCTATAGTTAATTTTCTCCCACTGTGAGCCACTGTCATCTCTTGTCAAGAGAAAATTCTGAAAATTGTCAGCGTGTCGGGGGACTAAATTTTTAGTAACCAAAGTCATTATTTTTTATGTTTAACAATGCATTTGAAACGGCAAATCCGTGGCTACTATAGCCGATAATTAGTGTTAATCTGAAGTTGCAGGTTGCAAGCATATACAGTTGCAAGCACGCGCACAATTTGAGGCAGCTGCTGAAGCGTTCTCAGCGTGATGCATTCCCACTCATTTTGGAAGCTGATTTCTTTCCTTCACATATACACAAAACGATGTGCGATATTAGGGTTGCCACCTCTTTGAAATAAAAAATAAAGAAAATCAAAAATATGGTTTCTGTATATTGAAATTTTAGTGGCATTGCTTTTCCAAAAAATATGGTCGACTAAAAAAACCAAAGCTATTTTATATTTTCGTTCCAATGGACGAAACAAAAATGGCTTTCAAATTCTGTGGTTTCCAGCTTCTTTTTACAAAAATTCTAGCTGGTACCCGCGACTTCGTTCGCGTATATGACTCTAATGAAAGGGATGTAAAGAGGTATAAAAGTTTATAAACCACGTTGTTGCATTCTCTGGCTCTAAGGATGGCCCTTGAGCTTTGTTAATTGTCATGGCGAAACTGTACACGTTTAAACAGAAAAGGATAGTCTGATGGAATTACAGGGATACGTGGCATAAAAACTGTTTCTCCCAGACCAGAAATAATAGTAGATTCTATTACATTGTTTTGTAATGTTTTAACCTGTAGCCGAGTTCCATTACACAATTTGGGTCGTTTTAAATTTCGAATGAGCATTACTTACTTACTACTTTAAAGAAAACTGTACACGTTTAAACTGAAAAGGATAGTCCGACGGAATTAAAGGGATACGTGGTATAAAGAGTGTTTCTTCTCATAGTAGACCAACATTGTTTTGTTATTTTAACCTCTAGCCAAGTTCCATTACACAATTTTGGTAGTTTTAAATTATGAATACGCATCACTGGTGCCCCCACTTTGAAAGTTAACTCATGAGGAGGGATTCCTGAAGGGTTTAGAGAGTGTATAAACTCGACAGGATAATTAACCGCATTTTTTTGGTCTATAACTACATATATTGAGTAGTATAATATTTTTTTCCAATAAAGCTAGATTTATTTCATCTGCTGTGCTATTTTTTTGGAGTTAATATAATATAGCTCGTTCTTTAAACCAAGATGCGGTTTTATTTTAACAACCTTCGAGTCCTTTATCATTTAAGTGGTAGTTTCACCCTCTTGGAAACTGAGTTTCGAAGAATACCCTCTTATCGAACCTCTGCACTCTAAAATCAAGTTGTCTGCACAAGCACATCTTTCTACAGCAAACGGTTTGAGAAAGATCGCGAAAATTAATCAATGACCCGATTTTTTTAAAAAACATGTATGAATTTTTAAAAAATATGTAATAAAATAAAATAAAAAGCACATGTTCAAGTGTTTTCCGAATAACTAACCGTTTTTTATATAAAAAATATATTATTAAAGGAGTGGCTTCAGCCCCTTGGACACCCCGTCTGGGTTTTTAAAAAATTTTAAAATATGTAATAAAATAAAATATAAAGCATATTATGCTCAAGCCTTTTTCCGACTAACTAACGGTTTTTTAAATAAAATATATTATAATATTTAAGGGATAGTTTTTACCCCTTTGGACACATTTTAGGATTTTTTTAAAAATCCTAAAATATGTAAAAAAGTAAGTTAAAAAACACGTGTTCAAGCAATTTTTCAAAAAACCGGTTTTTAAATAAAGAATATTGTATTATTTGAGTGGTGGTTTCACCCCTTTGAACACCCTGCATATATGTTTAAAAAATCCTTATATATGTAAAAAAAGTAAATTAAAAAACACGTGTTCAAGCGTTTTTCCGAAAAATTGACTGTTTTTAGAATAAAAATCTATTGTAATATTTTAAGGGGGGTTTCACCCCCTTGGAATTTGAGTTTTGAAAAATCCCTTGATATCGAACCTTTACATCCTAAAATCAACTTGTGTGCCAAAATTCAGCCTTTTACCTCAAGCGGTTTGAGCTAGAGCGTTAACTTTTTGACAATAATAAAGTCTACTTTCAAATTCCCTTCTAACTTTTTAGAGCATTTCAGGCGTCACACTAAGGCAAACATCAGTAATTTTTTGTTGCAGTTCTTCTAAATTGTGGGGTTTTGTAAGAATCGCTCTCTGTTTATGTAACCCTAAAGGAAGAAATCAAATGGAGCAAGGTCCGACCACCGAGCTGATCCGGCTTAAAACCTGGGTCATAGTCGATATCGTCGTCTTCAATAGTTATTACAATTGCAGTTATAATAGTGTCTTCCAATATTTGCATGGATAAGAATCCGGTAAGAGTTTCATTAATAGAGACTGGACCAATTACATTATTTGCCATAATTATAGCCCATACGGTAAGTTTCTGGGGATGCATCTTTAAACCGTGAGTAACGAGAATGTCGTTCATATAAAAAATGCTTCATTATTAAAACATGCCCGATGTAAGCAGTTTGGATGAGTTTCAATTAAATCTAACATTTCTTCACAAAACTGTAACCTACGAATTGGGTCATGTTCACTAAGTGTTTGTACTAGGTGAACATTGTAGGGGTGAAGTGTATGTTTCCTATAATTTTGTGAAATGTTGATTTACCCATACCCACATTATCAGCTACTAAGGTGATTGCTTCGGCTGAACAACAAATGTCCTGAGTACTTAAATTTCAAGATTTTCAGATTTAACAAAAGAACGATCAGATCGGGGAGCATTTTTAATGCTAAATGTTGTTGCCAACTTGGAAACAACACATTTTTTATATAAGTTGCAGAAACTGGTCTATCTGAAAATGCTTCATTGAATAGCTGCTCCATTGTTATTTCGATTATATTATCCATAGAAAAAGATCTCGATATTATCTCCATTAGTACGAAACATAATAAAATGAAAAGAATTAAATAGAAATAGCACAAAAAAGGTTTAAGCGTTTGTACACACCGAACAACTTAAACTGATATGTTAATGAATTCGTTCCAAAACCCAGTAACGAGATGCTAAAATATATTTTATTAGTAACAATGACAATAGACTAGTGGCGCCGACTTAATGGAGGCCCAAAGGCCCAAGCCCTACATGGAAAAATTTATTTGGGGCTGATCCCCATATGAAAATTTTACAGCTACTGTTTGCGAGACATACTGAAACCTGACAAAACAAGGTATTCCTTATTTAAACAGCATTATTATATTTTAGCTAAGTAAGCAGAGCCATTGTTTAGTTCGAACCTCTAGTAATTTATGAAGCAGGTTTTTTTTAAATTGTAACTCTCCGAGAGCTCTTTTAAAGTAGCTAAAGTTTACGCTATAATTAATTTTCTCTCACTGTGAGCCACTGTCATCTATCTCATGTCTAGAGAAAATCTGAAAATTGTCAGCATGTCGGGGGACTAAATTTTCGACAATAAAAAACAATCCACTTGAAACGGCAAATCCGTGGCTATAAAAGCCGATAATTAGTGTTTATTTGAAGTTGCAGGTTGCAAGCATATACAGTTGCAAGCACGCGCACAATATGAGGCAGCCACTCATTTTGGAAGCTGATTTCTTTCCTTCACAGTTACTCAAGTGTATGACTCTAATGAAAGGGATGTAAAGAGGTACTTAAATCGTCTCATTTGAGTACCTCTTTATAAACTACGTTTGTTATTGCATTCTCTGGCTGAAAATAGCCAACTACTACGCAAACTTACTCTAGAGCATGCGGCAGAGGGTTGACCATGGGAAAAACAATCGTAGCGCAAGTTTACTCCAGCTCTACTTAAGAATTGCCCTTGATCTTTGTTACTTGTCATGGCGAAACAAAACTTTAAAGAAAACTGTACACGTTTAAACTGAAAAGGATGGTCCGACGGAATTAAAGGGATACGTGGTGTAAAAAGTGTTTCTTCCAGACCAAAGCCAGAAATAATAGTAGACTCTAGTACATTGTTTTGTAATGTTTTAACCTCTAGCCAAGTTCCATTACACAATTTTGGTAGTTTTAAATTATGAATACGCATCACTGGTGCCCCCACTTTTAAAGTTAACTCATGAGGAGGGATTCCTAAAGGGTTTAGAGAGAGTACGAACTCAACAGGATAATTAGCCGCATTTTCTTGGTCTATAACTACACCTATTGAGTAGTATGTTAATTGTCGAGCTCGTTCTTTAAACCAAGAAGCGGTTTTATTTTGACAACTTTCGAGTCCCTTATAAACATTTAAGGGGTAGTTTCACCCCCTTGGAAACTGAGTTTCGAAGAATCCCTTCTTATCGAACTTCTGCGCTCTAAAATCAAGCTGTTTGCACAAGCTCATTTTTCTATGGCAAACGGTTTGAGAAAGGTCGCAAACATTATTCAGTGACCCGATTTTTCAAAAACCCTGTATGAATTTATAAAAAAATCTTAAAATATATAATAAAATAAAATAAAAAGCACGCTTTAAGTGTTTTTCCGAATAACCAATAGTTTTTTAAACAAAAAATATATAATTAAAGGGGTGGTTTGCAGCCCCTAGGACACCCTGTCTCGGTGTTTAAAAAGATTTAAAATATGTAAAAAAATAAAATATAAACCACATTATGTTCAAGCGTTTTCCGAATAACTAACGGTCTTTTAAATAAAATATATTATGATATTTAAGGGATGGTTTTACCCCTTTAGACACATTGTATGAATTTTTTAAAAATCCTAAAATATGTAAAAAATAAATTAAAAAACGCGCGTTTTTTTGAAAAAACTAACCGGCTTTTAAATAAAAAATTATTCTAGTATTTAAGTGGTGGTTTCATTTTCGGAAAAACTTTGATACATCCTGTATGAATTTCGTTTTTCCGAAAAACTGACCCTTTTTTGAATAAAAATATTGTAATATTCAAGGAGTGGTTTCACCCCCTTGGAATTTGAGTTTTGAAAAATCCCTTCTTATCGAACCTCTACACACTAAAATCAACCTGTATGCCAAAATTCAGCCTTTTTCCTCAAGCAATTTGGACTGGAACGTGATGAGTGAGTGAGTCAGTGAGTCAGTCAACTAAGCATTTTATATATTATTATAGGTCAGGTAGCAACCCTAAATATAATGAATATGAAAAACGTGAATCCCTTATTTGTTCTGTGTAATTTTCAGACAAAATATCCCCAGAAAGAGAAAGAAACTAGACATGTCTCTAGGTTAATTTACATTCAGTTTTACTCTCATTACTATTTGCGATAAATTAAAAATGTAGTCAATTATGTTAGTTTACAAAGTAATAATAAAAACAGAAATCATATATATTCCTGAAATTCAAATATATAAAACATATTAAGTGTATAAATTACGCATAAAGATGAATAAAATTAATAGTATATTTACTTTAGAAAAAACGAAAAACTCATTAAAAGTAGACATATCAGACTTTTCAGGGATAATAAATTTGAAGGGATATTATAATTTCAAAGGTTTTTACTTTTTATTTGTGGTTGCTCATGAAACTTTGAAATTTTCGAGTAGTAAGTAATAGAAGTAAAATCAACAACTTATTATTTACCACATAAACAAAGTGAAGTATAATCTATTGTTCCAGGTTCTTTAAGAAAGTTAATACAATGCCCGCATTTTTACTTCTCTTGTAATCGTAAAAAAAATCAACCTCTAAAATTTTTTTAGATCTTCACGTTCTTCGTCAAATAAAATGCTTTTAATCCCGAAGAGTCACCCTTCCAGGATTTTGTAAATTTTCACGTTTCAGGGTCACTAGATGCCAAAAGACATGTTTTCTCAATTCATTCGGTATGTCTGTCGGTCTGTCTGTTATTACACGATTAACTTGAAATTTTAATCGAAAATTAGGGATCATGGGGCCTACTGAAATGTTAAAAAATTATTATTAAAAAACCAATTTGCCTGATATTTTGTACGAAAATCAAATGTTACATAGGAATTCAATTGACTTTAAATTTTGCACAAAAATTAGATGTGATATAGATATAGAGTAAAATTTTGGTATGAATTCAACACATCAGTGTAAAAATCTACAATTTATTTTAAAAATCAAGTGTGGCATAGGTAAAAACTGATAAGACACTAAAAAAATTCAAATTCAAATCATGCTTTATTATCATAAATACATAGTACTGGTTGAAAAAGAATTACATAATAAAAAAATATCAATATACTAAAAACTAAGACTAAAAGATTGTAGGATCACGAAAGAATATAATGATAAGTTTCTTAGTTCATTATAAAATTTTTTCTTTTAGTAAAGACTAATTAGAACATTTAAATTTTATCTGTAGTCCTACATGTTTTGCCTCGGCTGGAAAATGTTTACAAACCTTAATGTATTCATACATTAAAGAATTCTTGGTAAGATTACTTTTAAGAATTGGCAATGGTAGATGGTTATGCAATAGGTTATATGTACCTCTCAAGGTAGCATCAAGGTTTCCACCCTTGTATCTCTTAAAGCCGTTTTACATGCTACAATTCTTCTTTGCAATATGCAATATAGAACAAAGGTATGCGCAGTTTGACAAAAGGTACAAATGTGTTGCCACTGCGCATGCTTTTGTTCAAGACTATTGCAACTTGCAAGAAAGAATTGCAGCATGTAAAACGGCCTTAATAGACAAGACCCACTGTTTCCAATATAAGCAAACAGGCTTAAAGTAAGTATCCCCAGATATACCTTATTGTCCATTTTGCAGTATAAACATGGAAACAAAAAAATATTGACTACAGAAACCCCAAAATACCATCTCATATCTAAGATGGTTTTCAATTAATGAGAAATACACCGATTTGGCTACTATTCAGATTTAAGGGATTTGTCAATTAATAAACCCAGAAAGTTGTTATACTGGTACGAATCCAATACGGTGGGCCAAATGGCGCCTAATAAAAATGTTTTAAGAAAAGACAGTATATATGTGTTACTATATGACTATGTGTGGGATTAACTGGGTCATATTTCACTTCACTTTTTAATTTTTTTTGTGGCTGATATTGAAAAGATATTACAAAATAAATTTTACGTCACTATATCCACTTTTCCTCCTCTTCAAGATAGTGCACTCATATTTAACATCTGACGTTTAGTCTTCGAGTTTTCATCACCAACCTAATATTTTTAAATCATTTTATGGAATTTTTATTTCATTTTTAACAAACGTTCGACCTCCCAAAACCACACTTGATGTTAGAACAGAAGATTAAATATTTCTCCCATAAGAGACAATGTGGTACAGAGAGACGGAAAACTAGAATCTTGCCAAATTCACAAAGGGCAATTTTAAATACTGTAAATGTATGAGTGCATTATATCATTGGTTTTGGGAGGTCATGTTTTGTTAAAGATTTATAAATCCGTATTTAAGAGAATGAAGTTGATGATGAGACCTCGAAGACGAAACGTAGGATTTTAATCTGAGTTTAGCATCTTATAGCGTAGGAAAAGTAGCTATGAAAATGCAAAATTCATTTTGTAATACCTCTTCAAATGCAGCCGGAAAAGTTAAAAGAAAAATGACGTTGAGTTTTTTACGGATATCTTCTGAAGTAGTCCGAATTTTCCAACTTTATCAACGACATATTATTTGACACTAAATGCGCAACTTTGCCCGAATTTAACCAACCTCGTATCCCTGACGGTTTTTGAAATGCCAATGCTATCCCTTATAATTTGTATCAACTTGTATACAAAATTGTGTATCGAAAATTGTGTACTTTTGTATACAAATATTTGTACTGTAGCAAGACACTTACATTTAATTCTTTTAAGATAACATGTATATTAAATTTATTGTAAAATTCATGTTTTGTAAAACTTATTTAACATTCAAGTAGTGCATAAAGTAATTTTCTGCAGTTGTTAGGTGTTGAGAGTTGCCAAGCTATTGCCACCTATATAAAGACAACTACAATAACGAGGAAGGCAGAGTCCGAGAAGAAGTAACATCACCGCTACTGCATCATAAAGCTTAAAACTGCTTTTAATTTCAATATTTTTTATAAGTTTTATTGTTCGAATTTTTTAACACAAATATATAATTTTGGCTTTGATTTTTTAAACACTGTGATAAAAATATGAATTTGTGAAAAACAAAACTTATATTAAAAATGTGCCTGTGCTCCAGGCCCCACATGGAACTGCAATAGACGACATTTCATTTTTTTGTAACAATGTTTCTCACTTGGTTTTCATTCCTTCATTATTCGAAACGGTTCGACGTGGAGACTTTTAGTCTGCGCAGATATTTTTGTCTTTTAAAGGTTTCCAAAATAAGGTAATATTCGACATAGGGTTGCATTTAAAACTGAAAAGTTCCACACCCTCTCACCACCACCAGAAAGGGTGAGACTATTGAACCGCCAAAAAACTGATTTGGTGATACATATGCATCTTCCAAATTTTAATCTTTTTATCTTTACTAGTACTCTCGATATTATCCCAAAAGACTTTTTGGACATGTATTAAATGTTTAACGCGTTATGTCCTATACATTTGCTTTGCGAAAATATTGCCTAATTTTAAATAACTGTTTATTATTTTTAGTTTGTTAAGCTTTATACTATGTCGGATCCAAATTCGGTCAACATTATGTGGCAGCTTCCACAATATTTTTTGATTTCTATCGCTGAAATTATGTTTGGTGTAGCAGGACTTGAATTTTCGTTTACCCAGGTATCTATTTTTCCATAAAACTATTAAATTTTTGCACTTAGTATGCGAGATATTTGATGTGTGGACATCATCAGGTTATTATGTACAAAAAAATTCAACCTGTAATAGGCATGAATTTTGTGTAAGATTTTATAAACATATTGTTATCTTTAAAGTATTTTACTTATTTTTGTATCCAAATCTAAATAAAAATTTCGCATTTAAACCATTCATAAGGGCATGTAAAATGATTTCTTTGTTTTAGGCTCCCAAAAGTATGAAGACTGTTACAATAGCTGGATGGTATTTGTCCACAGCCGTTGGCAACTTTTTAGTGATTATTATAACACAGTTAAATCTATTTAAGAGTCAGGTAAATTTATTTATTTCACCTCATGCCAAGAGATGTAAAAAGATATAACAACGTCAAGTGTAAAAATAAAGGATATCATAAGACATTTTTAAAATAATATTAAGATTGGACTAACTAACAGAAAGCAATTATTGCAAAATTGAAAAGTAATTTCTAACATTATAATAACTTTTTTCAAGAAAATAACTCTTTGTACTTTTTTTAAATTTTTTGTAAGAAATTATTTCTCTTAGGCTTGCTGGTAGTTGTTGTAGGTTGTACAAGGTGTTCCAGCGAGGACTGAACAGGGACCTATTTTCGACCTTCCTTGTATTTTGGAAAAATTCAAAATAGATAATCGATGTATTTTTTCTTGTAGAATCCAAAAATGTCATCGAAAAAATATTTGAACCAGAAACACAAGAGTTACGCTATGCATCAGGTGTTTTTTAAATGGAATGTATTGTTTTTTATACGATTTTTGGAAAGAGTGATTTTTTTTTATGTCCGTTCTGATTAAAAGATTTGATTTTGCGATAGCTGTTTATATTACATTTTAATGTTTTACAAACTAAAATTTTAGCTTCACCTGTTTAAAATATACGATAGGTTGGTATATGTGATCAAGGTAAAATGACGTTTGAATGCTTTGTCAATAAAAATTGACATTATTTTAATTATTGTCGAAGTCTTCACCTAAAAAATATATATTTGACTCTGATCGAAATGAAATACTCTTTGGACGAGAGACTACAGATTGTTATGCTATTTTACAAATGCAAGAGAAGCAAGAAGAAGATTTATTGCAAATTTTCATAGAAATATATCCATCAATACAATTCTAAGGATAAAAAACCTATTTGAGGAAAATAAAACTTTACATGATAGAAAAAGAAATTCAATAAAAAATAATTATTAAATAATAAAATAAAACTACTAATAACATAAGTTTTCAATGTGACCGCCGTTTTTCTCGAAACAACATCCATAACCCCTTTGTAGCCTTTCTAAACTTGCTGTTACAATATGATTTTCCTGGTTAAGGCGGTTTATTTCATTAACAATTTTTCCCATGATCTCTTGAATATTTTCGTTTCGTTGTCTGTATACGACGTTCTTTAAATGGCCCCAAAGAAATGTATCCAAAACTGAGAGGTCGGGGCTATTGGGCGGCCAAGCATATGTTCCATTTCGCCCTATCCATTCGTTATGGCGCCGATTTAAAAATTGAACCACGTCATGCACGGCATGAGGAGGCGCCCCATCATGTTGCGAAATTAAATTCTGATATTCTGCCAATGGTAAGTCTTCCAAAAAATTTTCAATTTCGTTTTCTAAAAACTCATAATATCTGTGCCCATTTAAAGTCCCGTTAAAAAATATTGGTCCCAAAATTTTATTGTTTTTTATCCCACACCAAACATGAATAGAATTCCTCCCTTGAAATTTAATAGTCTGGAACTTTTTTGGATTTTCAACGGCCCAGTGGTGACTATTATGTCTGTTGAATACTCCCGATGTTGTGAAAGTAACTTCGTCGGTCCACACAATATTTTTGAATAAATCAGGGTCTTCGTTTTCTTGCCGAATTACCATTTGAGAAACAAATTGGAAGCGAAGTTCTTTTTGTGCCGGTGTTAGGTGCTGAAGTGGAAGGATACGAAAAGGCCTAAATTTATGAATTTTCAGAGTCCTGTGAACAGTCCCTCGGGTAACTCTTCTACGCCTTACACCGCCACCGTACTGAACTTCCCGAACTGCATCCGAAATAGATTTGGTTGGATTAACTTGAAAATAATTTATAATGGCCTGGTCTCGATTTCTTCTTCTTTGTATATTTCTTTTTCTATCATGTAAAGTTTTATTTTCCTCAAATATGTTTTTTATCCTTAGAATTGTATTGATGGATATATTTTTATGAAAATTTGCAATAAATCTTCTTCTTGCTTCTCTTGCATTTTCTTGGCACTTGTAAAATAGCATAGCAATCTGTAGTCTCTCGTCCAAAGAGTATTTCATTTCGATCAGAGTCAAATATATATTTTTTAGGTGAAGACTTCGACAATAATTAAAATAATGTCAATTTTTATTGACAAAGCATTCAAACGTCATTTTACCTTGATCACCTATACCAACCTATCGTATATTTTAAACAGGTGAAGCTAAAATTTTAGTTTGTAAAACATTAAAATGTAATATAAACAGCTATCGCAAAATCAAATCTTTTAATCAGAACGGACATAGAAAAAATCACTCTTTCCAAAAATCGTATAAAAAACGATACATTCCATTTAAAAAACACCTGATGCATAGCGTAACTCTTTTGTTTCTGGTTCAAATATTTTTTCGATGATATTTTTGGATTCTACAAGAAAAAATACATCGATTGCCTATTTTGAATTTTTCCAAAATACAAGGAAGGTCGAAAATAGGTCCCTGTTCAGTCCTCGCTGGAACACCCTGTACATATTCCCACAAAAACAGTAAAGACTTTTTTGGAAAGTGCTAGTCCTATAGGGAGGTATATAAATGTTTGTGGAGTTTCTTGTACCATAATTATGTAGTTCTAGATGACGAGAAAATCTAGTGATTGTTTTTTAACGAATAATAACGAGTGTAAAATTAGAATACATGGAAGAGGGAGAATTTTATACTGTTTGAAGTAGCGTTTATATGAGCCTAAAATTCTGTTTAAATCTGTTGATTTTCCCCAGTAAATAATACCATAGCTTAGATGGCTGTATGCTAGTGCGTACTAGGTATTTAAAAGTAGTTTTATTTCTAAAGTGTTTCTTAGATTTTCTATTGCAAAGTAGGCGGTATTTAACTCACGAGGAAATATACCTTTTTAGAGGGATAAATTAAAGATGTAGCATAGTGGGTGTTTAATATAATCCCATATTTTTTCTAATGCCATAACTGGGATGTCGTTTTTACCACAGCAGGCTGTTTTGTTTTTAACAGTTTTAAAGTTGAATGGAGATCGTGCACATTCAGTGGTGTTAAAAAAATTGCCCTGATATGAAATTCACTGGTTGTACAAATTGAAAAATCAATATTATGTTTACCCAAGGTTGTTGATATTAGGTTTTCTGTTCTTATTGCAAAATATTTGCAGAATTCTTCACATATTTCAGAGTTATTTAATATGTAATTATTGTTAGATACTAATTTTGATATTTGCCAGAGTTATATGAGGGGTCTAAAATTTTTTATTTGTAGAAATTTCATTTCTCTAGAGCCTGCTGTTCATGAAATAGTTTTATTGATTGAGTGTATAAGTCGTTCGACTCCAGTGTGTTCCAAGAACTGCACAACCAATACAAATTGTGCCAAAAATAAGTTCATGATTCATTAAAATCTGTAGTATTATACAGATGACTAAGGTTTGTTCTAGATAAGTGATAATTAAGTTGAAAGATATTTTGAGAATCAAAGAATGTTTTAAAAAAATATAAACTGGAAAATGAGGGCTCATTCAGAGGGGCATTCAAATGAAATATTATTCTTTGTGCCATATGATCTGCGATGTTTATAATCTAATGCTGAGGGGGGTCTGATTCGACTCTAGTTGGTTTAACCGGGAGAATGGATTTTAAGTTGTAACTTTCCAGCAAGTCGAGAAGAACAGATTTTTCTGGCGATTCGATTAAATTATTTATATTAAAGTCGCCACAAATTAAAATAAATTGATTTTGTGACATCACATGGCATGGTGTTGAACTTAATGCTGAAATAAACGTGTTAAAATTTGTATTGGGAGCTGTACTGCTGTTTGAACGATAAATAGTTAAATTGAGTCATCTTTGTATTATCTAATTTAAAGCTAAGAATACACCTTCGAATACAAATTCAATACAAAACTGTGATAAATTTATAAGCTTGTAAGTACTGTTTTTACTATAGATATCAACACCTCCATGAATGTGACCTCTTCTTGAGAAATTTGTTGCTAGCTGGCAACCTGGAATGGTGGTTATTTCGGCTTGTGGGTCTTCCTGCAGCACAAGCAGTTCCAATTGCGGAATTTTATTTGTATTGTCCTACAAAACTTTTGAAGAAGTTATTTTCTCCATCTCTGGGAGTAATTGGCTTGGAAGGGCCGGTTTGAAGTTCCGTAACAGGAGTTTGCAACTAGTAACTAATGATAATAGAGACATGCAAAATATAAACTACATTTTTTAGTCTACCCATTTGGTGCATAAATACATAAACTTCTGAAAGAGACAACATAAAATCGGCTACACTAGAAAAAAGAGTACATAAATCAATTCCGGCAATGGACAGTGGATAGATTTTGTCCTTGAGTATTATTTATTAATGGAAAACATACGTTTTTACACCGGTGAGCAACTTGGGCTTTACCATATGTCAACTTTACCTATCTTATACAAGTCGTTTCTCTTTCGCCTGCCATCCGTCGAGATTTTGACGGCTAAATTATAAATGCTTCTAAAATAGGGTTTTTAGTAACTATTATCCCATTTAGTTGAAGAGATAACGTAAAAAAAGTAAAATCAAATTTTAACTAAAAAACACATTTCACTTCAGAAAATAATTTTGTTTGAAACCGATTGACAAAAGAATTGTTTTAAAACTTTATTTATCAGCCATATAGTTTTTAGTTTATTATAGATATTTTATATGTGTAGTCTCGGGGTTAGTACTGATCCACTGAAAGTGCAGTTGCCAGAATAATAATAAATAAGACAAACGGTACGAGTTTCTTTATTCATCACATTTCTGTTATGGCTTTAACGATAGCTTTGTTCAGAACTTGGTGCTAGCGCCAAATTTGCGCCCGCCGGTGTCCATCGATGCAGAATTAGTAAATGATCGGGCGCTGGAGTGCGACAGCGCATAGGCACTAGGTGTATCGGTATCGGGTTAGCACCAGGTTAAGGACTGGAGCGCAATAGCAGGAAGGCATCACCATGAAAACTATAGCACTAAAATTCTTGTGTTAACCATGAAGCCTCCGCGCTATCGCGCTGCGACGTCTAACTTGGTACTAACCCGGTACCGATCCACCTAGTGCCTCTGTGCTCCGGCTTCCTCCCTGGGGCTAACTTGGTAACAAAATATCCATAATAAACTGTATCAAAAATTGATATTTTTTTAAAATTACGTAATTACCTCCTACTTTTCTTAAAGTGACAATTGTTACTAACATCAAACACAAAAATTGACAGATACAATTTTAATGAAGTGATTTATGGGTGAAATAATATTATAAATTAAAAAATATGTACTATTTCTATATATAAAACTGTGAGTATAGGATTGCGAAGTTTGATGATGGATAACTAGAAAACGAATTGAGGCCGAAAAATATTGACTCCAGATTCGTAATCAGCGTCCCAAATTTTACCTGTGCACCAAATTTCGTTCGGCGATTATAGGCCAATGTGAACATTTACCCCCACATTAAACTTGTGATGCAGCTCATGTAGCCAGCAGTTTAGTTACAGATAGAAATCTTCAGCATTGCCCAAAGTGATTTTTTTTTCAAATTCTCTTCGTATCACAACTCTATTACATATTAAGATTAAAACTATTTCCTCCCGTTACTGTGTTGTAAAATTCAATATATTAATTTACAAATCTATATAAAAAAAATCGGTTATAGGACTGTTTTTAATCTAGACATTTTGATATATAATAAACACACTGTGAATGATTGATGTTTTGCCATAGATTACTTTTAATACCCATAAAGAATAAAGTTTAACGAGGATATTATGTTTTTATGGAGGCTAATCAGTAATTACAATCGATAAAACCCAAATTCGGGCTTGTAATCCATTTTTAATTAAGAAAGAATAAACATTTTAAGCAACGATGATATTTTTCTTGAAAAACTCTCACGGATTCACTTGATTTGTATCCACAATTCATTTTCATTTATACACCTCTACATTGCAAGCTGTGATCGGATCTTTCCCAAGATGTGACTCAGTTTCTTCAAGATTTATGGGCGATAATAGCGCGTTTTGTATTTCAGCATATATATAAGTAACTTTAATTATAATTTAACCCTAGTTTATCTCACAAACACAAATTGTGTTAATTCTTACTATTGCTAGTAAAAATATGAGGCTCATTGGATTCGGAATAACATTTAGAAAAATGTGCAAAACATAAACAATTTCAAAAGTGATTGATAAATTAAGATTTGAAAAAAAGCAGTTTAGTTTTTTGCAAAAAACTCAGAAGGTATTAATATTTATGAAATGTTAATAAAATATTCTTAAAGAGGAAGAAACTTCCTAAAAAAACAAGAGTTACTTGAGGAATTCTATGGCTATTATGAAAATCGAGCTCTGCGTGGCGAGCGCTAACCGTTAGGATTCCCCAAAACCGGCCGTAACATGTAAAAAAAAATTAAACTATTAAATATTTATTTAAAAATTTTGAAAAACTATGTTAAAAAAACATTTTCTCTGATTTTTCATAAAATGAGTCCATTGTTAATTAACATTTTTTTAGAGTTTTCGTGTATATTTCAAATCAGATAATTGTTAAACAAAAGTCACTAAAATTATTTCGCTTCGTGGAGATTTTATCACAACCAGGTATACTATGTAAGATTATGATATTGCGATTTTCTTAATTGTTATAATCTACTAGATATTAATTATTGAAGCTAACAAAAAACATTAGTGTAAATTATTAATGACTAATAGGTTATAACAACTAAAAACACAACAATGTCATAATCTCATTTATTTATTTATTTATTTATGAACAACAGAACCATAAACAGATTGAAAAACCCAATTAAGTGTTCACAAGATTACATTACTGTTAGTAGACCTAGATTAAACAGAATAAGCTAAATTAAGATTAGATGTTAACAAACGCAAGTTCATAGATTTGGTTTAAATATAGAGAGACATAGCATGTCGCAGAGCGCAGACAAAACAGAAGAAATTACGCGCATTTTGATTTTACTTACTTACATCGACCACTCTTTATCTCAATTTAGAAATAGACAATTAAAAATCGAACAATATTGTATAGTTTTGATAAAGTCTCAACGAACCGAAATAATTTTAATGGCTTTTGATTAACTATTATCCAATCAATCGAATTTGCGGTTGGTTCCTTGTGAAACATTTTTAAATAGTGGTTTATTTAAAAAAAAACTTTGGCCTTTTAATGTTTCATTTATTAGAGAGTTACTCTACATATGTTTCGGCTTTTTAGGCCTTTCTCAAGAGATGCTTTAGTGAATACTAAACTAAAAATGAGCTATATCTAATGGTGTGCATAATGCAATTTAGTTGCATTAGATAGGCAATAAAACTAAATTGCATTATGCACACCATTAGATATAGCTCATTTTTATTGAAATCAAACACGTTGCGTCGAATTTTCAGTACAGACTGTCTTTATTATTTATCTCAAAGCAGAGTTTACAAGAATTGCTGATGCAAGCAAAAGCTTATAGCTACATTAATACTAAATAGAAACAGTGGTGTAACATAATATTTTGAGCTAATTTCAACACTCCCACTAGCACAAAATATTATTTAAAATTTACAACTCCTAACTCATCTAAAAATTTATAATGTTTCACTGAACATAAATTTTTTGTTAGAATATCAGCAGGCATGTCGGCTGTCTGTAAATATTTTATTTCAACTAAGTTTTGAGAGATAGCATCTCTAATAAAATGGTGTCTTACATCTATATGCTTAGATCGTCTATGAAAAGAAGAATTTACCGACAGCTTCTGCGCGCTCTGGCTATCATTAAACAAAACAACTGAATTTGAAAAACCTGTTAATTCATTTAATAAGTTTTTTAAATAAATAGCTTCTTTAGAAGCCTCTGTCAAGCCCATATATTCGGCTTCGGTACTTGATAGTGCCACAGTTTTCTGTTTTCTACTTTCCCATGACACAGCAGAACCAGAAAATATAAAACAGAAACCCGTAAATGACTTTCTATCATTTATATCGCTTGCCCAGTCGGCATCCACAAAACCTTTCAAGTCTTGCTTATCTTTATAAAACCTTAAACCGTAATGTTTAGTCTTTTGTAAATATCTAAGAATATGCTTAGCTTGCTTCCAATGTGTTTCATCAAAACAATTATTAAATTGACTTAAATAGCTTACTGAAAAAGCAATATCGGGCCTAGTCAAAACAGCTAGATACATCAAGCTCCCAATAAGTTCTTGATATGGCACTTTAGCACTGCTAGCATTTTCTTTCTTATAAAGACTTAGTTTCGTTTCCATGGGCGTACATACTGTTTTACAATTGGTCATATTAAATCGCTTTAATACTTGATTAATATATTGTTCTTGATCTAAAGTAATAACATTTTTATTTTTATCGATATGAACCCTCATGCCTAAACAATTTTTCAATTGACCCAAATCTTTTAACTTAAACATCTGTCCTAATTCATACTTTAATAAATTAGTTTCAACATTATCGTTTGAAAAAATAAAAAAGTCATCAACGTAAACTGTTACATATGTGAAACAATCTCCAGTAATTTTTGTATACAAACAAGGTTCTAATTTTGATTTTTTGTAATCCAACTTTTTAAGAAAATCATCAACCCTTGTATACCATGCTCTTGCAGATTGTTTCAGACCATAGATTGCTCTTTTTAATTTTAACACCTTATTTTTAGAATTGGAAGTGTCAAAGCCTTCAGGCAAATTCATATAAACATCTTCTTCTAAGATTCCATTAAGGAAAGCAGTTGTCACATCCAAGTGTGTTATTTCTAAATCTAACTTAACTGACAATGCTATCAATAATCTTAAGGTAGAATGCCGCACAACGGGTGAAAAAGTTTCGTCATAATCTATACCAGGTTTTTGAGAAAAACCTTTTGCCACTAATCTAGCTCTATAACGCACTTTGTTATCACTCTCACTTTTTGTTTTGAATACCCACTTGCACTGAACAATTGTACTCTTCTCAGGAATGTCCACTAACTCCCATGCCTCATTTTCTTCGAAGGACTGCAGTTCTTCCTCTATGGCGCGTCTCCATTTGTCCCCATCCGCTCTTGATAAAGCACTCTGCACCGAAACTGGATCAGCACTTAAATCAGGATCATCTGGACAAAAATAACTAACACTGCCCTGAAACTGTCTGGGTTTTGGGATTCTTTCTGATCTTCTCAACTGTGTGGGAATTTCTTCGATTTGGCTACTGTCGTCACTATCGTGATTTTCCCATATTTCACCTGAACTTTCAGAAGATCTGTCTTCTTCGTTGTTTATTTCACTTTCTAAGATATCTCCCACTGGAGCTGGTATTTCGTTACTATTGTTCAAATTTGCATCTGTTTCATTTTCCACCATAATGCTGACTTGGTTATCCTTGTTTTCCATCACAACTACGTCCCTACTGGTGTACACTGTGTTTCTCTCTTCATCATAGATGCGATAACCTTTGATATTATCATCATACCCTACCAAAATACATTTCACCGCCTTTTTGTCCCACTTTAACCTTTTCTCTTTAGGAATATGAACCATTATTGTGCTCCCAAATATTCTAAGGTTAGAGACATTTGGCTTTTTGCCTGTCCATTTTTCGTATGGAGTTTTATTCAAATCTGAAGCCAACGATCTATTTCTTAAATAAACCGCAGTGTGTACTGCTTCTGCCCAAAACTTCTTTGGTAAGTTGGCATCAAAAAGCAAGCATTTTGCTTTTTCAACGACTGTTCTGTTCAACCTTTCCACCATTCCATTTTGCTGTGGGGTGTATGGGTCAGTTTTCTGGTGAATTATTCCATGGTTATTTAGGAATCTTTTAAAATCTCCGTTACAAAATTCACCACCATTGTCCGATCTAAATATTTTCAATTTTTGACCAGTTTGGTTTTCTGCCATCACTTTAAATTGTTTAAAACAGTCGAATACTTCGTCTTTGGTTTTTAAGAAATATACAAAAGCCATTCTCGTGAAATCATCCTCGAATATTAAAAAATATTTTGATCCGCCAATGGAACGATTTTCCATAGGACCACATACATCAGCGTGTACAATTTCTAAAATATTTTTTGCTCGAGTACCTCTATGCGTAAAAGGTAATTTGGCTTGTTTACCCTTGCAACAAATTTCACAATTGTTTTGGCCACTTTTCAATAAACCCTGATAATTTAATCCATCTACAAGTCCATTTTTCATTTTGTTTAAGTAATCGCTATTTATATGTCCAAAACGCCGATGCCATGTTATACCGGTTACTACAGCTGATCCTGCCAAAAAATGTTTATCAGAACTCACAGTATTTAATTTATAAACACCATCTTTTAAATTTGCCATACCAATAAGCTCGTTTTCTTTATTATAAATCAAGCAACGACTGGTATCAAATTTCACAACATTTCCGTTCTTTATAAGTTGGCTTACCGATAACAAGTTTGTCGTTAAACTAGGGACACATAAAACATTATTAACTATTACGTCATATGTATTTTGACCGACAATAGTACTTAATTTTACATTACCTAAACACTGGACTGGAATTTTCGTCTTATTTGCAACCATAATTTCTCGCAATTCAACGGGATTTCTAGAGTCTTGTAGCCATTCCTCGTTTGCACACAAATGAACACTCGCACCCGAGTCCACGTACCATTCTGATTTGTTGAATGATCCATTCATAAATGCTACACTGAATGCATGAGAAGTTTGTTGGTCACCATTGTTTTTCTTGTCAATATAAGGACATTTATTCTGAAAATGCCCTAATTTTTTGCACTTAAAACATTTCACAATTTTCTTATCACTATGTCCCGTTTTCTGGCTAAATCCTGCGTTACGAGTACCACGCCAACCTGGTTTACTGGCAAACGCACCTCCTGTACTACCAATGTCGACTTCCATATCTAATAATTTAGTTTTTATCGAATCCGTTGTAATAGCAATGCCAGAATGCTCGATTGCCATGATCATTGGCGAAAACTTTTCCGGCAATCCAGCCAACAGCAACGAACCGATCCACTCATCGTTGATACTGAACCCTGTGCCTCGTAACTTCTGACTTATCTCTACAACTTGGTTTACATAACCTGCCATCGAGTCGCAGTTTTCTAGTCGTGTAGAAATTAAATTTCGTAGGAGACTAATCTTTCTTGCAAACCCTTTGTCGTCAAACATCGATTTTAATTTATCCCATAACTCAACTGTTGACGCCGCATCTTTTATATGGATGTATAAAGATGTGTCAATAGTTAAAATTATTTTTGCTTTCGCTTTTGCGTCATCTGCAGGCACAACTTCCGTTATACACTTGGACAAACCTTCCAGTATAAGGAAATTTTTCACTGCGAACGCCCAATCACTATAGTTTTCCCGTCCCTTCAATCTCGGAACATTAACCATGTAATTGGCAGCCATACTTGTACTTTCACTCGAAAATTATACTGACACTAAATCGCGTATCCCGATAATTCACGCAGGCTAAAACGGCCTGGGCCCATAACCTATTGAAATCAAACACGTTGCGTCGAATTTTCAGTACAGACTGTCTTTGTTATTTATCTCAAAGCAGAGTTTACAAGAATTGCTGATGCAAGCAAAAGCTTATAGCTACATTAATACTAAATAGAAACAGTGGTGTAACATAATATTTTGAGCTAATTTCAACAATTTTTAGTTTAGTATTCACTGAAGCATCTCTTGAGAAAGGCCTAAAAAGCCGAAACATATGTAGAGTAACTCTCTAATAAATGAAACATTAAAAAGCCAAAGTTTTTTTTAAATAAACCACTAACAATTATCCGACTCGAAATGTAATTGAAAACTTTAAAAAATAGGCTGGTTTTATCTAAAATTAATGAAAAAACTTTTTTTATCGGGATTTTGTTCCTTCAAGTGTCCAGATAGTACCATATTTTTTTTTTATTTTAAAATTAATATTTAACAAAATAAGAAAAAAGTGTTTACTTGTTAGGACCGGCTTTGGGGCACCGCAACGCTAAGCTTAGTTCCAGGAATCGGGATTTTTTTATTGGAAATTTCTCCCTTTTTAAGAAACTTTTTTTTAGTTATTATAAGTTATATTCCCAAGCTGTTTAGGAACATTGTCAACAAACCATGTCTGTTGTGACCAGAAACAGGGATCAGCTTAGTATTTCATCTCACTATTCTACATACTTTCAGCGCGGCTCGCTATACAGGGCTGTTAAGGCATTTAGGTCGTTACCATATAATACACAACAAATTAATAACATAAAAAAATTGCGCAAAATTGTTACCAACTTGTTGGTTGAAAAGTGTTATTATTGATTTGGCTTTGATTGTTAATTTGAGGCTGCAAGTTTTAAAGTGTTGTGATTCATTAGTCTCATAAAGTGGGTTGTCTTATTTTATTATTCTTAGTGTAACCTTAAGTTTTAAAATTGTTATGTTTCTAGAATTCTATATGTTATACTATTTTTTTATTGTATCTGAAGTTTTGTTACGTAGACCAAATTGTAGTGCCTAAACTTTGTTTGACGTTGCTTTGTTACCATTTGTTGTGATAGCAAAAGAGAATATGAGTATGAGTAAATACCTGTCTTCATCCCTTGGTTTTTCTGTAATTGAAAGCAGTTTGGCTTCCAATCTGGAGGATCTACAGAGGCGAACTTATTGACATATGGATATATGTGCAGTACTTGTCGAATGCCTTGGATAATGGTTATGAAGTTCATGTTGTGTATACAGATTTCTCTAAGACATTCAACAAGATGAACCACAACGTGCTTGTTGGTAAACTGGAAGCAAGTGGCTTGTCTGGTCCCCCGTTAAGGTGAGTGAAGAACTATGTTCATGATAGGGTTCATATTGCGCGTGCCGATAACTAAAAGTCAACCAATATACAGGCACCATCAGGAGTACTACAGGGCACCCACATGGGACCCTTGTTATTTAACTTATTTCTAAATGACATAAATAATTGCTTTAGTATTCCAACTTTTATTTGCGGGTGATTTGAAGATGTTTTTTACCATTAATTCTGTGAATGACTGTCAAAAATTATAATCTGATCTAGATAATCTCGTTGGGTAGTGTAGAATTAATGGGTGTACATTGGTTATTTGGAGTACGCCTCATGTGTGTGGAAGTAAACGTTAAGTAAACTTTGAATTCTTCAACAACAATGAAATCGATTATGATCACGTAATGTCTTCTGAGAACCCTTTCAACAAGAAGAGATCACCGTAACTTAATAATGTTCCCCAAGATATTAAACTCATCTTGCTCTCGTCCTGCTTTATGCAAATATATCTTTACATGTTCCTTCTAGATCTACACGTTCATCTTACATATTTTATAAACCTTTTCATAGAACAAACTATGGAGCAAATCTTTTCTTATCGAGGTCAATCGACCTTGCTAATAATACTCCATGTCTGAACCTATTTTCTTCTACCCTCTCTTCATTCAAGAGGAAAATGTTCCGAAAGTTGTCTGTTTATCATTGATATTGTTTGCATATATTTGTATTGTGTTGTGTTTTTATATATTTTTTTAAATTTCATTTTATTCATATCAATCATCCTAAGCTTAATTTTGATTAGTTATTGTTTGTGATGTCTGGCTATCTACTTTCATTGTAAAATGGGTTTGCGTCCGTATACAAATAAATAAAATAAATTCCTGTATTGTTAATAGTTTCCGAGTTATTTGAGAAAACTAAACATTTTAGATCCTTATTTGTTAATTACTTTTGAAATTGTTTATGTACGGGTTTAAAACTTGCCGGTTTTTCTAGACGTCATTCCGAATCCAATGAGCTTTTACTCATATTTTTACTAGCAATAGCAAGTACAAATACCATTTTGAATCTGTGAACTAGACTATTTGCTTCCCCACCAATTATATTCTAAATTGTTTTATTAACTGGTTGTATCATTAAAAGGAAAGACATTTTAGAGTATTTATTACATTCACTGGTGATATGACCTAAGTAGATACTTAATTATTTTTGATAAGTGCTGTGAGTTCTTCAATTATTATGTAGTACCAAAGTATATAAGTACACTCGTCAATATATTATATCTGTTTTATTTTTAGGATATAGGATCGGAGTGACACTAAAACGAGTTTACTTTTCAACGTCTTAAATATTTACCGACGAAGAAACGATGTCCCGAGTACAAGGATGTTGTTATTTCGTTAACATTATCAAAAATTTTTTCATATTTTATATTTTTAAATAATTTAGTTGTCGATGAAACTAATTTCGGTTTTGAACGGGTTAAAAGGATTAATTTAACATTTACTGTGTTACATTCAAAACGTTGATTAGTTTGATCGGCTGTAAAATCCTTATTCATAAATTAAATTAAGACTACCGACCCTTAATTTATTAATTTTACACATACAGGGTTTGTGGTTATAAATACCACTCATTAACGTTCGCATTTCTATAGTTGGGGGTTTAAGACGATGAATATTTTCAACAAAAAAAAAAGGTCTGTCTCAGTTGTTGTTCTTTACCTAATTGAGCGTAAATAGTATGAACTACCAAAAAAAAGGTCAGTACTTCAAATTTAGTTATAGATAAAACTGGCTCTATTATTTTAGCTTAAATAAAAGTGGCTCTGGGAGGAGTTACCCCCAAACTTATATACGCCATTGACACCTGTATATATATTATACGTCCATCAAATGGGTCTCTTTTTGCTGATTATTCTTATACTAGGTGAGATACCTTTATCTTTAAAGACACCCGAGAAATTTGACAAAAACTCTGCCATAAGACACAATATGTTAGAGAGGGACGGAAAACGTGCTTCTTCATAGTGAAGTCAAGGGGAGTACATTGCCTTTATGGTCGGGTTTTTTCCAAATTTCTCGGGTGTCTTTAAAGATAAAGGTATCAAACCTGATATATTTAAAATCAGCAAAAAAGGGCAATTTTATATTTAGAAAATAAAAATTGATGTTAATTTCAGAAAATCTAGACATGTCTCTAAACGACACTAAAAAAAAATCCTATAATTTAAAGAAACTTTTTTATTTAACTGTTTTTGATATCTAGAAAAATACGAAAGTTAAAGGGATGAGTTTATAATCAAAAACCCTGTACTATATGTCTGTTGTAGGCCCATGAATTTTTCTTGTTTGCAATGTTGATAGTGGCTGATATGGTAATTTTTATGGAATTGGTGTCTAAATATAATTTTGTGCAGTTGGAAGTGGAAAGTTCCGCTTATATTTTAGAAAGACCTAATACACCCTTACTGGACCTTGAAGAAGAAGAACAAGAATAACCGGGATGAAGTGTTTTATTTATCTAAATAAATATATTATTACTAACCTCAGTGTTTCTTATTGTTTAAATTATTTAAATATTTATACCAGCTATTCGTATTATAGTAGTACATTTAAAAATTCGCTTAACTAGATTTTTGCCACATTTACCACAACTACCCACAAATGGGTCAGTGGGAATTGGTATCGAAATACAACTAAGGTATGATCTTAGTTTAAAATTAAGTGGTCCGTAGGAAAACTGAAAAGGTCTTATATGTTTTTATTTGCTGAGAAAGAGAGCCAAATATAATTTCCAGTGGCTATCAAACATCTGCATTTGTATGTCTACTAAGACAAAGGTTGGTTTAGAATTATTGTTAAAAATAAAATTCAAAATATGTTTAAAACGTCAAAGTAAAAAATGTAATTACCTAATTACTAATATATAACCAGGTACCCCGAAAAAAATATTTGTTTAAAAGTAATATTTGCCTCAAGTTTAGGTTATTTTGTTCTACTTTATTATAATACATTAATTATCAATCGAATCATTTTTGAGATGATTTTATTTAAAACACATGTTTAGTTTACTCACCTCTGTAAATTTAATCTAATGGTTGTCACCTGGGTTGTCACATTTTCTAGAAGTATTGTCAGTGCCAAACTTTACGGTAAAATCTTAAGCTTAAGGATTTTTAAATCCTTAAGCAAAGAAAATGGTGCTAAATTTAGTAAGTTATTTTGAAGAGGAGTAAAGAAAATGCACAGAAAACGGTAACGTAATAAATCTACAGTCATACAAAGGATTGTTAAAGAAAAACGCGATAACATTCCAGCGAAAAAAGAAAACGAAAAAACAGCAAAACTCAAGATTTAAACCGATGCAAGAAGATGGAAGTAAGAAATGTAATATACGACTTATACAAATCAAACGTTCACATAATACTTCCAGTTTTAAAGGACACTTTAAGGGGCCGTGGGATTTCAGAAATTGGGGTTAAATCTTTGTCAAAATTAATCAAGCATCTAGGATATAGGTATAGAAAAGACTGCAATCAAAGATATTTGTGTGAGCTACGTAGCAATAGAGTAGGTCAGCGAGTCACCTTTTTAAGAAAATATGTTGAAAATTTGAATTCAAAATTAAGGAAATTTAATTTTTTGGGCGAAACATGGATTTTTTTCAACGGGAGTGGTTCGAAATTTTGGCAAGATAATTCGGCTAAATCAGATAAAAGAAAAAAGGTTGTAGTGCGGGAAAAAAGATTTATTGTTTTGCATGCTGTTTCATCTAGTAGATTTGTTTCTGGGGCCAATCAAAATTTTCATCCACATAGACAGCATGAATAATGAATCTTTTGAAAAGTGGCCAAAGGAAGTGCTTATTCCAAATTTAGACAGACCTTCATAAATCGTTTTGGACAATGCGTCATATCATTCTAGAATATTAAACAAACAACCAAATTCATTGTGAAAAAAAGGTTGTGGTGCGGGAAAAAGATTTATTGTTTTGCATGCTGGTTCATCTAGTAGATTTGTTTCTGGGGCCAATCAAAATTTTCATCCACATAGACAGCATGAATAATGAATCTTTTGAAAAGTGGCCAAAGGAAGTGCTTATTCCAAATTTAGACAGACCTTCATTAATCGTTTTGGACAATGCGTCATATCATTCTAGAATATTTAATAAACAACCAAATTCATCGTGAAAAAAGTGACATTTTTCAGTGGTTAGTAAAAAAAGTCAAAACCCCACTTCAAATTTATTAAAAGCAGAACTGCTTTCAATAGCTAAATCTTTAAAAACACAAAAGATATACGTGTAAAGATTGCGCTTGTCTCCTTACCACTGCCATTTTAATGTCGTCGAGCTAATATGGGCCGGCGCAAAATCTTATTATGAAAAACATGTTGGCGCAGGACTTACATCAGAAGAAGTTCTAATGGCATGGCAAGACGTTTTAGATGATATATTAGAGGATAATTGGAAAAACGCGGTAGAACATAGCCAATAAATAATTATGAAGTGGATCGAGAAAAACTGTTAGATGACCAAATAGTAATACGTCTGAAGATAGTTAGCGAATTTTAAATTTTATAATATTATTTTTTACCTATTATTTTGTAGTGTATGTCCTTACCATTTTTTGTGGTTTTGTATTTTTCTCTTTTAAGTGTCGCATATTTAGAATTTAGTGTTGCACATTTTTCTTTAATATAACGTTGTATAGCTACTAGGATAATTGCGTTTAGTAAATGTTTATTTTAACAAAATAAACGATATATTTGTTTATATCTTATTTTATTACAATTAAGTAATTATTTATTTAGACCATACAACTATTCTAAAATAAATACAAATAAATCTTGCTTAATATTTCGCGTATAGCAAACAAATATTTCTTTTAATAAACTACTTTTTTATTTCACTTAAAAAAATCTCACAACCCTTTGGGTTCTCTTATTATCAGATATTTTATATATATATATATATATATATATATATATATATATATATATATATATATATATATATATATATATGCTTTTTTCGTTTCATTTCACATTTTTACATGACGTCAGACCCGACTTATTAGACTGCCCAATATATTTATCTAACGCTGAAATACATGCAAAATCATTGTGGATATCTTAGTTGATAAACAACTTGTTATATTTATATTTTCCAATTTTTACAAAATGTTTTCGGTACTCTCGCAGAATTAGGAACCACTTGACCTTTAAATATTTAATATATTGAGATATACGTATATCGGCGCCACTATCACATCTCTCCACATTTGGTTAGATCTGACAACAGTAATTTTTTTATATTTTATCTGCAATCAATAAAGTTGAAATTTGACTTAATACATCAACGGGCCTTCACCCAATAAATTAAAAAATGTTAAAATTCAACTCGGTTTATTATATAACACTCTATTAACAATTTATAAAAAATAAATCAATAATATATAGTCTAAAATTGAGGAGCGCGCAACTAAACATATCTATAAATGCTGAACTACAACATTTATAATAAAAAAATATTTAAAATCACAATGGTAATAAGTAGAATCACAATCTTTCTCAATAACTTAAAACAAAAAACCTGTCTTTACCTTTAAATTAAGATGAAAATCATAACAAGAAATTGTTAAAGCTACCAAATCCAGGTTATTTTGTAAATTATTTGCTGTTCTTGCCACTCTAGGGATAAAAGAGTTTGAACCAATATTTGTGCGGTGGAAAGATTGAGGAAATATGTCAATTGACCTAGACTATCTTGTAAAGTAAAGAAGCTTTAGAGCCCTTGGTTCCCGCCTAGACCTGAAAGTATCGAGAGAAAATCTGTTTTGGAGTATTTCATAGTCATAAACCGTGGATGAATATGCGCTTTAAAAGAGACATATCTTAGAAACCTACGCTGTAATGTGTATATGTCGGGCATAAAAGAATTCCAAGTGGGTGGTACTCCAAGAGTGGCCTCACAAGACACATTGTACATCTTTTAATGAATACAAGTTTCTTAAGCGACTTAGTTACAATTTAATTAATATGAGGAATAATACATAGACTGGAATCAGAAGTTACTTCAAGATCCTTAATAACTAAAAGTTTTGAGAGGTCAGTTCTGTTAATACTATAGGCATAGTGAGTTGGGTTTCGGCTTCTGGAGAAAAACATGCTTTGATATTTCGAGGCATTAAGATCCACGCCATTATTTCGGCACCATACCTGCAGTCTATCCAAGTAGGACTGCAGTTTTTGATAATCATCAAAATTTCAAGTCGTCAGCAAAACATAAAAACTAAGAGTATTTAAAACAAGAGCTTATATCATTAATAGAAATATTGTACAAACTAGGTGAGATCCTTGGGACACCCCAGGTGGAAATGGCATCTGGGATACCCCGTGTGACCTAATATTTATTAATTTATATGAAAGTGCCGGAGGGTTTAAAGGTATAGAAGACTGACAAGGGTAATGTTTTAAAAAGTGCAATATATGGGCTTAAAAAGGCACCAAAAGCATGGAACGAAAAATTCAATGATGTTATAATAAATTTAAAATTCAAGAGATCAAAGTCGAATTAGTGTATGTACACTTTTAGTTCCATTGAACAAAATATAAGATGTTAGTTGATTATATTTTAATTGCAAGTAATAATAAGAATTTTTTGACAAACTTAAGCATAAATTATGCGAAAATGTCAAAATTAAAAAGCTAACAAACAATCAGTTTAATTTCTTAGGAATAACAATAGATAGAGATATAAAAAACAAAATTATAACTATGAATCAGAAATTTCATGTTAAAGATTGTAATAATTTTAAAGCGCCCGTAGAAATGAACTTAAAGGTAAAATAAAATTGTGATGGAAATAATTTAACAAAGTTGCTATATAAAGAATTGTTAGGTAGTTTAATGTGTTAGTTTTAGTGCTAACTATTTTGGTCAATTTCAGGATTGTGCTACAAATAAACATTTTAACCATCTTCTAAAAGTTTTAAAATACCTGAAGTTTACTCGGAATTATAAATTGTATTTTTATTATTCTAATAGTAGTTTAATTGGCTACACTGATGCTGATTAATTATTTGATAATCTGATTTTTTGGCTTTCTAAGAAATAAACTTTCATAAACATTGTCAAGTACAAAATCAGAGGTTGTAGCAGTATGTGATATCTCATGTGAATTGCTCTATATTAACAATGTATTGTATGATTTGGAATTAAATCTTTCATCACCAGTTTGTTTGTATGAGGGCAATCAAAGTACCATTAGATTACTACAAAACTCTGAGCATAATAAACGATGTGAACACATTAATGTCAAGTTACATTTTTTCCTCGACTTAATAAGAAACGAAACTGTGAAGATTAAATATATATGTACAAATGAACAGTTAGCAGATGTATTTCCGAAGGCCTTAAGTCATGAAAAGTTTTCATAATTTGAGACAATGTTAAACCTAAAATAAAATAGTTTATTTGTGTATTTACAGATTTGAGAGTAATAATTTTAAAGCGCCCGTAGAAATGAACTTAAAGGTAAAATAAAATTGTGATGGAAATAATTTAACAAAGTTGCTTTATAAAGAATTGTTAGGTAGTTTAATGTATTAGTTTTAGTGCTAACTATTTTGGTCAATTTCAGGATTGTGCTACAAATAAACATTTTAACCATCTTCTAAAAGTTTTAAAATACCTGAAGTTTACTCGGAATTATAAATTGTATTTTTATTATTCTAATAGTAGTTTAATTGGCTACACTGATGCTGATTAATTATTTGATAACCTAATTTTTTGGCTTTCTAAGAAATAAACTTTCATAAACATTGTCAAGTACAAAATCAGAGGTTGTAGCCGTATGTGATATCTCATGTGAATTGCTCTATATTAACAATGTATTGTATGATTTGGAATTAAATCTTTCATCACCAGTTTGTTTGTATGAGGGCAATCAAAGTACCATTAGATTACTACAAAACTCTGAGTATAATAAACGATGTGAACACATTAATGTCAAGTTACATTTTTTCCTAGACTTAATAAGAAACGAAACTGTGGAGATTAAATATATATGTACAAATGAACAGTTAGCAGATGTATTTCCGAAGGCCTTAAGTCAAGAAAAGTTTTCATAATTTGAGACAATGTTAAACCTAAAATAAAATAGTTTATTTGTGTATTTACAGATTTGAGAGAGGGTGTTAAAGTTTTACTTAAAATCAAACAAATTTGTAATATGATATATATTTCATAAAATAATGTACAGTTGGCAATACTTGTCTCTCAATTCTAGTTCTATGGTGGTTTCAAATCTCATATGTAAATTAAAAATAAAATGAGCGTTTATGAGTGGTTTCACTTAATGCTATAATTCTGTTCTAAGATAACACTGTGTCTAATGTTTTTCTCTGAAATTAAATTAAACTTTTTTGCTGATACGTATTTTATGTAAAGATAACATTACTAATCCTAATAAAAGAACAGATTCATAATGAAGGAAGTTCCGGGTAAAGGAAATTTAACGCTTTTTATACAATGTACATAGGTTCTTTTTTAATTTTATTTTTGAAACGTGAATGTTTAAGATTTAATGACAACATTCCAGATTCCGTAACATCTAGGTAATATATCGAACATTCCGTGCCTTGTGCCGCAGAAAAAAACAGTTATGAGATAACTGGTTCAAGACTTGATGATACTTTTAATTGATCTTGTAGTTGTTATATAGATTTATATAAGTTAATAGATGAATACTTAAATGGCATCGAAAACACATTTTATTACAGCCATGTTTTGCGGTATTTTTTTTGCAAAGAATTAATATATTTCTCAAATGATCCACACCATTTAACTGCAAGATTTTGCAAGAGAGAGTGAACCACGGAGAGAGACATACAACATTTTCAGCAGACGCCTCGGAATTATATGCTTTAACCAAGCTAGAATAACCAGAGGTCTCATTAATTATTAACCTTAGTAATTTTATTTTAGATCAGTTTTATATAGAATCGGTATTCAAATATATTCTATTTATAAACTGATTATTTGTTAGTACATATAGGATGATCTATTAACATTGAGTTTAAGTTTATACTAATAAATTCTGTATATTTCTGTCCGCATATAATTTAACAGATATTTGGTTCTGGTTGGACAATGAATTGATATACAAAAGAGATAGGCTAGGTCCCAGGTTTGAACTTTGGGACACGCCACAGGTAAGGCTCTTTTACGAGCTACAAAAGGAATTATTAGATACAAATTGCTTTCAACATTTAAGATAGCCTCTAAGCCATGTAGCTAGCATGTTTACCCTGAATTTTTAAAGATGATTTTATAGTTTTTTGTGACAAATGTCTTACACAAGTTGAGAGATACTAACACATATTTAATTTTTCATTTAGTTTAAATTGAATTTCAGAAACAATATCTGGTGTCACTCGATTAGAGAAAGTCATATAGCCAATGAGTCAAAATGTTATTTGTTATAAGATATTAAATTAATTCTGTTGATTATTCATAAATCGTTCCATAACCATGGATAAATAAGACGTTTCTGGGATTTTCAAGATGCACAACAAATAAGTATTTTTTATAAATTATTACTAACTTTTCATTTCATTAGATCTAAAGAATTTGACTATTTTTAAAAGGCAAGCACAGAGAGATTTCAGAAATTCAGGATCACGTGATGACTACAACTATTTGCCAAGTTGCGTTCGGATTGCAACTCATCGGGAGTCCATAAGGTATTCGGAAGTGTCTCCCCTTAATACAAATAAATTGATCAATTTCAAATAAAATAACAAGGATTTACCCCAAAGTATGACCTTGTGAATTGGGTTCAGGTCGTCCCCTTTGTTGAATACTTCACAATAGCATACTCAAACAGGACTTGCCAAGCTATACCAGTGCTATCTTATGATCAAATAAATATTACATTCCTATTCCCTTCCATTGTAAAATACTGTAGCTTTTTTAATTTGTCCTTTGCATATAATTTTCAACCTCTCTCTGAATTCTGAGACTTTTTCTAAGCTCTGGAGAGTAAGGTACCTAACTCTTATCTTTAAATTTGGAAATATGGCTGATATAAATAATTACAGACCTGTATGCAGCAGCAGTACTATCTTAAAGTTTTTTGAGCATATTATGACTTAATTTTTGACTTGCTTGGTCGTACCATATTTTTTGCATTCAATGAAAAAAATCAAGGTAAATAAATATTCTTTCCCACACTGCACACTGTTTAACGTCTTGGATGGCAGTGGCGGGGTCCACACATTTTTTCACCAATTTCTAAAAAGGATTCGATAGGGTGAATCATGCTGTTTTGTTAGTTAAGTTTGGGGACTTTGTGTCCGGCTACCTAACAGATAGATCTCAAATTGTCAACATCATAACATCTTGATGCAATATATGAGCTTGAGCTCATATATTGCATTAAAAAAACTTTACCCTTTTCTGTCTCCTATACTATTAAACCTTCCGGCACCTTCATATATATTCTTTCCTTGATTTGACTATGCAAAAATGCATTTTTTACAGCTAACTACTCTAAAATCAAATCATAACTATTACTAACCGATAAGAAGATCCTTGGAGTGGAAACCCATCGAAATCACTTTCCTCATACTACACCGCATCATCTTCCTTGGTTCTAAATACCAACCTATTACTTATTATTTTCCCTTTTTGTGATTTTGTAACTAGTTCTCATATGTAATTATCTTCCAACACGTTTAATCACCTTTTATGCCCTTTCCCCAATAGTTACAATCTGAATTTTCTTTTGCTTGCAGGTATGACTTCGGTATATCTGAATATTCACATAACAATACTAAACAACTTATGTCCAATTCATACTCATCAAATTTTTATGACAACTTTTTTTGTTTCCGTCGGTCATCTTTGTATTCAATTCCATTCTCCTCTTCCATGTCATTCTAATTTAAACCTTCAATTGACTTATTTAATTTGTTATAGAATTTCTGATCATTTTTGTATGCGTAAAATTTTTTCGTCAAATACTACCTTTCTGCAGTGAATCAATTCTTCTTCTTGCCACAACCTATAACCAGTTTCTGTGTATCCAATAAATCTACATTTAAGCCCTTTATCGTCCAACTTACTTCTCATACAGTCAGAAATGCTCCCATAGGCTATGCAACCAAAAATGTTCATATTTGACACATTCGGTTTCTTGTGCAACCACAGATTATAAGATTATATCATCACAAAAGAAAGATGTTACTTTTCTTACTAGTTCTTAAAATAATCATATACCTCATTTTTGTTTAATTATATTAAACCGAGGAAAGTCATCTACAAAGATAACAAAATATTTATTATTATTATGTGAAACAGGTGTAATCGGACCACACACATCTGTATGTACTAATTCTAGGACTTTACTTGACCTTGACGTTTTTGAATAATAAGGAAAATATTTTTGTTTTGTTTTTACACAGGTTTCACCGATTTTATCATCTACTGCATTGACAAACTGTAAACCATTAGCTAAATCCAATTTTTAATAATGAGTTATATTTAAGTGACCATACCTTCTATGCTAAAGGTCTATATCTTTAATAATGGCCGCCAAGTTTGCATATTTATCATTATAATACTCGAAAATTATTTTATATAAATTATTACATCGACTGCCTTCATCATAAACACATTTATCATTTTTAATGACAATTTTACCATTTTGACAAGTAATCCAAACCTACTCAATTTTTGAAATACAATTTATTCTTAAGCCTAGAATGCACAATACGTCCTTCTGTAATAATTTGTACCTGATTATTTCCTATCTCACTGATGACTTGCAAATCTCCTACATGTGTTGCTTCTATCAATTTTCCTTCTTGTGCTAACTGTATACGTCTTAGCTCGGTGAACCTTCTTTATTCACTAGTAGTGTTTCATCATTTGTGTGATGATGTGTGGCTCCCGAATCAGCATACCATTCAGTTTAATTTGGCTCCGATGAATATTGCGACTTGGACGTACAACAAAATGCAACATGTTCTTTTTTATCTCGTCCCTAGATACTTTGCACACTGTTATCATCAACTTCAGTATAATTTGATATTATGCCTGAATTTTCGCTACGTTTTAGGATATTATTCTGACTGTGTTTATTTGCCTTGTGGTCAAACTTATTGCATACATAACACTTTATTCCATAAGCATTTTTTACATGATCAATTTGAAACACTTCATTGTTCCTGCAAAGCACCAAAAGAAGCTGGTAAAGTATTTAAAACTTTATTTCCAAAATGTTTGCTTAAATTCCTATTCATGTCAAATTATATCAATTTACTTTTGACATATATTTTACTTTAAGATCTTGTTCTGATAAAATTCGAATTGCAGTCACTACATTTTCATGCTTAAAAGGCAAGACATTCTGATTCTTCACAATCCGATCCTAGGCCTTACAATTCTCGAAGAATTCGATCAGATTTGGCAAAATGCTTTTGTATATCTGCATTGTAATGATATTTCAAGCTAATTAAAATTTTGAGCACATACCTTTTTTGCTAAATATTCCTTCTAGCTTATTTATCATATCATAAGCCACTTCAATTTCCTTCACATATTCTAGGTATGAATCAAGAACCTTAAGCCACTCAACATAGCTACGTCGGCGATTTATTTCCGTCAGTTTAGGGGGAGCGAGCCTTGCTGCAGTGACGTCGCCTGGCCTGCTCGAAACTAGTTTATAGCGTTATTTCTATAGGAAGATAATATGGTTTAGCCTTTTGATGCTGTTATTTTGATTTTTAATGCAATAAATTATTACAAATTTTATATTAAACTAATACCTAGAGCAACATTACCATATGATTTTCGGTCAATTGCTGATCAAAATGTTTTAGAAATTCATATTTGGACATAAAAAATGATTAGGAAATAATTTAAATATTATGTCAAGACAAAAATATATTATTATGAGTGCCTTCTTAATTCATGAAATTTTGTTATATTATGTACTTTTATGACAGGATGCCCCAAATCGTTACATAGAAATAAGCACTTTTCCGTAATTTAGCAGTGGCAGCTATTCAGGTGAAGTAGGTGAAGTGCTACTTCGCCAGGAAAAATAAACAAGCAAACATCTAACTATATTTATTATATATCTCCTAAAATTTATGTTTTTATATTCATGTATTCACCTAAATAGCAAAAAATAAACTGTACATCTCGAATAAATATTTTACTTGACCGTTGGCGGAATGTCTTTTAAAAACTTTCAATCGAACTTTATTATAACAACTGTTCCTTTGCAGTTTGCTTGACTGTTTTGTGTTATATTTATTTATGGTGTTGTTACAACTTTATTTGGTATCGGGTTTATTAATTTACATTATTGATGAATCCGATCACGGATGTGGTTTGCATTTTGTTGGAAACTCCATTTAATCGATGGAAGGAACAAGATCAGAGTTTTAATCGTCATCCTGGTTTTCGGCGTACAAATGGATATAAAGTAGTCAAATGTTGTTTTGCTGGCCTTGTCACTAGTTTCCAATAAATATTCATTGTGGAATAAGGAAGGATTTGTAGGTATGTTAAATATATGAAGGTCTTTACATAAACGTGAAGTCTCGGCGGAGCATTTAAAATGCGAATTAATGCTAAAAACATTTGTAAAAATCAAAGCACTATAGCTGACACTTTAAAAGAAAATGGTAATTGATGCAGTTTTGTACCCTACAAAACAAGAGTTAGTCTTTCTCGGCCATGATGAGAGCAGCGAGTCAATAAATAACGGGAATTTTAAAAAGCATTTAGGTTAATTAATATCGAGAAGTTCCCAAGAACTAAAATATCATCACGAAAAAATTAAAAATGTTTTAACTGGTGACTCCAAAAATTATTCAAAGCGAAATAATTGAATGCATTTCTGATTATTTAAATGATCATGTAAAAAATGAAATAATGAACACACAGTTTTTTTCTGTGCAAGTGGATGACAGCACTGATATTACTCAAACCTCACAGTGCTCCATAATTTTAAGATACGTTAATTCAGAGGGTTCAGTAGTCGACAGATTCTTAGGATTTTATAATGTCAGCTCCGATAGAACGTCGGAGAATTTATATTCTCTATTGGATCAAATTTTGGACCAATTTGACTATAAACATAAATTAATAGAGCAATGTTACGATGGCGCAAGTGTGATGTCTGGCCATCTAAATGGCCTTCAAAAAAAAAAAGAAAAAGCGCCGCAGGCTGTATTTGTCCTGATGCAGCAAAGTTTAAAAATATTTCTAAATGTCGAATTTCTTGCTGCTATGAAGGATAGGAGAATTGATTTAGTATACAAAATTTAGGTAAATCGTAAAAAATATGTTAAAACTTAAGCTTAAATTTGAAAAGACACACGTCAACAAACCAAAACGTAAACATCAGAAAAATAAGGTCCCAAAAATGATGTAGTTCCGTCAAAGCCTGATAGTTTAAAATAATGCATGGGGCTCTTTACTGTTGTCTATGTATTCAAAGGGATTGGGAAACAAGTATTGCCATCTGTACAATTTTTTATTATATATATATATATATATATATATATATATATATATATATATATATATATATATATATATGATGTTACAGGTGTGTTTGGTTTTAACTAAAACTTTCTTTAACAAGTAACACATATGTATTTTCAAACATTTTTATTGGGCGTTATTTTGTTCCCACATATTGGATCCGTACCAAAAATGTGTTAGTTTCTACCTATACCCCACTTTATATTTGACATAATTTGACATAAATTGAATAAGTAGTGTTTTACACTAAAGTCATATTGAATTTTACCAAAATATTACAAGGTCATCATCATTTTTGATCAAAATCAATCAAGTCAATCGGGTAAGTATAGTTTTTAACTATGCCGCGAACTGACAGACAGAAAGAAAGGTGTACGGAATAGGGAAAACAGGTTTTTTTTGGCATTTGAGACTCCTCAAATGCCTATTTGTATGAAAATGAGATTTTCTGGAGTTTTTACAATCTTATATTATATCAGCCAAAATCTAAATAGAGGTATCCCTAGATATTATATTTCTGCAGTTATTTGTGGTAAATTTCCAGTTGTGGAAATATCGGGCAATAATTGTATGGTGATTGGATAATATCGTCAGTTAGATTAATTACCAATTTCAACGAATTTCATCAGCTCAAGTACATGATACGCTTTTGCTTTCTGTGAATTGAAATTTTAAACTTAACTAGGTCTATTGGAATAATCTTAGTAATCAGCAGAAAACCTAAATAACTATCACAGTATCTGGAACAATTGTTAAGTGTAATCTTATCATTATTTTGGAACAATAAATATAAAACAAAAGATCATTGCATAGATTAAAGGAATGTCGATTATACAGAAATGGTTCGTCTACAATAAATCATAAATATATAAATCGGTTCATTCTGATAACGGATTTTCTAGGATTGTGTATACAAAAAACATCCTTTTATTGATAGAATTGTTTTAGTTGTGTGTGGACTCCGGCAGAGTGAATGATTACTTTACTACCTTAAGTTACAGCCATTTTTTTGTGTAAAAAAGTGGAGAACAATGACCGTTTTAGGTAAGGATTTTTTAGGCTATTACAGTTACAATATAATTATTACACTGAAACTATTGAACAGCTTGACTGACCGCTAGACTTTATAGATCAGAATGCCAGGTGGTCATTTGAGTCCGCTGATATTCTCCTAGCTTTCAGTGACATTGAGCAATATTTATCATACATTTTTCTATGCTAATTGACCGCTACGGCCTCTGAGAAACATTTTGGGAGGTTTTTTACTGCTCACTTTTAAGCATGCCTGCAGAGATTTTAAAAAATTATTCGCCACTTATCTCCGAGACCGCTATAGTGACCGATTTGGAACCAAAGGAATAGCCATTCCATCGGTGTCATGCGGTATTATTGTTTATTATTTTTTTTAACCATGACTTAATTGCGGATATGAACTTAAATTACTTATGGACAAAATATCAAAAATTAAATAATATATTTGTCACCACAAGCAATATTTACCCATTCTATCAACCTGTTTTAAAAAAATTGATTTCAGATGGTATTCGGTTTATGAAAACTAATTACTTTAGATACGCTGTTGTGGTTGAACAGTGTAACTGATTTCGATTCATTTTATTTAGCGAGAAATACTTTGAAGAAATAAATTTCGTTAAACGTGTAGCTGAAACCAGAAACATATGAAATATTGTTTCTAGTTCAAAATGAATATTGGTGAAACTCGTTGCCTATAATAGTTGGCTTTGATACATTATGAAATTATTGGAACTATAAGCAAGTACTCGTATGCCTTCCGTCTCCTGATGATGATAACGATGATGATGTGTTTTTGTTGTGCTCGAAAGAAAAAAAGAAGGAGACAAAAAGATGAATATTCAACAATATAGGGCTAGTATTGATAATCCATTGAAACAACATCCTTCGAAGTCAAAGTATTTCACAGGGTGAGAGTTTTCCATAAGAACTAGTCCTTATAATATGCGCCATCGTTATGCAAATCCGTATGTAATGGTTTATTATTTGTCCCTCAGCGATCAATCTAATAAATAATATGGACTTATCTATTGTCTAAAGCGTTTAAGGTTATTTTTAAGACGTTAAAAGAAGTTGGAAACGCTTTTAAAAAATTACTGATTCTTACTTTCCTCCTAAGAGGCAGTATTTTAATCGTGGTAAAAAAATCTTCTTCACAGTTTTTTACAAATCTTCACATTTCCATTTCCGTCAGTCTGTTTGTTCGCGCTAAATAGCTTCTTAAATACCCTATTAAATTGAGATTTTGCTCAAAAATCAATACGGGGATGATCTGGTCACATTTTGATAGAAATCCGATATGGCGGAACCAAACGAAGATCTAATAATAGTAATTTTCCTAACAAGTGCGCAAAGTGTTACTTTTTCGCACGCGAAAGCAGGATTTCCTTTGAGTGCAGGAAAAACACATGTTAGGAACAATATTTTTTCTAAGAGCGTCTAGATTAAAATTAAACAATTAACTACTTATTATTAATATTTATAACAAAAAAACAATTACTGACGTTTTGCAAATTGATTATAGATATCCGGTAATTTCATTCAATGAGTAGCTTTTGGAAGCGCTGATGAAAGTTGAATTAACTTAGAAGGGCAAATGCAAGGCTAATATTTTATTCGACATATCCTTTATTTGATTTGCGGAATCATCTATACAGCTTTCTGCGACAGCCGTCGATTTCCAGACCCCAAGTTACTAATTTCTTCCCCAGAATCAGCTAACATGGTATCCGAGTATCGCCAAAAACTATGTCCCGTGTACTGCTCTGGATTTTTGAGTTGTAGACATGCAGCTATTTCTAAAAGGCATTTTTTCAAATGTGTTTATTCCAACACATTGCTTTTCTATACTGGACAAAAAAGCGCCTGTGCTGAATACATGTTTTTCGCAAACTTTCGATACAATTGTAAATAATATCCCTCATTTATTTGATCGGATACTACTAAATTCTTAAAGTGTTATTCTTATTGTCAGGAATTTTGGAATAAAGAAAAGGTGATTGATTATTAAATTTTCTTTATCCTCTTTGTCATGAATTGTTATCTTTGAAAGCTCTTCTCTCCTATGAGCACCGGCCAACCCAAAAATAGTAGCTGTTTTTTTTTAAAGATAAATTTCATTAGGCGCCGCCTCTTTAATGAATCTTGAAACTTCATTTTTATCGAAAATTTCGGCTTTTTTTGGTTTGTATTCTACATTTTGCTTTTTTATAAATTATGTTAGCTCGAAATATAAGCTTAAATCCAAGCTTTTTTTTTTATTTTAAGGATGCTGCTACATGGAGTACTTATTTCGTAAAGTATTTGTCTGGAATGTTTTTACAAGTCCGCAAAATAGACCAGAAAGACATTCTTATATTGTTTCTCATATTATTGTTGAGATTTCGCTGGCAATAAATTTAAACTTGTAATATTTGCAGCCTCCAGAATAGAATTTGATAACTCATCATCAGAGCGGCTCATTTTAAAATTATATTTATAATTTTTTACAAACTAATGAAAAAACGGTTCGCGACGCCGCCGCGCCGGCGCCGGCGTTTTACAGTGTTTGTTGTTTCTTGTTGACATGAACGGAATAAAAATTTGACATTACCTGTCAAATTCAACAACGCATCTATTGTTGCTTGACAATTTAATAATTTACTATTCTATAGGAAACTTTTTTGCTTAAGCTGAAATATCAGGAATTACGCATACATTTAGGTGAGGCACGAGGCATAACCAGAAAGTAAGTGTACTGAATTTTTGTAGGTGTTAAAAATTTTTATTTAAACAAAAAATTACGTGATACTTCAGACATAATGTAAGCTATTTTGCGACATAGTCGCCATTCCTCTCTATGCAGGTGGTGAAGCGAGGTATCAATTTTTTGATGCCTTTCTCGAAGTAGTTTCCCGCCAACCCCTTCGTCCACTTCTCCACCTCCTCTTTTACCTCCTCGTCGGTTGAAAACCTTTTTGCACCCATGTGCAGCTTCAGGGAGGTAAAGAGTTGTTGTCTAGCGTTGTTGTGCAGCAGGTAGACTCCTTTTGTCAGCATGCCTCTCCTCTTGTTCTGAATCTCCCTCCGCAATTTTTTTAGGGTTTTACAGTATTTTGCAGAGTTGATGGTCTCCCCTTGAAGCAAATATTCGATTAAAATTATGCCTTGACAGTCCCAAAACACGGATGCCATGATTTTCTTGGCTGAAATTGTGGTTTTGAACTTTTTGGCGAAGGGTGAAGAGGTGTGACGCCACTGTTGAGACTGTCTTTTGATTTCAGGCGCTACCCAAGTTTCATCTTCAGTAACGATGCAGCGGAAAAATTTATCTCCATGTTGTTTTGGGACCCACCTTGCGGACAGTTTCCGATGTCCGAGGGTTTCTGTGATTGTTTTGTGTAGTAGAGATCTGGAGATTTGCGGAAATATCACAGAAAGTTCTTCCACAATTTCGTCAATCGCAATTAAAGGTCTTCCGCTCCTCTGATCATCATGCACAGATGTACGATCGTTTTTAAACTCGTGACCCCACTTACGTACGATTCATAGCTTTATCACCATATGCAGTTTTCACCTCATTATAAATCTCGAATGGAGATTTTCCCTTCCAAACGAGATAACGGATGACACGGCGTATTTCGCACTTGACGGGAGACTGGATTGACCTTGTTCACGAAACGTGTTGTCGCGTCAACAGTTCTGAACGTACTGACCTCAAACCGGTCTCGTTGCAAAGGGGAGGAGTCAGGCTATACTGCCGTGTAGCCAAACTGATGAAAATAAAATCCCTACGACCGTGAGAGCTTCAGTACACTTATTTTCTGGATATGCCCTCGTACATAAAACATAAAATAGCCTATTGTTACTAGAAAAGTTATAAGTCTGTCAAACGTTTGAGCTTTTTGAGTAGTTTTACTTCTATTGCTTTGCGAACGCTCGAAGAAAAATTATTAAAACAACCAGTTTCAAAAAACAACTTAATAAAAGGCCCTTTCATATGAAAGTCAAGGGTAATAAATTGGTGAAATTATGGTTCTATTCCAATATAGAGCTCAATTAATTGTTTAAGAAAATAATTAAAAGCCAGTGATCTACTAATTCCAATTATCTCAAATTGTGAAAAAAACAAGTTATTTTATTGCGAATCCACAAATCAGTATCAGCCTTTATCAGTATTAAGACGTTCCTCTTTTTTTTAGGAAAATGAAAAATTACAGGGTTTATTTTATTTTCAATAATTAAAAGTTTGAAATTATCAAATAAAAATTATACAAGTTTTGTTATCTTTTTTCTGGATAAAAGGGAGAATTTATAATAAGGGAAGCTTTGGGTAATTGGGTAAAACCGATCTGTAAAGGAATTTAGCCTAGTAATGAATTCTTCCTTTTATTCAGAAAAGTGAAAGATATCCGAATGTATGTATATGGGCATCACTAAATAACTATGTTCATCACCAGTCCAGGGTAAGCCAATTTACCGTTAAACAAAATATTCACATTTTTTACTAGCACTGATATGATCAGGGATACCCACAAGTGCTCCTGCTCCTTCATACCCTGAACTCCAAGAATATGTACAAGGAAGTTTAATGTTCTTGTTATATCCCTATTTTTGGCGTTTTTTACAAACATTACTCCAAATGAAGCATAGGGATATGCGCATATTAGCAACTACTGTTTGTATATAACTCTTCGTAAATAAATGTACCACAATGGCTTATGTAAGTGTGACGGAATAGACTATACCAATAACGTTAAAGTGAAGCTATCTAATACTAGTTTTAAGAGTTTTTAAAATCTAAACAAAGTAATAAATATCACTTATTTCAAACGCTATCTGCGAGATTGTGTAGAAAGATTTACGTATGGATAAACCTTCTCAAGTGTTATCGTCTACGCCTCCCTTTCGAGAGTTCATGGTCCCATATGGACCTGCGGCGTAGGAAGGTTTCATTTAGGTTAAAGCTAATAATAATTGAAACATTTTATTTGGTTCGATTCAATTATAATGAATTGTCAATTTACTATGTTAAAAATACAATAGAATATTTTATAATAGAATGCGTCTCAAAAATTCCATGTTTTTTTTTGGAAAGCATTGTTTCCCTTCAGAAAAGATTGGCTAAGAGGGTTTTTCTTTGCCTTTCTTTTTTTTGCCATAGTCTTTTTGATCCAGAATACTGATAAGTTAGTTTAAGTTTTAGACATTTATATAGAAGTTACTTTTATCCTATTTAGACGGAAATGTAATTATTTTTTCAATTACATACATTAAGTAGAAGGCGACACCTATGAAGTATTTATTAATTAAGGGTTCAGGGTGCGTCTATGACGACGCATTGATTCAGATGTTTTCAAATTCTTCTTTTGTGGTGGTTTATGGGGTTTTACATATACAGTGGGTTATTAAAGTTGAGGGATTATCAAAGATAGTTTATTTTCATTCTATGATTTATTTGGGGAGTAAGTTATTTTCAAGACTTAAATTTATGGTTTATTTAAAGATTTTCGTTTTCTTTTCTTTTGCACTGAGGTTGGGGATTTTAAGTAAATTCCGTAATTTTCTAGATTAAAAAACTTTTTTTTGTTATTTGTTTTACGTATGATTTTTGTACGGTAATTCACTTCCTTTACTTTTGTTATTATATCTTTAAGTTGTTTTTAAAAACCAAATCTTTTATTTAAATAAACCACCTGCTAGTTAAAATAAACATATTCATACCGCATCGTTGTTGCAGTTTGCTGTTGTTCGAGTGGCCGCTAAATTGGTGAGATAAGATGTTTAAATAAATTTAAACTAACAATTATATTTGGTAACATTGTAAATTATAACTCAATAAATAAAAAACGCTTGTTTAAAATTTCCACTTAATTTATTTTACAAAAATAAAAATAAAAAACAAAAAACATGACAATTGTTTCGCCAACACCGTGGCTTCATCAGATGTTCGATCTTAAATGACAATGCAACACAAACAATATTATTTAAGTACCTGAAGCTATTCATACAATTACGGTTATTATACGTACAGGTGGAGTTTTCTCGAATTTTAGTTATTGCTTAATAAAGATTTAATAATGGGAAACTATTTCGGTCCAATTGATCATTTAATAATATATTGTTATCTTTATGTTTGTTTATTTCCATACTTTCTAGTAAATTAAGTTTTTTACTTTTTTGTTCTACATGTAAAATTTCAAATTTCTCATTAAAAGTACGGTTTTCCTGAATTAGATGTTTAGGATAATTGGAATTATCTTTATGATTTCTGTAACTTGACTTATGTTCATTAATTCTTTTTTTAAATGTTCTTCCTGTTTGCTGAACAATTTCCACAATTTAACTTGTAAACCCTCGATTTGTTCTTTATTTTGGTCTTTGTCTTATTGTTTTAAATATATCTACCAAGGGTGTTGCTAGTCTTAAAAGCAAACATCGCACCTTTATTTTTAAAAAGCTTAGTAACCTTTGACGTTATTTTTGCTGTATAAGGGAAAGTCTGAAATTTATTATTTTCTTTGAAGTTATTAGAAGGATAAATTAGCTTCAATGCTTTTTTATATTTGTATTTATAGTTGAAGTTGAAATTTTAATAAATTAATTAACCTGTTAGACAGGAAAGTGCAAAGCATTTTGTTATAAATCAAAACATTTAAATTTTATAGCTGGTGAAAGTGCTCAAAATGTCAAATTTTAAATGTCAATATCACAAAAACAAATGCATTTGGGAATAGGACACATCTCGTTGCTATTAAATTTTGATAATATATTGGTTCTCTCTACCCAATTTTCTCCAATTAGTTTTCCTGTTATTAAATTCACTAATTGCCAGTTATTGTTGCTTTTTTACATATACGATGTAATAGCTATGCTAATATATATATATATATATATATATATATATATATATATATATATATATATATATATATATATATATATATATATATATATATATATATATATATATATATATATATATATATATATATATATATATATATATATATACGATAATATAACGACAGTTGGATGCCTCTTCATTCAGCTGTTCAAGCGGGTTCATTAGTTTAAGTATCTTATTAAGAGAGATGCTAATATTAACGCTTTAACTGCCGACAATAAAACATCTTTGTACATAGGTTTTCAAAAGATTTGCGTAAATAAAATAGAGTTTTTGAAAAAAAGCGCAATTAGATTTAGACAAAGATTATTAAAATGAGTAAAAGATGGCAACCTCATATAAAGTTAATAATCTTGTGAGTTGTGGTGCTGTATTGAACACTAAAGGTAGCAATGATAGAAAGGAGAGATTTTTTAAGATAGCTACTTTTTGGAATTTTATCTTGTATAATTGGAATTAATTCTTCGAAAACACTATCAATTTTTCAGAAGATTCATAGTTTTTAAGGAATCCTCTTAGATTCTGGTCAGTACAGTTAAAATATTAAACATACAAAAGTACAGTACTAATAGTTATAATTTAAAAATAAACATTTACTTGTAAATATTAAAATTTGCGGTCTAAAAACATTCCAACGATGCCACAAATCAATTCGTTGGCATCACTAAATACGCAAATTTACCGAACATAATTATTATTAGAAACCATTTTCCCCTAAAAATAAATATATTGTCGTTTCAATAATTAATTCTAGCTATTTTAAAAATGATACGAGTTTTTAATATCTGTAATTTTATTTTATTCAGTTGAATTCAATTGGAAATCTGAAGATATATGTGTTATATATTGTTGGCATTTTCTTTATAAGATCTACTAAAATATCTATAAATATACAGGGTATTCTATGTAAAATAAGAAACTTGATGTTTGCGATATAACCACCCTCTATACGTAAAAATAATATAATATAAAAAGTCAAGTTAAATCAAAAAACTTTTGTATTAAACTTTTATTTGCACGTAATACAACTTCTGAGATTAGCTAGTACGTTATCTTACATGGGATGTGCATGTACATCAGATGTGCCATAGTGAGGTAGCAAGATTTGTTTTGGTCCTTTATGGTCATGAGGCCTCCTTGTGTAACCTAATGGTCTACTTATAAACTTAACCCCCCGGGAGACAGAATGACCCAAGGAAAAGGCAGCAAGTCAAGATCAAACTATCACACACCTTGAAGTAGAAAGTAGCAAGGCTATAATAAATAAGGGCAGACAAGGGATTTCGTTGTGGGACCTACAAAGCGGAAACGGCCTCGCTGTTTGCAAGAAATAGGCGGAATATCACTTCCCTCGTAGATGTGCTCACAGGCCATTATCGATTTAGAAGACACTTGGCCAAGCAGAACCTGGTACTACCTATGTGAGTTGGTCTGGCAGGTTTAAGGAGGTGCCAGAGTAAGCGAAGATGGTTGAGGTGAGCTCTTGGAATGGGCTGTCAGGGCCAATTTGACCAACCTATTAGATTTCGGCCATTCATCAATTTCTACTACTACTACTACTACTAGCATTAAATTCAATCTGTACATTTTATTCCCCCACCTTCAAGAGATACCCCGTCAAAACCTTTAATTTCGTCATGCGATTATACGATTCTACGGATTCTATGTTGCAGGGCGTGGAGTCGGAGTTTCCGTCAAAGTTTAATAGTAGTAATTAAAGTAGAATTTTACGGTGATTATATATTATCCTATATCTACTTATTGTTAACAGTCGTCTAATTACTTTATAATGTCGAAAATGACATTTCAAGCGTTATTAAACGACATTTGTGAATAACTCTTTAATGCAAATCATCAAGTAATTCTAATTTTCTCCCATGCAGCTTGATTTTCAGATGTCCCTAGGAAAATAAAGCCAATGGCGTAAGAGCTGGCGATCTTGGAGACCATTTTCTAAAAATTGGCTGCTGGGAGCAGCATTGTGTGAAGGTGCTCTATTTTGTTAAAATATCAGTTCATGTTCTAAAAGATTATCATGTTATTCTAGTATTTCGATTATCATGGTGTTGATAGTGTCCTGCAGAGATAACTTCCCACATTCAAATTTTCAGGAATTAGAAGTGCTCATACGCTCATTTTCTGAATTCGCTAGATGTCTGTTTCTCGGAATAAAGGAGGATTAGTATAGCTCCAATATCTTCAGTTATATATCCTAATTTCAAAACTAAACAAGACCATACAATGGCGTAACTAGGAAGATAACGAGCAGATTTCCCACTGTCCTTCTCTCTTTGTCCGAAAAATAAATTTCAAAACTAATCTAAATAATTAATTACCAGTAGCAGATAAAATATTTTTCAATTATTCATTCAAAATTCAGAATCCAACTAAAATATGACAAAGTAAAACACTAACACTTCTTTAGATTAGAAGGAACTTCTAATATTTAGATTTCAAATAGTATTTAATGATACAAAAGAAATATTAAGTACTTTAAATTACAACTAGTACTTTGATAAAAGCACTTAGAGATTTCAAATAACACGATATAACACTTAAAATCAAATCAATTATCGTCAATGAGTCTAATATTTTCTGTATTACTGCATTTCGAAAGAAATGTTTGATAAATTTCAGTTTTGATAACAGTCTTGGAGCCCACGACCAAAATGGGTTTTGATCGCTGCGCGTCTGATAAACCCGAATTGCAGACTCTGGAACTCCTCAGTCCAATTGAGGAAGAAAGTTGCAAGAAATTGAGTTTATTATGTAATCTGAAAATTAAATTATTCGCCTTAACTGCTCTTCGTTTTCAGCTTGCCATTCTCCTTGGTATACTTTTTTACTCAAAAGTGCCCAAAAATCTTCGATTGGACGAGCCTGTGGTAGACTACGGAGGGGGTTATCATTTCTGGTTACAAATGCTATGTATTAATAAAAAAGCCGTCTCAAGCATAGATTTAGTCAATTTTACCGGAACATTATGAATATAGCTATGACTTTTTAGTGCTTCGCCCTTTACTCGCCCCACATTTTCATGAACCGACCATTGAAGGCGCACCATCTCACCACTCCAACTAATTTACATCACTGCAAACCATATTACTCAAAAATATTTTACAGCTCGGCAAAAATATCTTTTCTAGTAGTGGTCCCTTCTAAAGGCCGTAAAGACAGTAATTCCTCTGTCACTACAAATTCTTCATCAACAGCTTGTATAAAAATAGCTAGCTGGGCTGTCAGATAAATCGGTACTCTCATCCAAAGCATTCGAAAATGAAAACCAGCCAATCTATCAGTCAATGTTTTTTTGATATCACTAGCCATCATATCTATACGTCGAACAACAGTACGTTGCGATAAGCTCACTTTCTCAAACTCTTTCGTCTTTTCTGGGCCCAAAAGTGCACAAAACATCTACTAGACACTCTTTAACAAACTCTCCCTCAGAAAATGACTTCGATATTTTCGCTATTTTGGAACTAACTATAAAACTAGCTTTAACATTCCTGTCTAGATTTTATCTTTGTGAATGGAACATTTGTTGCTGTGGCCCTAAATCGGTAATGAGTTTTTTTAATTTCATCCTTTCTAAACTGGCCCGTAAGTAAATTATACTGAGCGAAATGCTTGCATAAATTGTTTCATTGCATAACAAACACATAGGTTTACCACTGTGCATAAAAAAATATATTCATCAGTCCATTTGTTTTGGAATTGACGACATTCTGTGTCCGCTTTCCGCATTTTTAAACCAGACATCTTGATTGATTTTGTTTCTTCTGAGCTGAATTTACTTGATTATTTCCCGCGTCTTTTCTTATCGGTTGTTAAGAAATAATGAGTTGACACGCGCACTGAGCGGTTTATATATTATCCGCAATAAGCAACTAGAATGCTCTCGAATCGAGAGTCTCGATCGTATGCGAAGATACGATGCGAGCGCTTAGAGCCAACTTTTATTCATAACGCATCGCTCGGAGCGCTTCAAGGTCATCGGGCGACTTCCCGAATGTTTATCTGTTTGTCTCTTTCTAACGATTGTTTCTAACTCGATCTGTGGCGTTCCACATACGGTTTTAGGTTGGTTGACAGTAATTACAAATAAACTATCGACTATATGTGTGCTAAATCTTTAATTTTTTTGCGCGTTATTTGAAATTTCTGAATCTCTTGCGGGCCGGATTGGAGCTGGTGAAGGGCCGAATCCGGCCCGGGGATTACTCATATATGCACTAAACCATAAAAAGCATTTTTCTATAGGTGTGGGCAAAACAGATTCAGATATCGTATCGACTCACTGTATTGCAGAAATCCTGTATAGTGTATATTTCCAACGAAAGAACTATTTAGACACTGTATATTTCAAGAAGAATGTCTGCTATCTCTTTCACAATGCTGATTATGGTACTTAACAGTGCTTAAAATTTACTTGACACTACCTACATCAAGCTGCTAAGCTAAAAGGTTTTTTCGAAAATGGCCTACACATAAATAAATACAGGTTAACAATGTCGGATAAAAGACTAAATAACTTATCTGCACTGTCAATCCAAAAAGATATGACACGATCTATCTTGTTTTACAAACGATTCGTCAGTATGCCTCGGTAAAATGCAAAAAGAGTTTTTTAATTTTAATTTTTTTTTAAGAATTTTATGTCTACAAACGTTTGTTCATTTTATAATGCATTTTCTGCTTTAAAATTATTTAGCTTTCTCTTTTTCTGTTATAGTCTAGTACAAGTTTGTGCGAACAATAAGCCTTTTTAAACTAACTAACCTCTCGAAACCGTATCCTCAGAAGTATGACACACCAATTCTATTCTTGACCCGTCGCACCAATCTCTTTTCCTGGCTTTGGTAAAAATCCTGGGCCTTCCACTTTTCAGTAAATTGAGGTATGGTAACTTGCTCACACTGGGCTATTGTACAATTAATAATTCTGCCAGAGATATTTTGATCCTTGAACATGGGAATTATATCAGTTTTTGACATCCGCCCAATCATATCATAAATATTTTTGCATAGTACTAATTTATACAATATTCTTGAAATAGAACTATCAAAATTAAGATAAGCCATTGAAGATTTTTTTCCAGTCACATTCAGGTGCTCTGTTTTGATACTGACTAGGGTCTGTTTGTATTAGTTTGTAAATCTTTATAGACAAAAGTAAGCCTATCCCCTGATCTAAGAAACGCTTTGCTGTTTTTTTCTGTATTAAGTGTTAATTCTATGTAAAAAAGTGGTAGTGTTAAATTAAATTTTTGAAATGATCTTTTATTAAGATTACTTCATTTACTAATAAAATTAACGGTGAAAATTTAGAAATGAAGAACCTTTATAAGAGATAACTCAAAAACAAAACGTCTCAGAAAGAAACTAATTATGTAATGACTGCTCCAAACCGTCAAAAAAAAGTTAGGTTACCTTTTCTTCTAATCCTTTTTTGGTCTTGGCTTTCTGAAACACTATCAGCTTGAAGTTGAAAATTCTTGTTAAATTTTAGTAACAACCCAAGTAACATAAATTAGCTGATGAGCTAGTTAGCCATAAAAGACACATAAAAACCAGAGATTTGGCAAATGATTCTTGGTTTATTTTCTAGTCATGAAAGCTGGCTTCGAATTAGATTTTTTGGCTCCAAAAGTAGCAGTTTTTAATGTAGATAAGCTATAGCATAATTACTTGGCAAAAAAATATCTTTTATGGGGTAATTAAGGCTCCAACTTTTTTTTTATAATATTGGATGGCCAAAAAGTAGAAATATCTGTCAATTTTGTTGCCACAACATAACCAGATTTATTCTAGTAAATATTGAAGTTAAATTATAGTAAGCATAAGGGTTTGAAATGCCAGAATATGGCATTTTAAATCAATAGAAATCGAGGTAAGAATATAATCAATAAGTATTTAGAAAAACGAAATATAAATTATTTACGATACAAAATGTCTAATAAAAAGATGAAATATTCCACCACATATCACAGAAAAACGCCGTCTTGGGGTAATCGTCGTTTAATTTTGTTACGCTGACTCCTGGGTCTTAAATTAGCCATTTTTTAGCAAGTACTAAACGCAAACCAAGTAGGCATTTTATTGGCAAATTTTAGTAAATGATGCTACATTTTGGCTACATTTGAAAATTATTGCCATTTTATAAATATTTGCTTACAAAGTGGCCAATTTCGAGGAATATTTGCTTAAAAAATAGCCCAAAGCTTTTTATGATCCGCCATGACTGAAATTAAAATTAAACTAATTTCCTAGCAGCCATTACTACTTGACCACTTTAAACAAACATATTCTTTCTACCTATAAATACGTATTTTCATGCATGTTTTTTTACGACATGAACCCTTTAATCAATTTTCTTTGTAAAATACATTTCCAAACTAAAAAATAAAAATAAATTTGTTGTAGAAATCGAAATTTTTAGTTTCAAGGAGGGGCGCGTGTTTTACATGCCTATCTTAGATTCTTTTAAGAGTAAAAGTTCCTTCGCAAGTGTTTTTTCCCTACCAACCGTCAAACCATGATTTGTTATCTTTGCATTTCCTCTTGGCTCATACATTTTTAAACTGATTGGCTCTGTGAATTTCTACATAATTTGAAACAATTGATGATTTATTATATAAATGAAGAAAAGGCAAAAAATGAGAAATTATTTAGGTAAATTTCGGAAAAAAATGTTCCTCAAATTTCGGCTAAAAACAAGGTAGAATTCAGCTAAAAAAGCTCGGTTTTAAAGTCAAAAAGTAGCTAATAAACCCAACATCAACAAAATCAAAAGAGAGGGTCGTAAAATTGCCAATTGGCCATTTTTATCCCATTATGGCCAAATTATTATTCCCCTCTTTAGTCGTTTTTCCGTCTTTATACCGTAATAGAACTGTTATTTTGGGTAGCCATTTTAGCTAATTAGCCAGGGATAATAGCCAATATCACATCATTTTAGCCCATATATGATTATATGTGCTACTTGGAAATGTGGTCACAATAATATAAAAAGTTATAGACATAGGTAGATCTGTCTTTAATTTTTTTTTTTATTTAACAACATTACTAAATTAACAATGTGAAAACTTAGTAAGGTCGTTACTCAGGTAAAATATAAAAAAGCTTGTTAAATAAAATTAAGGTCAAACACCCGAAAACCTGAAACATAGGCTTCCGCAGAACCATTTCCAAGGGGGGCAACAATGTTCAAAAATAACCATCCATACTCTACTTGGTATAAAAATGTAACCCCAAAAGCGACCGACAGATGATTCGATTTTGTCTACAGGGGACAAAACCAATTTTTTACCATAATTGCATTTTCCAGGGGGGCAAGCACCTCTTCTTGCCCCTCGCTCTCCGGGCGCCCATGATGTGGAATACTGTTCTTAAACAGAAAAAAGAGAAGAGACACATTTGAATGCTTACTATACGCATTGTCCAAATAACGATTTCGAAAGCAAGATAAGCATGAGAAAATAGGCTTTTAAACGAAGGCCGGAATTGTTCGACAAAAGATAAGATATGCGTTGCCTGGCAATTATTTAAGTCATTAAAGGGTTTGTTTTACTCATTTTTCACTTGACAAAATAAGATGCAATCTTTTCATTAATCGATCTCAATTAATGGGAACACCAATTAGCAATATTTGTTAAAAGTATAAAAAGATTTTTATTTTTAGAAATTTTCCAAATATCCTATTGTGCAGTTGGAAACATTCCGGTGCTCCTTCTTTAAAATGGCTTTATTATTTTTAAACGGACTTTGTGACATACAAGCTATATCCCCTCTCGTAAAATATAGTGTCTGTATAAAGTTCCAATCTCGTGATGTTTCATCAAGGAATTCTTGTTAGGTGATTAAGATTTCGTGAACAAGATGCTACAAAAATTTCGCGATAATATCGAACAACTTCAACAACAGGTAAACACACAATCTGACCAGATTCCAGATCGTTGTTTTGAAAAATAAAAGAGAACTTCTTCAACAAAACCAAAGAGGTACAAACATATGTGTCTATGGATTGTCGAAGAACGAACATATACCGGTAGAACAATAAGTACTGGACGTTTTAATTGGCAAGGCTTTGGTTAAAGTGAAAGCGGATGACATTATAAAATGCTATCGCGTTGGCAATAATGAAAATGAAAAAAGGCCTGTCATAGTTAAACTAGATTATCTAAAAAAATGTATTATGATCTTAATAAATAGTAAGAAATTCAAAAGGAACGGGGATGGGAAATTCTCAGATCAACAACGCCAATCGTTATATCGAAAAGCCCAAGAAACATTCGATAAGAAGTCTGTATTTACATCGGATGGATCCAATTTTGTGAAAATCGACAATAAAAAGTATTAATATACACTGAAACAGTTTTTAAGTTATTTTTTATTTTATCTAATTTTTTATATTTAAATCTATTGAGCAACTTGTTACGATATTTGTTTTCTTTTTTTTTGTATTCATGGTGTCATGTGTTGACCTACGCTCTTGTTTTAGGTTTTATTTACGTTCTGTAATTCAGAGTTTGTTATTTTTTCCAGTGGCGGCTCGTGGTGAATTATATTGGGAGGCCAATAATAAATTTAAAAATAGGCAAACTTAAAATCAAAATAAATATCTTATCTTTAAATTGAGCTTTAAATTCTCTTGAAGTTCAGGTCTACTTCGTTCTTTAGAATTGGAAAAATGCTCAATGACACGTTCGTTAAAATTGCATGTACATTCCTTTTATAAACGATTCCTGGGATTTTCTATAAGCTGTGTCTAGCTGAGTGCGAATATCAACACTTCCGACCGTAGCACAATTCACCGAACATTTCATGTGATCTGCAGAAAACGCATGTTTTTTTATTTTTTCTTTTAAGTATTTTAAGTCTTTAACACCGGTTTTGCACTATAATGAGTCCGACGAGTCATTAGAAGACAATAAACAAACATAACAGTAAAATGAGTTAGATACTTCACAACCACATATTAAGTTAATTAAATCGTACATACTTTTGCGAAAGTTTCGATGACACTCTTTATTTTTGTCTTTACTAATTTGTCGTATACTAAGTTCTGGTAAATTGCGATCACTTATTTTGAATTCGGTTATTTTTTCAAAATTAAGTTCGTTAGCACTCTTTAGTTGTTTAATTTTTTGCACTACCGACATTTTATTTCATCTACATTCACAACTCGAACATAGACCACCTTGAAATTATTTTTGCAAAAGTTCGTAAGCACTTTTTAGTTGTTAATTTTTTTGCACCAGTCACTACCAACATTTTATTTTCTGTATATTTCCAACTCACACATGGATCATAAAAATAAAAAAATATATCTTACAAAAAAACAGTATATAAATCAATGTTCGTCAATTAAAAACGTCAGAAACAATATCGAGTTAGAATATCGACCGCGCGACCTCTGAACAATTGAACTTCCGTATGCGGACATGATGCTGCGACCGATGGATCGAATTATGAAAAGAGGCCGGCTGATGTCCCAAATCGCGATTTTATATTCCTTTTGCTATCACGTTCGGCTGCCACTCGGTAGCTGTGAAATCTTCGGGTACTTTCGTCCAGCTTTAAGGTAATCAGGGTAATTCGAGCTGCCCAGCCTAGCTTAGTATAGTGTATTTTATTATGCCTAAGGAACGCAACTAGGCCATTCGAATCGCCGCGCGCGGCTAATAGCGTATTTAACTTTTCCCAAGGTTCGCGTTTTATTACAACTAGTAGGAGGGACGGTCAAACGAATAATTTATTTTCTAAAATATTTTTGGAGGGTCATTGACCAAATGACCCTATGGAAGAGCCGCCACTGATTTTTCCAACATTGAAACAAATATTGTTGAATAGAATAACTATAGCCTTTAAAAATTTAAGGATTTAAGTCTATTTCATAATAATTTAAAAAGCATTAATAAAAATTTTATTTATAGAGGTATTCATATTGACAAAGTACAAAGCTAGAATTTTTAGAAAATACATTCCTGTTTATGTTTTTAATATGATTTTTTTAAATTATTAGCATTTACAGACTACCCTCAAATAATATACACCTCTTTGTTACGGAACTCCAGAACGTGTTATCCCAATCGATATTAACACTGTTTATATTCTTGCCAGTGGTATAATCTTCATTTAATAAATAAAAACCACACATGAGGGGTGCCAAATCAAAACACCGTAAGTGTCAAAAAAATAGGTTTTCAGTAGAGACAGAAACTGTTTTAACTGAAAATTAATAAACTAATTAATTCTTACATTTTTTATTATTAAACTGGGATTCAATACACATAATTAACATACAAATTTGTAACCTGCCGAAATATAGATACATATTTAAAACCTAATAGAAAAAAACGAAAAGTACAAAACGTTTGCCATTATTTGTGAAAGTCATAATGTGGTAAGTATGTTTTTTACTTTCATTAACTACTATTAACTGTAAGATAAGGTTTTCATAAAAAAGTCTATTTTCTCCTGCTATGTACGGTAACATAGCATTAATGTCCTTTTTCTCAGCAGAAAGAAGTACAGGTGTTTCCTTCATCTCAATTTTCAAGTCCTCAAAACTTGCCTTAGTGATTCCAAGTTTAAGCACAGAAGTTCTGATCCATGGAGCAAATTCGCCGTAAACCTTTCTTTGTATAAATTACACCAAAGTTTTCTGATGTTACTCTAATCATAGTAGCTGAAAATGTCTGGAGCTTTTTAGTGTTATCCTCGTTTTAGCCAGATTCATCCAATCAAAAAACGTTTTAGTATCTGCTATACTAAGAATGGTTTTGTCTTTCCAGCAATTGCAACAAGCATTTCGATAATCACGATCACACTCGAGAATGGTATGTCCCTTCAAGGGAAATTTATGAGTAACCTCAAAAAAGTACTATTTTGCAATCAAAACTAGAAACACAACAAGTACTGCCCACCACAGTTATCTGACCATAAAATCAGTTTTTGTTTATCTGTAGTGAATCCAATCTCATTACAGGTAAAAAACTTGTAGAGACTATCTCGTTGGATCCCCTTTGCCTGACAGTTACATTCTAGAGAAACATGATACCCTTTCGTTCATCTTCCAACTGAACTCCCATATTGATGCAAACAAGCTGACGACTATAGTACATCTGTGTATGTGTTAAGGTAGGAAGGTACATCTGCTGCTGTAGATTGAATTGTACCACTCGAATATCCAAATTGTGGCCTCTGGATTCTATTCCATCTTTAGTCATTTATTCTCTTGCTATGTTAGCTTGCTTGTGATGAATTTTCAATTTTTGCTTAGCCAGTTTTTTTACCTCTTTCGTGGGCGCAGTATCTATTTCGACTTTAATATAGTCACACGTCGAGCATGTGTCAACTCGTAGTGGCTTAAATGAAAGGTTAAACTGGGTCAAAAATATTTCATGAAACCATTGCCGAGATACAGGTGGCACTTTCACAGTGCTTTTCCAAAAATAAAAATCCTTTGTGTAACTTGACTACATTCTCATAATCTTCGGGTTCCATTGAGAGTCTCGTCTTTGTGTTCTTCTACCTCGGTTATTTTTCACAGATTCTTCATTACCATAAATTTTTTCGGACAAAATCTGCACACGGCGTTGACTGACACCAAAAGTTTCGCAAAACGTCTTCTTACAAACCTGAAATGAAAAGAAACAAATAAAAATATTGAAGCTCACCTGAGCTCCAGACATGCCTCTGACTATAAAAACGTATTTAAACGTTTGTTGTCTCCGGCTCTTGGTTGCATCATCGTAAGTACCGTGCCTCGTTCTGTTTATTAAGCAAAACCCAAAAATCTATTCTAAAAATTATTTTACATAAACAAAAAAGGTGTTCTTCAGAATTAGTATTTCGAGAAGCTAATGTTTATAATATATCTCAATTATACATAAAAACTATACTATTGCTTACTTATAGAACTGTTGAGTTAAAAAATTCAACTTGTACCAATAATACTAGGGATATGAATGCTTCACTCCTCAGAAGAACCACAATACAAAGATTTGCAATGTATTTTATTCCAAAATTTTACAACCTACTATCCATAGAAATAAAGAATATTAATAACTTTAGCTTTTCAACCAAAAAAAATTGCACTTTATAAATTTATAAAAAGTAATAGTGTTGATTATATAAGGATACTTAAGTTATAGTATTTTATTAAGCAGTTAGTTTATTGTAAATAATTAAATTATTTTTCTTTTCTTTTTCAAATTTATATATTGTACTCTCAGAACTTAATATTTTGTTATAAGTACTGCAAAAATTGCATAACCAAAATTAGAAATATTATAGTCAGTTAGTTTTGTAATGGTTTATTTATTTTAACAACGCTTTTTGTCTGTGCACACACAGATATTCTGTTTAGGTGTACTTCAACTAAATGTTTTAATTAAACACTTCTAGTATTCAAAATACAAGAGTTCTAACCACACTACACCACAACTTGTTACGTTCTGGACGCGCGTTTCGCTAACCAAGTTAGCATCATCAGCAGATGATATAAACTGTTTATATCATCTGCTGATGATGCTAACTTGGTTAGCGAAACGCGCGTCCAGAACGTAACAAGTTGTGGTGTAGTGTGGTTAGAACTCTTGTATTTTGATCTATCTTCCACCACAGGTTCCAGTGTTAGGACTTCTAGTATTTTTAACATAATATATTTTCGATTCAATTTGATTCTTTCTCTGTTAATCATTATTTGGAAGATTGCTCTTTTTTTATTGCCCTCGGTTGATAAATATAGAATTGTTGTTTATTGCAGAAAATTCTTCCTTGTTGCAAATAGTAAGGTTCTGCTACTGATACGCGCAATATGAGTGATTGCATATCGTAAATAAGCAGGTCAACTTGAAATGGTACACAGAGTCAAGTTTAAAATATTATACAAAAAAAAACAAATTTAATTCATCAATGTAATTGACTAAACAGAAATTTAAATTCATTTAGGTCATTTTTTGTTTCAGTTCGTCTCGTAAGATCCTATTTTGATAGAATTTTAAACCATGTTTCCTTGACTCAATAAACAAAAAACGCTTGTTTAAAAATTTCCACTTAATTTATTCTATTTTACAAAAATAAAAAAGATGACAATTGTTTCTCCAACACTGTGGCTTCATCAGATGTTCGATCTTAAAATGTTTTTTATTTTTGTAAAATAAAATAAATTAAGTGGAAATTTTTGCGTTTTTTGTTTAATGAGTTAAAATGGATTTCCATCAAGTAACGGCTAGTTCAGTTCAATACATGTTTCCTTGATTTTCACTGTTCAAGTATTAAGGCTGTAGGTGACAAATGTGATTGAAAATTAACCAAAAATGTGTGTGTTATCTTAATCTATATAAACTATTAATGAAATTATAATAGGACCAGATTAACATCGTACCCGAAAAAGGAGTGCATTGTTTCCAAAATCAAATACCTCAAACAGTTACATAAAATGTTATTTAAGTTATTCTTTTAAACTAGCTTTTAAACTAGCTTTTAAAAGTGGATGTCAACGGATTAACGGAAGTCAATATGGCGAATAGGACTATTTGACGAAATAATTATATTTATTAAGATGGAATTAACAAAACGTTTATGTCCTACTTGAATTATGCGTCGTGCTGAAAGCCGAAGCTAAAAATACAATTAGACAATACAAAATAGACGAAAGCATTAATAAAAGAAAATAAAAAATAATTTGATGTCATTAGGCCAATGCAACTATAAGTTGGCATTTTCTATACTTCGAAGACATCGATAAACTAATAAAGTCATTGACATTATACTAGGCAAAATATAAAACCCAGTCTTAAGATGGTTTTAAATATGAAAAATATTTAACTAATCGAACTAATAAGATACCTATAAAGACTATATTTGTTATTTTTATTTTTTAATAATACAACTTATCAACAAAAACCATCATAAAATCAGATTCTAAAATATAAAAGATTTGCTCATCTTTATCTTCAAAACTGCAATAAATACACGTAGTCCACAATTCTGCAAATCTATACTACTTATAAATCCCAATAAACGTCATAATTGTATTGTTAGAACGTTTTATTGGTAGAATAGAGTGTCTACAATCGTATGGTAAACTTTAATCAATAGCCATAAATGTGCTAATAAATACCACAAAATATGCCAATATAAAAGAAAATACAATTTCGTACTTATTTATTAAATTCATTGCATCAATGTTTATACAAACACAGTAAAGATAAATTAGTAACGACTGTCGGCATAGGTTAGAACGTTAAATATGAGTTTTTTTAGTAGAGTTGATAGATTTATAGATCTATCATATTCGTTTAATTTAAATATGCACTGAGATATTTGAAATCTTATAGTATTGAACTTCAATAATAGTTTTTGAGACCAATTATTTTATTTACATGTCATTTTTGTTACTGCGATCTCGATTCTTTTATTCATATTGTTACTATTATTAATAGCGCTAATCCTTTCCTATATCCTTTCATTTTGTATGAGAATTTTATAACACCTTCAAAATTGGTATTAAATCATACTTATCTTGACGCTAATAACCGGAAAATATTTTTGTGGATCTTAGAAATTAAATGAAATTAATTACAATTTATATTACCATCAAACTATATAATTCACGTTATCAATACTGATTATGCTTGCCCACAGAGAATCTGCCCGTAACAATAATACTCTTCAAATCGGCTGGAATAGAACCAGACGCGATTTTAATCTTCCTAATTCGTACATTAAACAAATAATGATCGAAATGAAGATTTCTTAACATATCAACTGCATAGCTACCCAGTTGTCTATGTACAAGGTATCCCATTTTCCCTTATTTTTAAAGATAAAGGGTTGCGATTTTCGCGACAGTGGGCTATTTTTTTGTAAAACTAAAGATGGCGCCAGCAGAATTTTCATAGCCCTTTTGATTTTTGAGATTCGTTTTTGAAAATGTTGCAGTTTCAGGCACAGAAATATTTTTGTTGTTTTGATGTTTCTATTTAACTATATGCTATATTTAATTTACTTTTTTTTTTACAATAATGGCGGTCTACGAAAATTATAAAATGTATATGTTGGTTTGTTTCATACAATCTAATGCAAATCTCCAGGAAGCTTCGGAATTGTATTTACAAAGGTAACGTATTTTGAGCGCTATGGTAAGGATTAAGTTAAGAGTCCTTTTTGTTCATATTAGATATCCAGGAAACCTTTCCGAGAAATATTTGCGAGCCTTAAATCAAATTTAGTAGAGCTCTGTTCATTTATCCGGCCCATCCTAAAGCGTACACCAAACAAGATAGAGAGAGAAAAGAAATAAACTTATTGGGTTATGTAAAAGCAACGCCTTCATCTCCCTGCCGGCAAATATAGAAAGCAACTGGTTTATCCAAGTCTGGTGCGCAAAGAATTTTGCAAAAATATAAGTATCACCCATATAAATCCCACATAGTTTAACATTTACACCCCGGCGATGCCAAGAACCGAATGTTGTTTTACCAACAACAAATCAATACTGGCAGATTCGTTATCTGGTCAGATGAATATTATTTTTCAAGTGCGGCAATTTTCAATCGCCATAAGAAACTGGTCCGCAGAAAATTAGTTTTATTTTTGAGAGAGCACTTCAAGAACGCTTTGGGGTTGGGGTCTCATTTTTCATTTTTGGAAGACGCATAGTGAATTGAATTTTTGATGGAGGTCTCAAAAATGTTCCATTGGCACTTTATAATGCCGTTTATCTTCAATAACACAGTGCCCCAAGCCACCACTCTGCGCTTTTAAGGGCATTTTTAGACGATAGCTTTTCTAAAAGATGGATTGGTATCCACGGACCTGTAAGATGATTTTCGGATTTTTCGATTTTAGATTTTTTCTTACGGAGTTTCATGCAAAATAAAATATATAAAAAACGATATCAGTCTGTAGTGGAGCTTCGTGCGGCAATCGATTTAACTTTCTGAAATTTGCAAAGAAGAACTACGTTTCTTTTGAACGCTATTAGAAGATTAATAAAAATGTGCTAATTTTGCATACGGGAAAACGGCCGTGGTTTAGAAAACCACTTTCGAAAACTCTTTGCTTTTTCAAGATTTTGTTTCTCTTTTGTTTTTCCTAACTTAAGTTTTAAGTAATATAGGTAAGTATTGCTTTGTTTTGAGTAAAAATCTTATCAGAATTAAAATGCTATAATAAGTAATTAAGAGTTGAGAATTAAAAAAGATCTTTTAAATTAAGTTTGAAAGTATTACGTCTTTAGTATAATAATTACTTATATGAATTTTGTGTTTAATACATTTTAGCCATAGCCTACTACCTGCTAATTGGACACAAAAGAAAATTTTAGAACATTTTGAACTTGTTTTTCAAAATAACTGCATAAATGTATATATTTCTAGAAGTCCCACATTATTCTTAATAAATATAATGAATAATATATAGGGTTTTGACCTGACCCCATCTACGTCTTCTACGGAAAAAATTACATAAAGAACAGTTTTCGCCTTTTTGATAAGTTATCATATAGCTGGAATACGAGGTGTGACAGAAAATGCAACATTTTAAAAAACCTCCTGTATCTCAAAAACCAAAAAGACTATGAAAATTCTTCTGACTGTATCTTTAATTACACAAAAAAATAGCACATCTCTCGAAAACAGCAACATTCTATCTTTAAAAATAAGGGAGATACCTCGCAAAGGTGCCGAAAATGGGATACCCTGTACTAGCGGGTCCAAATTAAACTTGGCCAGATTCAGAACGTCTCAAAATTTCGAATGCAGATTATGATACAAGATTAGTTCAGTTTCTGGAAAATAATCCAATTGAAACTGTAATCATAGTAAAAGAGGGGGCGCATTTACTGGATCAGTCTGCATCACTCGCCGAAGAATTAGCAGGTCGAGTGTTATTAAAAATCTGTTAACAAAATTTATCTCGCTGAAATAAATAAGCAAATAAGTTCGAATTTGCAAGAGAGTGATTTTTTTCAGATGAGGAAAGTACTAATGCTAGAATGCGCTTTCGAATAAAAAAAAAAGCTTGTAAAGTTAGTCAAAGTAGTCGATTTTCTGTTAATGTCTAGACTTGGGTTAGCGCCAGACACAGCATATACGGAAAAAAGTGCAAAGGACATTACGTCTTATTGACTGGAAACAAAGCATCGCTTACCGAAAAATGCGCTAACTAAAGGATGAGGGATTACCGGAAAAGAGCTCCATCAAATGAGACAAGGGCGGGGGGGGGGGGGTGCAGACTGCCTCCTTGCCCCCGTAGCTATGCCTCTGATTTTTTATTGTGGTTGGACCAAATTTATTTCTGTTTGAATTTAATTCCTGTTTAAACCTAATTTAAAGTTTCTTAAACACTAAAACGTTTCTGTCCCATGAAAAACACACAGTAGTTTTTGTAAATCGGTTTACCAGGAATTTCATTTATTGATAAATAAAATCAACGCTGTGATCGAATTTTAAAAATTCATGTAACACAAACCTCACAAAAATTGATGGTTCCAATCGCGTCTAAAAGTCAATATCATTGGGTTTTTCGTTTTATATTCGGTAAAAAATCACTGACTAGTATTGTTTTTTTTATCATCTTTTAATCATATTCATCTATGTAGAAGTCAAAAGAAATCCAACTGCCTTTGTTTATTTATTCTCAGAGTATACCGATTGATGATGTAACATATTACCATACTGACGGCCAATGTGTAGCGAATATACTCTCACTGATAGGCTAAGGCAAAATTTAATGTGTCTTTGTCCTCAATTCAATGTTATTTTAACGGGTGAGTTTAATCAAGTTTAATAACAATTATTCTTCAAACACTCTTGCTCTTGAGAATCTGCTTCAATCTTTAGACTTAAAAATGTATGTTAATGAGCCTACAAGATTGACAAATAGTTTTTCTTCTGTGATAAATTATTATGTTTGTTCAAGTGTGGATAAAGTGTCTTACAAAGTTATCAATTCATCGCACCCTCGGATCATGAAGCAGTGTTGTGTGATGTATCTATAGATTTTAGTTGTGAACTGGTGGTTCTAGCTTTAGGAAAATTAAAAGGCGAGGTCGAATGTTGACTACAAATAATAATCCCAAATGTTCTCAGTCGTGCTCTAGTTATGACTGGAATGGGAATATTTTTATAGGTCGTTCAAATTCTTTTGAACTGAACTATATACCATAATGCGACGAAACGGATATTTAACAGTGTGGTTCTTATTCAAAATATAAAACCCAAGCATAAAAACTTGGTTTCCAAAGGACTAAGAGAGTTTTCTAGTAATATGTACATTACTGAATTTTTTTCGTGATAATTTATTTTTCATTTCTTATTTTAATAGATATAAGAGTAATTAGAGCAAAACTATTAAACTAGCCAAGGAATCATACAATATGATAGGATAATGGAAGCCACTAATAAGCAAAGGCAGATTTGGAGCATAGTAAACGATTTTAGGAGTACAAAATTAAGATAATTAAACGAATCAGATTTAGGACCAGAAGACCTCAACTTCTTTTACTGCACAATTGTCGAAAAACTATACAGTTAAATTTCTCAAAGATGCATTGGTTCACTGTCTTACCTAGACAATATTTCTATTTCTGAGACCTTCTTCTTTAGACCAGTAAGCTTTAATGAATTCGTCAAGATTTTTTCAACATAAGAAATAAAAAAGCATCTGACTGGAATCAAATTTCAATACAAAATTTTCAGAGCCTTCCTGTTTCTGTTGTGGAAGTTCTTTCATTGACAATTAGTCATTCAGTCAAAAGTGGTTGTTTTCCTGTCTCTTTGAAAATTGCAACTCTAGTATCTTTCGTTAAGGAGCGTGATAAGGATATCGCTTCCAAAGATGACCCATTATTTTATTGCCCACTACCCCAAAAATTGTTGAAAAAATAATTATAGTTAGGATGCTCATTTTCTTGGAGAAGCACAAGCTGCTCTTCTATATTGCAATTTAGATTCCGATTTTCAAAAAATTCTGATGATGCTATATTTCATTTCTTGGAAGAATTGTACCTAAGTCTTAACGATAAGGAGACATTATGATAGCGAGCGATATATTATGATTTAAGTAAGACGTTTAACTGCGTTTGTCACGGAATACTGCTGAGTAAACTAGAGGTATATAGGGTCAAGGAAGTAATTTTAAATTTGTTTCGAACTTTTCTCTCTAGTCGCAGTCAAAATGTGAATTTCCAGATTAAAAGCTCTTCAAAATTTAGGGTTGTTGTTTTTAATATATGTTAATGATTTATCTTTAGCAATAAATCACGGTCGTTGTACCTCTGCTGATAAACACCACCTTACTCCGGAATCATGAAGACCCGAGTGTTTTGAACAAAATAGTAAACAACGAGCTTGTAGGTATTACGAATTGGTGTGGCGCAAATCTGCTCTCTTACTTCAGTAAAAAGTCATTCACCAGATTGGCGATTATAAAGTAATTAGACCCAAGGCTAAAAAACTGTTTATTTCAAATGCATTTTACAGTAAACAAGAGTAACATAGAACGAAATCTATCACGGCTGTGGTCAATTAACGAATCATGGTTCTTGGGATTAGACCGTGTCAAAATGGAATCACTTTCCAACGTTTTGCTTTCGATTACACGAGGCTTCTTCAGGGATCTTTAGCTCGGAGGGGCATAGGCCGGCTATTTATAGTCGACCTGTGTTCACCGAATCGTGACCCGGTGTAACGATCGATTTCCACGTATGATATAAACTGAAGCTCGTATCTCTATTAAAATTGTTACGATGCTTATAAAATTTCATTGGATTCCCAAATTTTTTGTTTATAGAATCCCGAGGTCGATGTAAGAACTTTGGTTTCTTTTACATTTATAACATGTCCAATGGAATGTTGGTGTTCAGATACAGCAGGTTTTACAGTTTTTTCTATCTAATACATACATCGTTTTTATTCCGTAAGCCTAGTTGATATCAAACGTCCAGTGTCTCCAATATAAACATCACTACAGGAATTGCATATACTCCTTGCATTTGGAAAGGATCAATGTCCTTTGGTGATCGCAAATATCGTCCAATTTTCTAGTATTTGTTAAAGATTGGACGTATGTCGCAATTTTATCTATCGTCCATATATAATGAAAGAACTACACTTCCTATCGGTAATTTCTTATTAGTTTCATTTCGTGTAGTAGGATTATTATATTTTCTAATTGATCGTCTAATATCCGATATATGCGATATCTATTCCCTCTTAAACCTTGAGTTAGTTTCTCTGTTTCTGATTGTAAAGAACTTTGGTCACAAATCGAGAGGGCTCTGTATACCAAAGAATTGCTTTTGTGCCGGATGATGATGGGAATTTGCATTTAAGTATCTATTGGTATGCGTTGGTTTTCTGTATACAGTGTCTAAAAACCATCTCCTTTCCTTTGTATAAGAACATCTAGAAAGGGAATCGTGCCTTCTGATTCAGTTTCCATTGTAAATTTTAAATTATTTAAAATACTTTTTCCAGCGTATTTAAATTACCTAAGAAACCCTTCACCTCGTGTAACATTTAAACATTTAAGGCATATATGGGCAACACCCGGCCTCCGGGCCCGATCCGGCCCTCCCCCAGCTCCAATCCAGCCCGCGAGAGATTCAGAAATTTCAAATTACGCGCATACAAATTAAAGATTTAGCACACATAGTTTGATTGTAATTACTGTCAACCAACCTAAAACTGTATTCTTCAAATCATAACCTATGTAAACATATGTGTTAGTTAAAAACAATTTCTGTTTTAAAAGAATACAATATGAAGTGGCCGACGTTACTCCAGCAAGCATTTCGCTCAATATAATTTACTTACGGGCCAGTTAAGAAAGGATAAAATTTAAAAAACTTTTTACCGATTTAGGGAAACAGCAACAAATATTCCATTCACAAAGATCATATCTAGAGAGTGTTGTTAAAGATAGTTTTATAGTTAGTTCCAAAATAGCGAAAACATCGAAGGCAGAGTTTGTTAAAGAGTGCTTACTAGATGTTGCAAAACTTTTGTGCCTAGAAAAGAAGGAAGAGTTTGAGAAAGTGAACTTATCGCGACGTACTGTTGTTCAACGTATAGTCATGATGGCTAGTGATTTCAAAAATCATTGAATGATAGATTGGCTGATTCTCAAGCATTTTCGATTTCTATTTTTATACGAGGTGTTGATGGAGAAGTTATAGTGATAGAGGAATTACTGGCTTTAAGGCCACTACAAGGAACGACTACTGGAAAAGATATATTTGCCGAGGTGCAAAGTACTTTTGAGCAATATAGTTTGCAGTGGTGTATGTAAATCAGTTGGAGGGTGCACAGATGGTGCGCTTTCAGTGGTCGGTCTACGAAAAGGTTTTATCACAAATCTGAAGGAAATAAGAACCGCTATGAATGTGCAAGAATGTGATTTAATAATTTTGCATTGCAGTATTCACCAACAAAACTTGTGCTCTAAGTCCATTCGATTGAAGAACGTTATTTATGTGGAAGCAAGTACCATCAATTTCAATAGATCCCACGGTCTTAACCATCTCCAGTTTAAAGCATGATGATGTGAAATACTATTGCGAAGTAAGGTGGCTAAGCAAAGATAAACATTGCTTTGTGACTTGGCATTCCTGGTAGATATCATAGGATACTTAAATGACCTGAACTCGAAGCTTCAAAAACAAGGCCAATTGGCAAATCAGCTGTACAATCATTTTAAACCTTTACAAAACAAAATTCGCTTGTAGGAAACACAAATGAGAAGTAAAAACTGTTTTCATTTTTTAACATTACCCAGTGATGAAAACATTCAATACGGTCGCTATGCTGAAGAACTAAAACTACTCTTATTCACTGATCGGTTTTCCGATTTTAAGAATGTAGATAGCACTTGCAATATTTTTTCAAATCATTCCAAGTCTAATGTGGAAGATGCTCCGCTTCACCTACAAATGGAGTTGGTCGAGCTTCAAGGAAACTCATATTTGAAGTCTAAATTTAATGATGTGGAAGCGAATTTTACAGAACTTGCCTTTCCGAAGAAAAGTATCCACAGCTGAGAGTTTTCGCACGAAAATAAATTTGTACATTCGGTAGTACGTATAAATGTGAGCAGCTTTTTTCAATCATTAAAATTAATAAAAATAAGCATCGTACTCGGCTTACAGATGTTAATTTAGAACACACTTTGTGTCTATGTACTAGAGATATTGACCCCAATATTGATCATTTTGTTTCCTAGCTTCAAACTCAAGTCTCTCATTAATTTTGATTTGATTTTTCTATCTGTTTTTGTTAATTTGTTTTTTATTTGTTTGATTATACTATTGTAATTAATAAATAAAAAATGTGTGAATTTTTATCGCTTTTTTATTCACTACTAGCTACTTCTTTCTTGCCTACGGCCTACGACCTGTTTAAGTCCCGAAATTACGCCCTCAGTTAAGCTAAGCAAAGGTTGCCCATACCTGATTTAAGGTATTCAGTGCATGCAGTATAGTGTCATAGTCTGGCTAAGTATTCAAAATATCTGGACAGAAAACGCTATATATTACGAAATATATTATTCATTAATGAAAAATCTCAGAGCATAATTTTGTTGTTATCAAATATCCCTCTTAACGCATGTTTGATTATTAATAAAAAGGCTGTTAATTATTTTACTAATGGGCCTGCTAAAACCAATATTAGATCACTTTGTGTACAATCTGTCTACTCATCAACATTAAGTATTTGTTAAACAATGGCGTTACTATACTTACTTTGTGTTTTATTGTGCGGCACTTATTTTAATAATTATCTCGTCATTAGAACAAATAATTTATGTGACTTGCAAAATCGCATCAAGTGCGCAGACTTCAATTACTTGAGGAAATCCCCCTTAATCAATGTGAAGTTTCATTTCAATTTTTTAAGAGTAACTAGTCGATTCCGTAAGAGTATGTCTATGCTTCATAATGTTAGTTCTGCTGTCCCTTCGGCCATATGAAGAAACATAACTCAAGCTAGGCGATCAACCATTCTATGTTTGTAAAATGAGTGAGCTAGCTCTCTCCCAGAAGGGTCTTCTAAATGATTAAAAAGCAGACCACAAAGTTTTTGTGAAATTATCTTATCTTCATATATATTTGTTATGTTCATATATATATATATATATATATATATATATATATATATATATATATATATATATATATATATATATGTATATCTATATAAATATATATATATATATATATATATATATATATTTTTTTTTTTTTGCTTTGTGTTCTTTGATCTATTTTTAAAAATATATTTTGTTTTTCTTAGGTGACGTTTCGACCATAGTTTTGGTCTTTTTCAAATCATAGAACATACTTTTTAATTCAACTATTTTACGTTCTATGGTTTGAAAAAGACCAAAACTATGGTCGAAACGTCACCTTAGAAATACAAAATATATGTTTAAAAGTATGCACTAATTTTGTTGTTAATGTATTGACCTCAAACCAAGAAAAATATATTATATATATATATATATATATATATATATATATATATATATATATATATATATATATATATATATATATATATATATATATATATATATATATATATATATATATATATATATATATATATATATATATATATATATATATATATATATATATATATATATGAACAGTTCTATTAAAACAGAGTGGTATACCAAAGCCACCTGGTCGGGCCGATATTTGAATTTTTTATCAAACCATCCAATGTCCCAAAAAAAATCGGTCGTAATTGGACTTGCAGATCGTGCTATAAAACTAAGTGACACAATATACAGGGATAAAGCAATAAATAAAGCAAAAAAATACTCTAATCAAAAATAGTTACCCATCTAAACTCATTAATTCTATCTTTAAGTCACGACTGCAAAATCTCATAAACAATCCCCTGCCACCACAAAAAAAAACAGAAATAAAAACAATTACTTGTCACTCCCGTATATCAATGGCCTATCTGAAAATCTACAAAAACTTTTTAATAAATATGATATATCAGTTTGTCACAAAGGTCATAATCTATTACAACAAAATTTCAGCTCACTAAAATGTAAAACCAATAAAAATAAAAAATCCCATACAATATACGAAATTCCATGTAACAACCGCCCTGGTGTCTACATTGGTCAAACCTCCCAATACTTACAAAATAGATTAAATGGACACAAATACGACAAAAAAAATAAAACAGCCTTAACTAATCACGAACAGCAATTATCACATACATTTAATTTTCAAGAGACCACGATACTTAAAACTGAAAAAAACCAACAGAAAAGGGAGTGGAAATGGAATATATCTTGGAAATAATATATATCAAAAAAAACAAAAATAGTATCAACGATAAAATTGACATTAAAAATTTAAGTAAAATATATAACAACTTAATTTTTTAACATAATCATCAAAATAACCAAAAAAAAAATCAAATTTAAGTTCATATACTTTCTTTCTTTCGAGGTTCAAACGAAAAAAAAAAGCATCAAAACAAATAAAATCAGTACGAATGGCTTCTTACTCCAATATAAATTTAGTACCATTTTAATTGTTCGTACACTTGTTTACGGTGTAATACGTTTAAATGTTCGGTGCTATGTGACATATATGTATTATTTTAATATTAGCATTAATTGTAACGAACTGTGGTGTATAGAAATATGTTAAAATGCCGACATTTAAATCTCGGAAAATGTTTTAATTTCTAGGTAAGCCGAAAAAAATTCCTCTTTTTGATTTTGGTTAAAGAAAATTTTTTTTAACTATTGTAATTTTGTGTGCCGTGACTTATTTATATATCTCATTACAGACAACTGATGAAGACCAAAATATGGTTGAAACGTTTTGAACTCACGCTATGAAATAAATATTTGCCGATTTCTAAAACTTGCCAATTAATTCAGTGAACCAAATACCCAAGAAAATTCCATAAGTATATATATATATATATATATTATGATTATCCGAAATGCTTATACTTTTTGTTACACTGAACATTAGATAGGTTTTTCAACCTTAGTTCTTAATTAAATATGTATATTCATAAATAGTAAAGAAGTAGAAATTACGTTAATCTAAATATCTCCGAAATAGGCCCGAACATTTTGGATAATCGGGATTCTACTGTACCTATCCTTTATTTTTATATTTTTGAATCTATTACTAGGGATGTTGGTATGTTTTATAGATTACGAAGAGGCTGTCGATAAAGTAAATCATCAAAAACTTATAAAGATACTAACAAGTAACGGTTATCTAACTCTTAATAAATCTTATAGAGGTTCGACATATTTTAATTTTTTTATTGAAAATATCGTTTTTTTTTCAAAGACTGCATGACACTTTTTAAGAATTTTTGATCCGTCAGTATTCAGGACGCCTGTCATTTCATATTATACGGGGCGAACAAAAATCAAACTACATTAGAGTTCCATATACCGAAATGCATGATTTCTAAAACAATTTCCATTTTTACTTACAGTGCAAGGCAAGGAAGTCATGTAAGTAATCGTGAAAAAATCACCTTCCGATATTTTTTCAGATCTTTACATTTCAGGGTCCCTACATGTCGAAAAACATGTTTTCTCAATTCGTGGGTCTGTCTATTTGTCTGTCGATTTGCCTTTCCGCAGAATATCTAAAAAACTACATAACCGATTGACTTCAAATTTTGGTCAAAAATTAACAGTCCTATGTGGATGACCTGGTAACATTTTGGTAAAAAATTACAAAACAAATTTTTGGCCTAGTACAATGTTAAGAAAATTATTACCAAAAAATTACCTATCCAATGCATCTCAAATTTGGCACAAAAATCAATCAACTGGTAAAATGTTGGTACTAATTCAAGATGGCGGAACAAAATGGCTGCTTGATAAAAATTGAAAATTCAGCCGAAAAAACTACTTAATAGACTCAGTTCAAATTGTGTGCCATAAATAATTATGGCATAGAGATGAACTAGTAAAACTATTTGTAATCATGAAAAACCTCTTAGGTTTTAAATATCTTCACGCTTTAGTGTGTTTATATGTTTTATCAATTCCTTCGGCCAGTTTGTCAGTTTGCCTGCATGTTTGTCAGTTCGCGGCTTAAAAAATTGTTCACAATTTGACTTCAAATTTCAGTAAAAAATTAAGGGTCATATGGGGATGACCTAATAATATTTTGGTAAAAATCCAATACGCTGAAAGAAGATGGCGGTCTAATGACGTTAAAAAATGATTACTTAAAAGACTAATTATCTAATTTACCTCAAATGATGCACAAAAATCAAGTATTAGATAGGAATGAACTGGTAATATTTTGGTATGAATATAAGATAGCTAAACAAAGGCGGCTTAATAAATGTTTAAAAAATCAGCCTGAAAAAACTACGTATTAGATTAATTTCAAATGTGCAAGAATTAAGTGTGATATAGAGATACACTAGTAAAATTGTGGTAAGAAATCATGATCTAGAACAAAATGGCGACCAAATAAAATTTTTAAAAAATCAACGCAAAATTTTGTATTTAATTGACTCTAAATTTTGCAGAAGAATTAAATGTGATATAAGGATAAATTGTACCAATTCAACATGACGTGAGAAAATGGCGGTGTGTGTTGCAGATTTTTAAGCACAAAGGGTCTATCTACACGAGATGTGTATTTCAACTAATAATTTTATTGTAGGCTGCGAAATGAAGACTACTCCGAATTTTTGAAATTAAGTACCCAGAATATTGAAAAGTTCTGTTTACTCCAAAACTACAAGTTTAATAAATAATTATGTTTTATGTTTTACTAAATGTTACACTAAATACAGTGTGTTCTCATAAATAAGCTTGATTCAAGTAATTTAATAGACGGTATCACTATAATTACTAAGAGAATCTCAAATTATAAAAAAACTATTGCATTTAGGGATAAGGAACCCTAATGTAGTTTGATAGGGAATTAAAAAACTGCTTTCTGATAGTGCAAAAATATATCAGAAGGCTTACTGAAAATAACGAGGTTGTTGGGAAAAGTATACCACTGATTTTATTCGCCACATTTAATATTGAATGACAAGAGACCTTCATACTAAATAATCAAAACCTGTTACACTAGTGGTTTATTATTCATTCGAAAATGTTGAATAATTACAAAGTATTTCCCTTCAGAAAGTTTAAGTAACTTTATAAGTTAGTTGGTAACTTTTAATACATCTGGTGCATATTCAAATGGAAACTTCAAATATGCAATAAAATGCAGGTAGAACGAAAGCTTTCACGGCTTTGGTCAATTAGGAAATCATGGTTCTTGGGATTAGACCGTGTCAAATTGGATATACCATCCAACGTTTCGCCTTCGATTGCACGAGGCATCTTCAGAGATCTTTACTCCACAAGATCTAAACACTTCAGAGATTTAGGCGGGTTTTTATACCCGACTTCTGCTCGCCGAACCGTTACCCTCTGTTAAGATCGGTTTCCACGTGTGATGTAGACCGTAACCCGTATCTCTGTTGAAAATGTTTGTATGTTTCGTAAATTTCAATAGATTCTCTAATTTTTTATTTATAAAATCCTGGAACCGATGCTAGAACCTTGGTTTCCTTTACATTTATAACATGGCTAATGGTATGTTGGTGTTCGGCTACAACAGATTGAACAATTTGTTTCTTTTTAATACATCGTTCATGTTCCTTAAGTTTAGTTGTTATTGCGCGTCCTGTTTCTCCCACATACACTTCTCCACTGGTTTTAGAGGAGTGGATGTTAGAGCAATATCTTCAACGGCTAGATAGAGGAGATCTGAAGTTTCATCATAAAAAGTTCCTTGAAAAATGAAATAAGTAGATGTAAGACAAGCTTTCACTACGTCTATTAAGTTCTTATCAAGATTATTATGATCCAATATGTCTGATATAATGGAAATCGAGTCGTTGACTGGAACATTTATGTATATTGATTCTACATCGAAACTGATCAAAATATCTTCTGTGCAAAGTTTTTTATAAAAGAATCTGTTTTTCCAGTTCATAGACTTAGAAAATTTGAAAGATATTTACCTAGTTTTTATGTGGGCGAGTCTATTGCGCTGATGATCGGTCAAAGTGGTACATTGTTTTTGTGTATCTTGGGAAGACCGCAGAATTCGAAAAGGAATCTTGGAGCTGCTTAGTTTTAATCATTTCTTCTCTGCTGGTGACGTTAATCAGATTGGAGCGTTAATCAGATTGGTGTGATACTTCGTTCAATTATACTTGTAGGGTCTGCTTGCATAACCTGAATTCATTTTTCAAGGAACTTTTTATGAACACACTTCAGGAGCAGCTATGGGATCTCCTCTATCACCTTTGGTAGCGAATATCTTTTTGAAAGCAGTTGAGGATATTGCTCTAACATCCGCTCCTCTAAAACCAAAACACTGGTTCAGATATGTAGAAGATACTTTTGTTGTTTGGCCTCATGGACAGGATAATTTCCTTATTTTAATTCTGAATCACCTTATCAACAACATCTTAAAATCAAGTACACAATGGAAACTGATTCCCTTTCTAGATATATGTTTTCAAAGGAAGCAATATGGTACATTAGGATATTCTGTGTATAGAACACCGACGCATACAAATAGATACTTAAATGCAAACATCGAAGGAGGACTTTATAAAACGAGAAATTAGAGAATCTATTGAAATTATTAAACATAACAAAAATTTCAACAGAGATACGGGTTACGGTCTACAGTACACGTGGAAACCGATCTTAACACAGGGTCACGAGCACAAGTTGGGTATAAAAGCTCGCCTGAATCTCTCCGACCTCATTTAGTGTTCATATCTCGTGCAGTAAAGATCCCTGAAGATGCGTCGTGCACTCGAAGGCGAATCGTCAGATAATAATTCCAATTCGACACGGTCTGATCCCAAGAACCATGGTTTCTTAAAATGCACGGTATTCCATTAAAAGATGTAACTTTTATTATCTGTCAATTAATTTGGAGTCACCTTGTATATCTGTATAATAATAGATTTTAAGTGTAGCTCTATCTCATCCGCATTTGTTCTCCAAGTTATGGTTAAGACGGACGTACCGTTTAGTCGTTACAAGCCGACGCGTATGGGGTGCTTTTTAAAAATTTTCTTATTTTATGACTGTATATTTAAATAAACGTTTACCTTATTAAACGAGTCCTTAAAATCAATAATGCAAATCTGCGAATGGAAATATTACTAGGTTACTGGCCAATTAATCGCCAACATTTAGCGAAGAACCAATAAAACGCTTAATTTGCAATGTCGCAGAATTGATATTAAATTTATTGCCATTGACCCAATTTTCGCAAAAAAAGCTCTTGGTAATTTGATTTTCAATTAGGCCAGGATGACCTAGTTTAAATTTCAGCTAAGGAAAGAACCGATCGCAATATTTTATAGGGATACCGGATTTATTGTAATAGTTAATTTGTAGGATCAAACTAGTTATATTTCATTTAGTTAAAATAATTAAACTGGTAATTTTAAGGTAGAACCCAATGTTTGTATTGAAAGGTTGTGAAATTAAATTTGTGTGTCAATTCTCCTTACCATTGATGGAGATTTATGTTAGACCAGTTTTATAAATTGCACAAGCTACCTACCTAGTGAAAGCCGTTTAATAAAAATGGTTACAGATGATGCGAAAATATATTGAATTGTACAACGTGTGTCACGACGATGGGCAAAAGTACTCGGAATTTAAACCTGTACATTAGAATCGGGGGGTTTCTCGGTATGCTCTTTTTTCTAAAATAATGGCAACTTTCGGTCATTTCTGTTATAACGGAAGTGCCTATCAAGTTTGTCATTTCAAATGGAAACCCTATTTTTATAGCAATTTTGTATTCTGCGTAAAATTCTAAACATTTTTTACGTAAACAATTAAAATAATTTTTCAAAAAAAAATGGCTGGTATAAATTCAAAAACCCAAGCAACATATCCAAGATATGATGATGGTCGTCTATAGTCAAATAGATATTTTTTTATTATTTTAAGTTATTTTTGCAAATTAATTTACAGCGTGTTTCACAAACTGGTACAATTATGGGACAATATAATATATAATTTCAATATTTTCAAATAGAATTTTTTTTCGATTCTTCTGAAAATGTGAGGCTAATTTCGTATGTTTTTATGCAATCTTAATGCATTTTTTAGGTATTTTTAAAATCTTACTTTAAAAAGGGGGAACTAATATTTAAATCACAGTTGCAATGAAAAACAAAAACTTGTTTAGGGGTAATATAGCGGAAGCTGCCATTATAAACTGTATTGTCTTGCTGTCAAAATGACAGAAAATTTGGGTTAAACAAACGAATATTACTTATATCGTTACCATTTATAGCGAATATAGCCACGTAGAACATGGTTTACATTTGCCGAAAGATATCCAGAGAAACCGAGACCCACCTAAAAATGGTTCGGCGAATAATACATAATCTTGTTGTTTATGGATCGTTTAAATTGAAAATAGTAAAGCAGAAATCAGTGTAGATGATGAAGAAGTCAAAATAACAGTTTTGGTATGCTTTACTGCCTTCTTACTGGAAGCAGAAGTAAATTTACGAGTGGCTTTTAAAAGTGCCCAAGCATAAATGGAAACCATTTCTTTACACCCCGGTCCAACAATTAAAAATCCCAAAACCTTTCCTTACGTGTGGAGTGGAATTTTGTGAATAGGTTTTAGTTAAAACTCAGGACGATTTAAATTTTTCCAGCAATTATTTGGCGCAATGATTACATTTTCAAAAAGAGAATATTTAATCAACATAATAATGATTTTCTGAGCATTTGGAAATCCGCATGTGGTTCGCGAACGTGACTTTCAAGGGGCGTGGAGTTTTAATGTTGTTTGTACCAGTAAAAAACAATAACATTTTGAGTTTTTATTTTTACGGCAAAAACTTGACCTAAGTATACTGGGAAATGAATTTTTGCCAGCATTAAACCGACTGCGGGAATATGAACGCCCACATGCCTACCTGATTTGCTCCATCACACAATTTGATATATACAACAACAATGCACCGTTGGATTGCCAATAAGAGATCTTTTCGCTGACCTGCTATTCGCCCGATTTGACCCTATTGGACTATTTTCTTTGGGGACAGGTCAAGAACATTGTTTATGCAGATCCAGTCACCAGTCAAGAGGATATGAAAGTTCATGTCTCGCAAGCCCTTTTTTCACCACAACGAGGAACTATAAGAGAAGCCACTCATAATAGTCTTCTAAAAAGAATTCACAAATGTTTAAAGGTGAATGGTAATGTGTGTGAAATACGACGAATAAGAATAACTATCTTTTAAATCCTGATTAATTGTTTCTGTTTTGTAGAAAAATTTAATGAAATTAAATAATTTGGTTTGAATATCTTTTTTTTTTATTTTGGATCTTAAATATGCAAAAAAGTATTATTCTAGCAAGCCTACTAATAATTTAAAAAGCCGAATTTATGTTACATTTTATTAAACTTTGATGTAAATATTAGATTCTCGCTTTTTTAAAGTGGGACTTTAAAAAATTCGCATTAAAATTATATTCCATGAGAACTTGGAAAACCCTAAGCGAACTTAATATTCACCGTAACAAAACTTACACATTACCCAACAATATTGCAAAACCAGAAGAAATTAATAAATATTTTGCGTCTTTCTTTCAAAACGTATCAAACGATTGCAGTGATAAAATTATTTTTCACAACAGCCATTAGCATAATCCAGAATTTCACTTTAAATTTTTGTTGGCCTTTGAGGAGGATATACACCTCTTCTTGAGCAATATTTCAACAAACGCACAAGGTACAGACGGTATAAATTCAAAAATGTTAAAGTTATGCATTCCCTTTATTGATCACGTCATTCTCCACATTATTAATAGCATTTTTGAGAATAGTTACCTACCTATCACCTGGAAAACATTTATAGATATACCGTTTCCCGGTATTGAATTCTGACAAGTCTAAACTGATTTGTATTGGCAGTAAATCCAAAATTGATACTGTAAAAAATGAACTGAATCTATATATCAACAATATTCCATTAAAGTTTACCCCATTTGCAAAAAATCTGGGATTAGTTGTAGATGAGAATTTAGGCTTCACTCAACATATAAAAAAGCTGAAGAAAAAAGCATTTAATTCCTTAAATTAATATACACTAACATATACTAAGTTTCGATCTTTAAAAAATGTTTTGCGAAAGCTTAGTTCCATCATATTTTACGTACTGCGATTTTTTATATGGCCCTTGTCTATACGAAACAGACAAATATAGAATTCAAAAAGTCCAAAATGCGTGCTGTAGATTAATTTTTAAACGTCGAAAATATGATCACATCTCTGGTAAAATTACCGAATGCAAATGGCTCGACATGAATAATCGTCGACTTCATCACCTCGGCAATTTTGTTCATAACACATTAAAAGCTCGTTGAATTTACTTAAAAATAAATTTATTCCTAGAAATAATATTCATAGTAGAAATATAAGATTTAAAAACAAATTCACAATGCAACAACATAAAACCTCAATGTTTAAGAGAAGCTTTTCCTTTAACGCCAATAATTTCTATAATTCTTTGCCAGAAGAATTTAAACTGCTGAACATAAACAAATTTAAATATAAACTGCGTATTAATCTGTTAAGTCATCAAGCTGGTGGGTTGTAGACTCTGCTGTAGAGGGGTGTCTGCTGTGCTATGCTGCGGGGTGTCTTGGGATTTCTGCCGGATCCTTGTTTATACTTACTATTTCTAACATATAAAATAAAATAATAAAACAATGCCATCTAAGAATTTATACAATTGTAGTTTACTTAAGGGATGGACACTTCGTTACTTGGTTGAATGAGAGTAGCCTTGAGGCTAGACTTCACCAGGGACGATTTAGTCTCTCTGTTTTTACTTATTAAGAATCATTTTTATTTGCCTCTGTAAAAATATTGTAACGCTGCTTAATACTTTTATTATTATTATTATTATTATTATTATATTTTATAAACATCGGAAATGTTATACGAAATTAGCTTTAGATTTTCAAAGATTTTCAAAAAATAATACGGGGTGTTTCCATTTGAAAACACGAGTTATTGCACTTTATATTGTCTCGTAATTGGATCAGTTTTCAAGTCAAAACAATAAAAGGTCATTGTTTTGACCATAGACGGCTATCATCATATTTTGGATAATATGTTGTTTGGGTTTTTGAATTTACACATTTTAAGATTAACGTAAGATACTATTTTTATTTCGGAAACTGTATATTTATGATGTATAAAAATTAAAAAGTAAAGTAAAGTAGTAATAAAGTGCTATTATTTTAGAGAAGAGCTAAAAATGCATACCATCTATAATTGCAATACCTTGTAGTAGAGGTATTCCTGGGGCATTGTTGAGAATTGAGGTGCATTTTAGAGCATTGTATGGATATTGCAGGGCATTTAAGGGGAATTTGGGCAGTAGTCTGCATCTCAGTTTTCAAGATAATTTGAAAGATTTATATCAATGCTGAGAAGAATGTGGGGTGTAGTTAACTAATCTTTTCGTGGGCAAAAGAAAATTATCAGATCAGATTGTGTCTATATAGAACAATTTTGGCAAGATGCCTACTCAGTTAACAGTTTAAGCAAAATGTTTTTGCGGCTTATTTATAAACACAAGATTAAAGAGTTTTAGATAGTTTAAAAAAAATGTAGGCAATTTTTAAAAACTAGTGGTGTACATTTCTAACAAAGCTGATATACCTTTCTATTGGTCGCCCATTAAACACTGTGGGCTAAAAATTAAAATAGATATTTTATAACATATCAATCCATGCCAACTTTCAACCAATTACCTAAAACCGTTCTGAAGTTTTTCATTTTTTTTTACTCAACTTTCAGAAGCTGTATATTGAATTTTTTTTTGGCTCAGGAAATACCTTGTATCTGCAGGTGTGTTGTAATATAATAATATATTCTCTTTTTATTTATTTATTTTAGAATCTCCAAATACCGAACAAAATTCAGACTCGAAAATTTCCAGCGACGAGACTGTAAGCTTGAGAGATGAAGAAACAACACTGGAGGTAAGTATAGGGTTATATAATAAAAATAAATCGAAAATGTACAGGGTGTTTGGTTTTATTTTAAATGGGGTCTACAAGCTTAACTTTTAAATATATTTCAAAAAATATTGTATACAAAAAGTTTTATGGTTTTCTCTGAATCATCAGGATTTGCAAAAAAATAAACCAATGACAATTGGAGAGTTAAAAAACGAGCATCGATTTTGTTGTTTTAAATGGAACACCCCTTATAATAATATTTCAATAAATGGACATTTCACTGATTATAAAAAATACCAGGTTTGGTATCTCTATATTTAAAGACAACCGAGAAAATTGGCAAGAACACTTTCATTTAAGAGTCAATGTATTTCTTTCCAATGTATTCCAAGGTATTCTATTTATTGAAATATATATTATACAAGGTATTCTATTTGAAATATCAAAGTAGATGGTCATTTTTTTACTGACCGTTCAGAAAAAAACCATAAAACTTTAGAATTAAATATTTTTGGATATCTCTAAAAGCTAAGCTTGTAGATCTCTTTTAAAATATAAGCAGACACCCTGTATATTTAGATATTTTCATAAAATTTACACTGTTGGAATTTTTAACCACGAGAAAAAACTTAATTATCAAATAGAAAAAATATAGGTATTTCTTTTAATTAATACCTGTCTCAATGTCTCAAACTCATTGTAAGATTTTCAAGGTACATGAAGGGTTGCCAAAGCTCCGATTTTGACCCGATGTTTCCAGGTTTTCAAATTATTCATAATTCCAAAAATATGGTGAATGTCCAATAAAACATTTTCTAAAACGTCTCAATCTCCGCACTGGACCAACAACCAACCAATTTGACAACCCGGCCCATTACAGTACAGAATTATTTGTTATAGACACCCAACTTGTTATTTTTAAAGGTAGCGAGCTGAATTTTTTACCAAAATGTAGGAATTCATCTGAACGTTTTATACAGGGTGTCCTATAAGAAAACTTCAAATTAAGGTCACTTTTTAGAATGGAACACCCTGTATATTATTGCATTTTTGGATCCTCCAGAAAAATCTAGATATCTTTCACATATAATATTCTATAGCTATCTTAAACCGTTTACGAAAACTAGGATAGGAGTGTGAAAACAGTTTCTCCTGATTTCTTATTAAGGTTTAGATTTTACAGCCTGTCAAAGACCGAGAATATATCAAAATTGTCAACATTCAATTGTCAATATTTCGTAAACGGTTGAAGATAGCTATAGAATATTATATACGAAACATATCTACAATTTTATCTAGAGAATCCAAAAATGCAATAATAAACAGGGTGACCCACTCTCTAAATAACTGGTAGATGACGTCTGCTGAAATTAGGTATATTAATAAAAAAATAATAGTAAAAAATTATCAAATTAAAACTAAACTAACACTTGATAGTATTTCACGAAGTCAGATTCATTCTAAAAATCTAAATAAAAACAAATTTATTTCCTAATAAGTTATCAACATGTCCGCCATTTTCTTGAATACATTGTCTATATATTCGTTTTTGTTTCTCTATTGCAGCTAAAACGATTCCTTGATTTCTTCCCTTTATATCCCTATCTCTGATGTTATTTTTTTATTTAATCCTATTTACCATCAGTTGCATTTCATCCTTTATTTTATGTTTTAAAATGCTCCAAAGAAAAATATCCAGAACAGATAAATCTGCGCTGTTCCGTTCCACCTGGACTGTTCAAATCTTCCAATCCAAAATTCAAATACTGCGTAACAACATTATGCGGGGGGCGCCGCGCCATGCTGCTGCCAAATCCATTCATTATTATTATTTCTTAAATCTAGAACTAATAAGTTTATTAATTCTAAATATCGGTTTCCATTCATAACACCGTCAAAAAATATTGGACCAGTGATCCTATTATTGGAAATACCAGCGCACACGTAAACAGTTTGTCGGCCTGAATGTTTTATTTCCGGAAAAGCTTTGGGATTTTCAGGTCATAAATAATTCACATTTCTTTTGTTGAAAATCCCAGATGATGAAAATGAAGATTCGTCCGCCCAAACAATTTTATCAAAAAACGTAAACAAGCAGCTTTATTTTCTTGAGATAATTGTTATACCGGCAAAACTATTTTGTATTTATATTTTTCAGAGTTCTCTGTAACTTCGAACAGGATTTGCCAAGAGTTTCACACACGGGTATTAATGGATTTCTCTGGACAAGGCAAGGGAATTAATATACAGACACCAAAAAAATAGAGAAAAAAATTACTTTGAAATTGAAAAAGAATCTATAATTCTTCAATTTCATAATTTTATCTTCTAGCTAATGAACTTTTATTTTACTTATATGTAGTTTCTCTAGATACTTTATGGAATATTCGAGAAAAGGCATTTAAACTAGGAATTCTCCCTTGCCCCTCAAATATTCTTTGATATTCTCATTTAACTTAATTTTTATTGTATCCATTTTTAATAAATATTTCATATATATATCACGTTTTTCTGTCTCAGAAAAGTTCATTTTGTAGATTAATCAATTCAATTACCGCTAAATAATTAATGTTTTGTTTCGTCAAGATAACAGTGAAACTTGTTTTATTTAGATCATAGCTAACCTTATAAAATGAACCAAATAAAATTGGTAACGATTTTTTTTCAATTTGATACATTTTGGCACTTTGACAGGCTATAAAATCTAAACCTTATTAAGAGATCAAGGAAAATTGTTTTCACTTTCCTATCTCAGTTTTTGACAATCTATCGACGATTTTATAGCCTGCCAAATAGTCTAAATGGCGGATACTCAATTGTCAATATTTCGTAATCCTGTGAAGATACCTTATATATGAAAAATCTAGAATTTTTGTTTTTCAGAATTTGCATGCAATAACATGCAGGGTGCTCCGTTAAAAAAATAACATTATTTTGACTTTTGCTTATGATTCACTCTGTATAATATTCTCATGATGATTTCCTATAATTTGGTCAACAAATCAGCTCTCTATTTTTTAAAATAAGAAATTAAGAGTCCAGTGACGAATTTTCAATGGTCAATATTTTGTGAACAGTTGAAGATAGCTATGGATTACTATATACAAAAAATATCTAGAATTTTCTGGAAAATCCAAAAATTCAATAATTTACACGGTGTTCCATTTAAAAAATTAACCATATTTTGATTTTTTCTTATGGAATGCCCTATATAATATTTTCATCACTTATAAAAAGTTTCAGATGATTTCCTACAATTTGGTAAAAAACTCAGCTCTCTCTTTAAAAATTACAAAGATAAGGGAAGTGTCTGAAGAAATCTTATTATTTGTTATTCGTATTTAACAGATCCATTTTGTATTCCATATCAACAGTGGCGTTACGGCGTAGCCAGCTCTTAAGGACCAAGGGGCAATCATAATAAGGGTGCCAAAATAAACCTCCACTAAAATATTTTTTCGTATAGCGAAAATATAAAAACCTGTGGCGGAAACAAGCGATGATAAAAAACAAAGGTCATCAGGCCATTTATGAATAAAATTTTTTGTCTTCGGAGGGTCACAAAAGGCAGAGGGCGCCAGAAAGCGAAAGGGTGGAGTGAGCAGTCGCCCTTCCTCGCCCCCCCTTGGCTACGCCACTGCATATCAATCAACATAATCTTCAGTGCAACGACTAAATCGCTATGTTTACAACAATTCCACCTTCACCGACTGATGGAACCAATTATTATTGTTAAAGACCGACAACAACAAAGTTTCACATTCAGTTATACAGTATCCATTGAACGCGTAATATATTGTATATTGGCGACCGCGTCTTTCATTCCTTAATTTTACATTTAAAAAATGCGGAAGAGAAAAGTCACCGCGATTTAAAAAGACAACTTCTTTTATTGTTGTACTTAGTTGACGAGCGTTGTTTACTTATTGTATATTATTGTTACAGTGTGATTCTTAATCTGTGATATTTTTAGTTTATTTATATATTACTATCATGGCGATGGATAAAGAAAAACAAGTACAGGTGCGTTATTTCATTTTATAGTCATATATCTACTTGAAGGTGAAAAACATTTATTACTATACGTCTACTTTGTTTTGAATCGTATTAAATGACTTCTGCTTCCTACACAAAAACATTTTTTTTTTCATAATTTTATGGCCCTTTCCAGGTTAACAGTTTATTTGAGTAGATTTTAAATGGATACAAATAATAATGTTTGAGCAGATTATAAGTTATGTAACAAAACAAAATTAAACTAAAATGAGGGAAAGGGAAAAACATTCGTTACGATTTTCATGTGAATCATGTGATTTCAACCGAGATCATTTTTAACATTTTATTGCAATAATTATTGTGTCATCTGCGATTTCAACTACAGCTGAATGTAAACTACTGTAAACCGGAGCCACTTCGGACAACTTTTACAGTTTTTTTGTGAAAATATCGATATTTGTATACGTTAAATAAAACTTCTTACACATTATACTTAGCTGTTTCCATGTATTTCATGAAAAGAAAATAGTTGTTTACCTAATAAGTGCGGAAAGTGGTTCTTTTCCGCAGGCGTCAAGGGTGGAAAAGACACTTTCTGCATGTATTATGAACCAAATTTTTCCTACGATCGATATACTCCTCAGGTAAACGTCAATTAGGTTTGAGATCAATAATAATATATTGTAATTACAAAAATTATTGAGCTCCTTACAAAAAAAATATTTCCTTTGCAAGTATTTCACCTTATTGTGTGTTTCAGATAAGATATTCATTACACGATAAATCGTGCGGAGAAGTTTCTTTTCCGCACGGTCGTAGGATTTTTTTTTAATGTGTGTGCATAAGCAGGTCATAAACATTTCGGCTCTATATACAAACAACTAAAATTTAGTTACTCTAGTGAAATTTTTGGCAGGATGGAAAATTTGTATCGGCACTGGACTCAGTATTTGAAAAATATCGCTTTTTTCGACAATACTTCCATCTGGCACAATTGGAAAGTGAAAGTAGGTGTCTTCTTTCTCAAAAATCTCAGATCAAAAAATTGAGAAGGGTCGGAATTTTCGGCATAATAGTTAAATTTGATGAATTTTGTACACAAACTTTGATATATTGATCAACATCTAAAGAACTCAAATTTGATTGCAAGTTTACTTTATTGAGGCAATCTATGTCCGAATAGTCTGGGATATTAAAAGGCCCAATCATATATAAATCTATTGAATATTTGATTGCTTGTTGGTTAGATTGATTAATGGGTCATTGTCTGAATCATTCTCCACATCATCAACAAGAACTTCTGGACTTGTGAAATTACTCTATCTCCTAGTCTTTATATTAGATTGGGTGACGTTATCCTCGACGTTTTCAGAAAATCTAATGAACTTTCTGACAATTTCGAGCTGTTTGCTTCTCTGATAGTGTTTATTTTTCTTTTTTTCACATCGTCAACTACTAATAACATTCTAAGGTCCTTAGAAAAAGTACTTTCAGCTTGGCGAGGACGCTAGTTACTTTTTCAAGCTTTGCAAACTTCTTAAATAGTGAAACATCAGAAAATTGATAGTAAAATAGAGATAGTTAAGGATAATCGCTTTTGCCTTCTTAAACAACGACAACGGTAAAAATTAATTTAAAAAATATAAATATTTAGTTACCGCTTCTTATTTCAAATTTATAAATCTTTTTTACTATTAGTGCATCACATATGTGTTCTTTATTGTGATTGTTATAGCGTTTTATTCACTTTTTCCATGTAATGGGTTGTTTTCCCTTTTTTAATCATATTTATATAACATATTTCATTATTAACTTAAAGTTTTGTCAATGAGAATGTCTTTCTTATGATAATAAAGCATATTTGACTTTGACTTGAATTATTTTGTCAATATCACCCTTAAGGAGGTGAATTTTGTTTTTAATTTTGTTACAATATCTCTAAGTAAATAAGTTTCAAATTTTACCCTTAAGGAGGTGAAATGTGTCTTTGCTTTTTTATCAATATTTCGTTAAAAAAATTTGTGTTTATATTCTCGCCAATAGCTATTAAAAATAATCAAAATATTTCTGGAATTTTAAAATCCAACCCTAAAGGGGTGAAAAAGGTTAAATTGTGTTTTAACTTTTTAAAAAATATATTTTCAACTAAATGAGTTTTTAAAACAATTATTTCGTCAAGTTTTCGAAATTATTTATCTAAAAACCGGCTTGTGGATGGGTTAAATGTGTTTTTAAGTTCTTTACATCTCTTCAGCTAAATGAGATTTTTAAGACGATTCTTTCATGAACGGATTTTAAAAATAACAACCTAAAAATCAATTTCTGGATTTCGCGACATTTTGCACTTAAGGGCTGAAAGGCGTGAAATAATAATAAATAAAATGCTCATTTAATACGGATTTCAAGTTTGTACGAAATTATGGTTTGTTTAAAATATTCGACTTTTATAAGAGATTTAAAGGGGATTCTGTCGTGCGGCCTCTTTCAGAGTTACCGGAAGGAATAATTTATGTGTTTAGACATCAAAACGGCAAGCTAAAATGTAGAAAAAAGCAATAATTTAAGTAGTTTTGTATCTCCGTATTATCATTTTTAGATATTATTTATTAAAAAAGACAAATTTTTGTAAAACATAAAGTTACTTAAAAAAAATTTAGAAGACTTTGGAAACTTTCAAATCTAAAATTTTAACTGAATTTAAGTGATTTTCGAAATCCTCTCTATAGAAATTTTAGCTGACTTTGTGGCACTTTTAAGTCTTTTAGGGGACTTTTAAGTCTTTTGAATGACTTTTAAGTCCTTTGAGGAATTGTAAGTGACTTTTACGTCATCTGAAGGTCTTTAGTCGACTTACAGGGACTTAAAACTTATTTTCGTAAAGGCTCTGGCTAGCTTGTACACAGACTTACAGGGGTGATTCGCCCCTTGGTAAATTGTAAAGTAGTTTTTAGTAATAATTCTTTTAACATTTCATTAGGCTGCCCTTTTGTTGTCACCCCCATATGACCCTTAATTTTTGACTGTCAATTGGGTAAGTAGTTCATTAGCTCCGCGAACTGATAGATCGACAGACCGAATGAATTGAGAAAACACGTTTTTCGGCATCTAGAGTTTTTTTCACCATTACAATATTCTCCTTTTATGTAAGTAAAACTACAATTGCAGAAAAAATGGTTTAAGATTCAGCTTGTTACTAAAGAAATAGTAGACTGATTTACGTAATTTTGCTATGTTGGTTAACTGATATTCATTGATTCATTTTATTCAGGTTTTAATTTTTACTTTTACATACAGTTACATTACATTAAAAGGCCCAATCATATATAAATCTATTGAATATTTGATTGCAAGCTTTATATTAGATTGTTTGCAAACTTACTAATAACATTAAAAAAACGTTTTTCGGCATCTAGAGACCCTAAAACGTAAAGATCTGAGAAAATCACGGAGGGTGATTTTTTTCACCATTACAATATTCTCCTTTTATGAGGGAAGTAAAACTACAATTGCAGAAAAAATGGTTTAAGATTGACATGTTTTTGTTTTATTTCTAATAAGTTACTAAAGAAATAGTAGACTGATTTACTGTAATTTTGCTATGTTGGTTAACTGATATTCATTGATTCATTTTATTCAGGTTTTAATTTTCTTTTTATACCTGTTTATACCCTAAATAATTTACATTTAAAAAATGGAGAAGAAAGGTGTGACGTCGATTCAAAGAGACAATTTTGTTGTTCATAGTTGGCGAGCGTTGTTTACTTATTCTGTATTAATAATACAGTATGATTAATAATCTCTGATATTTTTAGTTTTTTTTATATGTTTCATGGCGATGGATAAAGAAAAAAGAGTTTGCATTATTTTATTTTATAATTCATATATCAACTTGAAGGTAAAACACATTCATTACTAAAAAAAGAAAACTATTTTTTATAATTTTATTACCACTTTCCAATTCAAGAATTTCTTTGAGTAGTTTTTAAAAGCATATAAATAATAATATTCGAACAAGATTCAGGTTTTACACCAAAATAATTCTAAACTAAAAATACAAATTTTTTTCACATCGTCAACTACTAATAACATTCTAAGGTCCTTAGAAAAAGTACTTAGCTTGGCGAGGACGCTAGTTACTTTTTCAAGCTTTGCAAACTTCTTAAATAGTGAAACAGAAAATTGATAGTAAAATAGAGATAGTAAAAACATTAATTGCCATACAGTTTTTATCGTTGTTTTTTTATGTGAATTCAATTAAGAATATTTTTACTACATTCTATTACAAACATGTCAACCTCGACTTTAACACTATCCAGTTTTCATTGAATTACATTACAAGATTGAACACGCAAAAATCATAGATTCTGAAATATATTTATGACAAACAATATACTACAATTTGAGAAAAAAATCGTTTGTAACTCAATAGTAGATAGTATTTTTCTGTTTCAAAAGCCTGCCAACTTTTTTGGGAGTAGGCACAATCAGTAAAAGAAAATTAAGAATTAAAACTATCAACATTGAAGATACAATTTTGGTAATACATCACATGATTTTTCTGAAACCTAGCAGTATTTTTTGCCATGACAGATGAAGTTGGTTCTGATTGCGATTGTATTGTATCGAACCTCAATTTATAAATAATCTTTTCATGATGGTCTTCATCCATCTGAAGATAAGATGAAGTATATCTAATATCTCGGTGTCCCGTTATTTGGATTAGTTGCTCTTCTCCAACCCTACTTTCAGTTAATTAAGAAACTGCAATAATATGCAAAATGGTTTGTTATCTTACCACTACTCTTATTTAGTCCAATATTTGTTCAATCTTTATCCATTTTTCTTCATTTTTCAGGAAGAGTTGAGTGTTAGAAGAAGACGTTCTTTTTTCACTGTTGGTCGTTTTTCAAGGAATTTTTTGTACAGACGACCCGGACATTTCTTACGTTGCTTACCAACCATTTGGAAGAGGCGCACTATTTTTCACCACCCGGAGTCTTGCTGAAAATTAGATGGTATTCTATCAGTCTTGTTTTCTGAATTGTCCAGCTCTTCCTTGAAATACGTGGGATAACATGTGGCCCCTTCACCACCTCTCCGAATCAATTCACATGACAAAATAAAAAATAATTTCTTATATAAGGCCATCAGGTTTTCCTCCTGACAATTACAAAGCTTTGTTTTTGTTTTTCAGGTAACTTCTGGAGCGTCTTTGCATTCTTTGCATCTCGGTCAATTTTGAATTCGATTTGAGTAAAGGAATTGAACGTGATATCATACTCACTGTTATATTTTTCCATCAGCATCTTGGCTGTAATATTCCAAATTGTATTATATATTCCTTGCATTCCTCTTTATCTTTTTTACGTATATAGAAGGCTCAATCTTTTAAAAATATATTGTACTGAGCACACCGCAGTTTTCTGATTCAGTACGCATCCCTTTGTACACCAAAATTCACTGAACTGTTTCCACATTAAGTTTTTATTCTCCACTCTGTTCTATAGTATACTTTGATCAATATTTTCGTCAATTTTCTCAGACGAATAATTTCCAAAACGTTCCATATTACGTATACGTATAGTGAAAAATAATATCTTAGGTTAGGTTTTTGAAAAATGGATTTGATGAATTTTCAAATTATTTATTTTACTATTCTTTCGATGCGCTCTGTCTTACAGAAACATGGCTGAATACAAATACTGACAGTAGCTCTTTGGATATACCCGGGTACAGGTTTTTTCGAAAGGACAGAGAGAGCAGGGGTGGTGGAGTAGCGATAAATGTTAAAAAAAATTTTAGTTTAAATTCTATCTATAGTGATCTAGAAATTATCGGACTTTCTTTCAAATTAAAAACTAAGTCTTGTGTGCTTCTTAATATTTATCGTCTGCCTTTTGGCAATATTCCTCTCTTCTTGGATAATTTAGAAGACATTTTGTCTTTGACAGTTCCTGATTTTGATTATATATTAATAACAGGAGATCTAAATATAGATTTGTTAGCCCAGACTCTCTATTCGAATAGATTAAAAACTATTTTGGAAACATTTAATTTATCTCAACGTATTTCTGAACCAACTAGAACAAATTTGCATAATAATAGCTCAAGTTTAATCGATATGATTATTGCAAACAAAAACTTGTCACTTGAGTCGGGGTCTTTACCAGTCTCTGAGACATTGACAGATCACAATCTTGTTTACACAATCTTCAAGGGGGCCACCGTAAGTGATGCAATAAAGTATGTAACATATCGTGATTACAAGAATATCAATGAACACGCATTTATGTTTGAGGATGCCTGTATTCGCTGGGAAGAATTGTACTATGCTAGAAACATCGATGAAAAAATAAAAATTTTTAATCAGAATATCCTAAATCACATTAATAAGCATGCACCTCTAAAAACCAAAAAATATAAAGAAAAGCCCTTTATGCCGTAGATCACTAACAACATAAAAACATTGATTAAAATAAGAGATACAGCACATCACAGTAAGTATCAAAAAATTAAAACAGTAGGTCAACTTCAATATTACAGACATCTTAAGAATTTTACTAAACATGCAATTTTAGGAGAAAAAATAACATACTTTAATCAAATGGCGTTAAAAAAGGGAGGAGAATTTTGGTCTACTGCTGATAAACTTAACTTAACGCGTAACAAAAAATTTAATGAACTACCGGAACAACTGATCAGTCCCTCAGATATACACGATTTTTTTCAAATAACCAATAACCTACCAGATACGACTTCTGAGGAATTGATAAGATTTTATGAACACAATCGGCTCTCTGACAAAACATTTGAATTTCAGCCCATAGACGAAAATTGCACAAAATTATCTCTTCTATATCTTCTAATGCTGTTGGCGAAGATGGTCTATCAATCAAGGATATAAAACTTTGTTTACCTTTTTGCACAAATCCGTTAATTAATATCATAAATACATGTATTCTTGAGAACAAATACCCTTCATTATGGAAAAAAGCTATAATTAAACCAATTGCTAAAGTTGAAAACCATAAGGACTTTACAAATCTGAGGCCCATCAGCATTCTACCAGCTGTGACTAAGATAATTGAAAAGCACATTTCGATTCAACTCTCTCATTTTGCAGAAAACCAAAATATAATTCCTGAGTGCCAGTCGGGCTTTGGAAAAAGTTTTAGCACTTGTACAAGCTTAGTAAACATACTTAATAATATTCGTCAAAACGAAGAGAAAAAAAATAGTACCTTTATGGCTCTCTTAGACTTTAGCAAAGCATTTGATATGTTTATTGGATAAGCTACGCTACTTTGGTCTATCAGAAAACGCTCTTGAATTCTTCAAAAATGTTATCAATAATCGAGAAAGCCGCGTATTAATTAATATTAACCTAACCTAACCTAAGTTCAGATTTTCAACCAGTCACTCGGGGAGTGCCTTAAGGTTCCGTCTTATCTCCATTGTTATTCTCAATATATGTGGCAGACATGGACAAAGCCGTGAAACACGCGAGACTTCAACAATATGCGGACGATTCTCAAATATATTTACCAATTAACAACAATAACATCGACATAGTACATGAACTCCTAATTTCCGACCTAAAAAACATTGACAACTATGCAAAGGATCACATCTTAAAACTAAATGCTTCAAAATCACAAATTCTTATTTTAAACGCTAACAACAGTATCAGAAAAAATATTGAAAACAATCTAAATATACATTTAAATAACAGCATAATTCCAATTGTCGATCATGCAAAAAATTTAGGCGTAACTTTTGACAGTGCAATTTCATTCGATTTACACGTAAAAATCAAAATAAAGGCAGCATATCTCCGTCTTAGGAAATTATATAAATTTAAAAAAGTACTTCCTTCCAAACAAAAATATTTTTTGGGTGAAACTCTGGTATTATCATTGTTTGACTACAGAGATCTTGTTTACGGGGATTCCTTATCATCTCGTACTAAACAAATGATACAAAGTTCAAAACTCCTATATGAGATTTTCCTACAATATTCCTTATAGACACCATATTAGCCCTTACTTAACTAATGAGAAGATATTAAACATGAATATTCGCAGGAAGTATCATATGTATTCTTTTATTTATCGCGTAATTAAGACAGGCATGCCCAGTTATTTGTCAGCAAATTTTTCAACTTTTACACACACGCATAGTACTAGATACAATCAGCAGTTTGTAGTGCCGCAGCAAAAAAATTCTGCCTTTCAGCGCCCTTTTACATTTGTCGCTACTCAAATGTGGAATAAGTTATCGGAAGATGCAAAAAATCTTTGCCTTAAGGACTTTTCAAAACATGTTAAAACTAACTTATTATATGAACAACACTTACTATAGATTAGTTATCCAATATCAGATAGTAATTAAGTTCTATATTAACTATGTATATACTCAATGTAATCATATACATATATTTGTATTAATCGATTAATTATATATACTAATTATTAATATTGTTCATAAAGATTTTTCTTTAGGGCCTCACATTGTGCACCTTGCTTAGGAGAGCAATGTAACCGGTTTTGTAATCGAGAGGCTGTCCAATTTGTGGACTAGGTTAAACATTTTTTTTTATACCATTACCATGTTAAAGATTGGTGTATCTATTTGACAAATAAATGTTTTTTGAATTTGAATTTGAATCTTAAAAACTGATAAACCCGGTAACAAACCTTTCAAATAATTTGTCAACTGGTGAATGGTAGTTATTATTGTTAATAAACATAATTTGACAGTGACATTGATTATTTGAATTTATTAAACCTATAATATGAGAAACCATGAGTCAGTAGTAGGGTAGTTCGTTTAAAAAATATTCATGCAATATTATATTCATTTCAAATAAGTATTTTTTCTGGGTTTTATAAGCCTTTTCTATGTGATTATTTCTATAATCCTTACTACTGTGGAATTATCTCTGTAATTTTGCGAAAATTGTAGACCTCTACAATTTTTATACATGAGGGAAATGTTCGCGGAAACACTATCACAGAAAAATATTCAAAATGGTGCTATTCAACCATTTTTATTTATTTTTAATATGCTCGCTGTGGGACTATCCTGAATACCCCCTGAAATTCGTTCAAATTGGTCAGACCATCCCAGAGTATTCAGTATAAAAACATAAAAAAATAGGATCGAATTGATGGTCTCCTCCTTTTTTGAAGCCGGTTAAAAAATATGAAGACAGTAAAAGTTACTTAACAAAGACTGCGTGCCTGTTTGAAGTATTTCGTTATACAAGCGAATAACTACTAGAAATAATTATATCTTATCAATATAGTGATGTAAAACGTTATGGTGAAAGTTAACATTTCAAAAAAATAATTGCTACCTCCAGAATTCGTAATATCAGTAAGTTTATAAAAAAATTTAAGCTATTTGAAAACAATTATACGGTCGCTGATTATTAATAAGTTTGTTATTGAAAAGATAAGATTCCTGCATAACAGAAAAAATGTAAATTCTTGTTCATTATAAATTATTATTGAATGCTTGCTCGTTAATCATCAAATTCATTATCATATCTAAGTTAGAAAAATTCATATCAAATACGGAAGGACCTTTAGGCCATATTCCAAGTTTAAATTATTTTATCTTCACAACAGAAATATATATTTTCATTTTCAAAGAAACTTCTATTTATCACTAGCATACTCAGTCGCGGCTTTGTAGGCTATAACCATCTTCAGTTGAGATTTCGACTGTTATGTATTTGCCAAAGAAATTGATTGACAGTAACGGGTTTTTAACACAAAAATCGAAGAGATGAGACCTAATTTTAATAAGAAACATAAAAAAAGATTCCAAGTATCGGTCTCAGTAAATTGTAATTATTAACATGACACGTGTTTCGCACTTTCGAGCATCATCAGACCTATAAACAACAGAGAGAACCTTAGTAAATAATCACGCACTCACAAATCCGAAAACAGTAACTTAAAATAAAGTAAAACACACTAAAGTACAACAAAACAAACGACTACTTATACCTATTTGGTCGACACTAAAATGAGGTTAGGACTCACGTGAATAAACAAAATAGAATACTAAAAAAGATGCATGTCATTAGTGGCCTCCCACTCATAAGGTCCGGGTTCGATCCCAGCTAGGGACATGCATCTACTACAAAACAGCTGTGTTTTAAATAACGTGTATCCTACGATCTAGAAACAGGCAATCGTGAAGCCTCTATCAAAGACATCTAACCCAAGGGAATTTAAAGATCTTAGGCCTATAAGTAGAATAATCACAGTCTCAAAAATATTAGAAAAAAATATTTTCAATCAAGTTACCGATTTTGTAAATAGGTTTAACATTATTCCGCAGTGTCAGTCGGGTTTTAGGAAACACTTTAGTACCACTACTTGCTTGGTAAAGATTACTAATAATATTCGTGAACATGAAGACAAAAAAGAATCCACCTGCCTGGCACTGCTGGACATCAGCAAAGCATTCGACACTGTGGATCATGACATGCTACTTTCGAAGCTAACATATTTCGGATTTTCAGAAGTAATACTTTTTCAGCCGAAAAATCACGTTTCATCCCCATCAGACAGGGCGTACAGCAAGGCTCAATACTTTCTCCTCTTCTATTTTCTATCTTTGTGGTGGACATGAGTAACTGCACAACTTACTCTACACTACATCAGTACGCAGATGATTCTCAGTTATTCCTGTACAAAAAGTACTCTAACTTCATCTGAAGAAGTTTGAAATCTGACCTAAGGAACATTTACAAATTTGCACACGAACATAACCTAAAACTTAATGCATCTAAGCCACAAATTACAGTTTTTTAACTCGGGTAGAGAAACTAATACCTTTCAAGCTGAAGTATAAGGTAATTTAATCCCTATCGTGAAAGAAGCCAAAAACTTAGGCGTTATTTTGAACAGCTCATTGACATTCATGCCCTATATTCAAAACAAAATTAAGGCATCTTATATACGTTTAAAGCAATTATACAAAGTAGCTAGATCTATGCCTCAAAAACTACACATCAATATGAAAAATCGCAGAAAACACCATATATATACTCCTTCATCTATAGAATTATAAAAAATAAATCAACATAACAACCGTAGCCAAAAGTCATTCTCTTATATAGGTGTCAGTCTATGGAACACTTTAAGTGAAGTTAAAACATATCCACCTAAAAATTTTTCGAAATTGATGAAAACACTGTTATTACGAAACCAACACCTTACAACTTAATACATTTTTGTCATCCTTTGTCATGGTTCCTATCGAGGTTTCTATATACCTTCTCAGATGTGCTGATTTCTGCTTTTTCGTTTCTGTCCTCTAGTCTGAGCATTTTTCCAATATTATTATTTAGGTTTTAATACTATATTGGATTGGATAGTTTTTAGTTCTAAGGTTGCTATAATCGCGATGTACCCCTTTTTGGCCAGATAAACGAAATGTCCTTTGTCATTACTTTTAGGAAAGGCATGTAGGTTGTTTTGCTTTTTAATACTTTTTGTAAGTTATTATTTTCGGATTTGTGAGGGTGATTATTTACTAAGGTTCTCTCTCTGTTCGAAAGGGCGAAACACGTGTTATCTTAATAATTATAATTTACGGAGACTTGAAGTCTTTTTCTATGTTTGTTACAAAAATCGAGTTAAACTATTGTTTAGCGCGAAATATTTTTTGAAAAAAAATGTGAAAACACATTTTACTACTTTTTACTTCCTAATCGGAAGTCGATTTTAAGATTCTCTTAATATTCCTCTTAGTCCTTTAAGGCTGAAATTTCAAAATATCCAGCATTTTTTTTAGATAATTGTTTTTGAACGCCATTTACGAAGGAATGGTCTTAAAATCTTATTTTTTAAAGAAATAATTTTAAAATCTCAAACATATTTAGTTGAAGAGTCGTTGTAATAAAGTAAATTAATGTTTCAGTGCTTTTTACCAATTTATCTGTTTTTAGTAAATTATTTTTGAAAGCCACCGATGAGAAATCGTCTTAAAATCTCATTTAATTTTTTATAAATTTTGTGTTTTATGCTTCAAATATTAAATGTATCAGTATTAATTTAATCAACTATTAATTGGGAAATTTTGAAATTCACAAAAGTGATCTACGAAGAACGCGAGAGCCTCTAAATACGCTCAACAAATACGAAAAAAAATTCTTATAATTCAACAATCAAAAATTGTCATCTAGATATAGATTTTGAGTTATTTAATGCATCAGTTATGTTTATTTTATTCCAAAATTTTAATATAATTTTTATATATAAGTTCAAACAAAAAAAATCAAGATATTCTAAAGATAACAGGTTTTATTTGCAAAAATACACATTAAAATACATTTATAGTAAGCCATTTGTAGATAACTTTTTGCATTTTGCAACTTTTATATTCCTGATCGCTTTTTCCCATAAGAAACCAACAATAATCTCCCATCATTTCCGAGTCTCATCTGATTTGGTAGCCTTGCTCCATTGTTAGTATATCTTGGTGCCACCTCTCTCCTTGCTCGTCACTAGTATTATCTTTAGAAAATTCTCGAGAAATAAATTAAACAGGAGTGCAGGAAGTGTATTTTAAGAGAGAGGTGACAGCCCATTTTCAATCGTTTTCAAGTAGTCCTTCTACAAGTTTTTTTTGTAGTTTTCTGGTTTTTTGTTTCTTAAAAACTTCAAAACAATTCTTTTAACAGACCTCCACGTAGCTAATTCAGTATCACTTAATATTTGATCAAATGTTTAATATGTAATGGAGATAACAGAACTTTTTTAGGATCAACAGGAGATATATTCTTTACGTTAGCTTGGCCTAAAATTGATCTTTCTGAAACTATTCTTTTACTTGATAATGGCTCTGAGTTGTTCTACTGTCCCAAAGACAAAAAAACAGCAATACTTGGTAAATCCACCACGAAGCCCTAGTAACAGTCCTATGACTTTTAGGTCATCACATATCTGACACTTATACGTATCATAGCATATTGCATTTAGAATAAGTGACATACTTTCGTATGTATCTTTAATGCAACTGCAGGCGCAAGAGGAATAGAGAGTCTTTTGTTGCCCTTATTGAGCAGAACTACTTTTAAACTTATTTTAGAAGAATCTATAAATAAGCCCCTTTCGTCCGGGCTATGTGCAAAGCTTAACTTTGCCATAACACCCTTTGGAAGAACACAAACACACATTTAATTGTGCATAGTAAAAATGAGGATAGCTTCTGCTTACGATTCCTAAATATTGTAACTTTGGTTCCACTGGCTACTAAATTTTATTGTTGTAATCTTGGAGCAACATGCTCTTTGGACACGTGGAGGTCCCGAACTAGATCATTTAATTCAGCTTGTTCGACTAAATGGGGTGCTTTTTCTTCACTTTCTCGAAAATAAAAACCGTCCTCTTCTGATACATTATCGGGTTCTGTCTTATCATCATACATTTCTAAATCTTCCTCCCAATTTGGCGGGGGCGCGGGCGCTGGAATCCGAATTTAATTTTTTTTATTCCAGCAAACATTACTTATTAAAATAATGTGATTAAAATGCTTATTTATTGTTGCTGAAAGAATCATATCTCAAAAGTTTTACGTGTTAGGAAGTTTATACAATCATTTTCACATTTAGCGATCAAAAATTAACAAAAAATTGCCTTTTACATCTCAGTCGCAAAATGGTTGTAAACTAGTTTTTCAATTCAGTTTTTCATTTCTGGCTTTAGGTTGTCGTGATTGCATGTATAAATATACCTGATGTATCAAAAGCCTTTTAAAAGTAAAAGCTGAAGCAATAAATTCTGTTTCTATTAAAATGAATGGGGATTGTGATTTTATTTTATTTTAATGATTGCTTTTACATTAAAGTATACTTTATACTTATTGATTTTGAAAGTGAGGCTTGGTTATTTATTCCATTGGAGACAGTGTAGTTATCTTATCCTTTTGTGTGTTTTTTTTGTTTTTTCATTATTTTCTATACTTGTTATGCTGAGACTTACACAATAATTATTTTTTAATTTGACTTATATATTGTAAAAAAATAAGCATTTTAACCCTAATAGTGAAATTTCAAAGAATCCAGAAATTGATTTTCACAAAATGGCTTTAAACACTAGTTTAAAGCCATTTTGCCACTGTGGTGTAAAAGGCAATTTTTTGTTAATTTTTCATCGCTAAATAAGAAAATGAGTTTTGATTTTCCAGTAAAAATTAATAAACATTTCAAACACATTATTTCAAAAAGTGTTTGTCGGAATTAAAAAAAAATAAATTTAGGTTCCGGTATAAAGCATACAAATTGACGCTAGCCCCCCCCCCCCCCCCCAGTTAATTAATTGTTTTCAGACTGCTAGCACAGCTTTATTTTACCTAGCACAGTTTAGCACAACCAATAAAAAAAGCTAGGACGCAGACACCAACAATTAATATACAGAGCGATTCACGTACGCAGGCTGTTCGATGTAAGGATCTGAAGAACCGGACAGATTGTTCTGAAAACTGAATTACTTAGGTAACTGCTCGGGTTCTTCGATATAAAATATTTTTAGTTTTCACGATATGAAATAACTAGTATAGAAAACCGCATCGTTATAGAAATTCTTCCCGAAAAAGGCACTTCATTGGTTGTGCTAGGTAAAATAAAGCTGTGCCAGCAGTTTAAAAACAATTGATTAACTGGACTGGGTTTGCATCAATTTGAGCCCCACGATTTCACATTGGAATATCTTAATTGATGTGTGTGTGTGTGCTAGCTTTTATAGCAGTTGTGCTAGACTGTGCTAGATAGCAGGATGCTGTGCTAGCTCTATGGAAAAAATGGGGGGGGGGCTAGCGTAAAGTTGCCCCCCCCCTGAATTCACCATATTACAAAATTGAGATTTTTGTTGTACTAGCTTTAAAAATGGTTGTGCTAGGGTGTAGATATAACCCAACTGTGCTAGTAGTTTGGGATAAAATATAAATGCGCGTAGCTTAGTCGTATAGGGTAGGGTGTCGCCTTAGCCTGAGATGTTGGATGTTAGTTATAATTGAGGTATGCGTCAATACACACGTGGATGTTTCACATATTTAAATTGTTAAACTGAATTGCACTGTTATAACATGCTGGGGCGCGACGTTGCCAAATTTACGTTTTTCCTATGGTAGAAAAAATTGTACACAATCTGGCAAGGTCGCATGGGGGGCTTAAAAAAATGGAGATACCCATTAAACCCCATATAATTCCATATACCCCGTAGTCGTCGAAAGGCCGCTTTATAAGGAAATTAGGTCGTCGCTTCTAGTACTCCCGATGTTTGTAGTAAATACGCGAGGTACGAAACGGCTATAAAAGCAGCCGGCCGGACGTCGGATCATCAGTATTGATAAGAGTTTTGTATTAGTGTTTTCTTTGTAAAAAACGTAGTATCACATCTGTGAACAGATGTACGCGACAGTACACATATGTCTATAAGTACAGAAACGAGGCAAAATGACAAAAGTAACTTATTATATGTATTTAGGATGTGTTGATGGCGATCAAGATCGGGAATGGGCTCTTCACATATGTTGTCAAACCTTTGCCGCAAATCTAAGTAACTGCTTAAATGGCAAATGTTCTTTTATGCTCTTTGCAATTCCAATGATTTGGCGAGAATCACTGTTATTTTTGCATGACAACAGTGTCTAGTTTTTCAAGAAAGAGGAAACATAATATCGAATATCCGGATATTTCCACAGTAATAAAACTGGTTCTTCATGGAGAAGGTTGACTAGTTCCAGTGCCCTCGGCAAACTGAGAGGAAGGTTTAGAAATGTATGATGATAACGCAGAACCCGATAATGTATCAGAAAAAGACGGTTCTTATTTTCCCGAAATTGAAAAAAAGCACCCTATTTAATCGAACAATTGAATTAAAAAATCTAGTTCGGGACCTCCACTTGTCACTTTGCTCACCACTGGAATCAAAGTTACAATATTTATGAACTATAACCAGAGGCGTCTTTGGGACAGTAAGGCAACATAGAGATATTAAATAAAAGAATGGCTTCAGAGAGATCAATTTATTCCAGGCCAAGCTAACGTAAAGAATACAACTCTTGTTGATTCTAAAAAAGTTTTGTTGCCTCCATTACACATTAAATTGCGATTGATGCAAAATTTCGTAAAAGCATTAGATAAAGGAGAAGCGTTTATCTTAAGGACCACAAATGAGAAAATATTAAGGGATGAAAAGTTTGATCAAAGTGATGTTGAATTAGCTGAGTGGAGGTCCTTTAAAAGAACTATATCGTAGTTTTTAGGTAACAAAAAAGTAGAAAGCTACTACAAACTTGTAGAAGAACTATTTATATATAAAAATTATATAAACATTTTGGAGTAAAATAAAAATAACTGATGCATTCTATAACTTAAAATCTATAGGTGGTGGACAATTTTTCTTGTTGAATTGGTAATCAGGATGCTTTAAACTCCCCCGTATAGTCATTATAACATCAGTCGCAATTTTTTTTCGTTTTTGTAATTATTTTTGAAAGCCATTGACAAGGGAATTGTCTTAAAATCCCATTTCGTTGAAGAGATATGGTAAAAAAAAGTAAAACACTCATTTCACCCCTTTTCAAGTTCAATAAAAAAAAATCTTATCTCGCATCTAGATTACAAACGAAAGGTCTAGGCCACATGTGAACGTGTTATTTTTATCAGTTTCATAGATATAGTTATCAGTTAGTCCTTGGACAAAATTTTCGAATTTCACATATTGACCCGGTAATATGGAGGGTTTCGTAACTGAGGGAAATTTAAGAAAGCAACAGATATTTGACTAAAGAGATCTCTTTATTCTATAAATCAATTATTATAAAATTTTATAGTTAATAATATTAGCATATAATCTATATTTATCAACGCTTATTGCGTTGCATCAAAATTATCTAGTAATTTAAAAATATTAATAAACTGAGCAATTCCAAGAAAAATCGGAAAAAAAAGTAACGATCCTTTTACGTTATTACAAATATTGTGATGAAAATAAAGTGATCAATAAAGATTTCTAATTGTCTAATTATTTTAGATAACGTTATTCTTTGTTAATTCCCTACATGGATTAGCTATATGGCCTAATTCATTAAGATGACGTTGTGTATTCCTTAAGGGTAATCTAAGGCTATGAAGCCTTGAAAACCGAAAGCAATTAAATGGATGACATTATGTGTTTAGATAATGATAAGTTATGTCGTCTTTCGAATATGTCCAAACCTCATTTAAGAAATGCTTTGTTTTGAAAGTAAATTGAAATGTAGATTTGTAATTGTCTCATTTGAAGACTTAACGTTAATTTTCACATTACATATCATGATACTTACTGCAATCGTCTCAGTTTAATTTTTTAAAATCAGTCACAATTTTTTTAACCGACTTGTTATTGGAAGTTATCAATGGGATCCTATGTATGTTTTTGTATGTATGCACATCGATTACTCCGCGATCGTTTGACCAATTTGAATGGAGTTTTCAGAATGCTACCAGGGTGATTCCGCAGCAACCATGTCGAAAAAATGTTAAAAATGGCGGATTGACCCCATTTTGAACTGTTATCTAGATGTTACACTGAACAATATATGCGATTACTAATTCGTTCACCATTCTGTCAGGAAGAAAAAATATGTGTGTGTTACCCAGTGGCTGTTTGTTAAACTCGGCTTTTACAATAAAATTCGTATAAATAGAACTAAAAAGGATGAAATAAAAGTGTTTATAAAACAATAACACCAACTTAAAAAAAAAGGATAAAAAGAGATAAATAATATTTTATTTCATCTAGAAAAATGTTGCTCTGGCACCAAACTAAAGACAGTAAAACATACCTACTCATGGTGTTAGGCATCAAAACACTCAGAGTAGTAGTACACACATATATTTTTGTTATTAAGTAATTAAAAATAAGTTTAGCACCGACTTTACAGAGTAAAATTTTCCAGATGAAATAATATATTATTTTTCACTTTTTACTGCATTTTTATTTGAAGTAGGATTTGTTTTTGTATATATTTTTTTCTTTTTTGAAACACATGAGTATTGATTTCTGACTCACACCTTACGAAAAGAGTTCCACCGCATATGGTTAGACAAAATTCATATAGCATTATGGATTCAAATTTATGCAAAAGATTTTAACTTGTTTGTGAATAAATTATACATTATCTATATTTTTTAAGCTACTTTAGCAAAACAATATTGTCCTACCTTGAAACTAAAATAGTTAAAGAAAGAAAAACATACAAAATAATGTTGAACCTTGTATGTGTAAAGTTTGGCGCGCGAATCGTAAGGCTATGAAAAGAATGCAAGTATCTATGGAAAAGGTGCATTAGGTACTCATTGTTGATTGGCCAAAACCCTACATATCCATAGAAACAGCCTGCTTTTGACAAATCTCTCCTTTCGTCGGGGCTTCAGATCCGTGCCGCGTACAAACAACGTGGAACAACTAACCGAACATTGTTGTACTGTAATTTGTAACCCTTTATCATTTACTGTTCTGTACTGCGATTATCACAAAGTCTTAATATTAATAGATAATGTATTTTTTTTTTGTAATGCGACCTTCTCGTATTTGATTACTTAATTATACTTCTCGTATTTGATTACATAATTATAGTTTGGCACAGTGTTGCGACAGCCAGAGATAGAGACTTTGTGATTTCTTTGAGGCGTAGCGGCCATTTACAAAACAACCCTACTGTTTCTAGATATAAGGCCACTGACACTGGATGCCGACCAGTTGTCATGTCATAATGTCTGCTTTATCGGCTGCTCTCGGTGGCTCGAAACAGCTGGTATTTTGCGGTCCGGGTCCGGGATTTCCCCGAAATCCATCCGTCTTGTTCCGTCTCGTCAAAAACTTATTTTTCCGTAATTGCAATTTATATTGTGCCAGTATTATATTTTTCACCTTTCACCCTACTATGGGTAGCACAGAAATGGATAGTATTAAAAAATCTTTCCGCCAGTGCCAGTAATAATCAACCCTCAACTTCTAAAAAGAGTAAGTCAGTTATTGTTTTTTATTAAACATTTTTCTTATTATGTTTACTTTGGTCCGTATAGTAAACCTGTTGCTTTATTGTTAAGACACAGTGACAGTAAATAGATTAGGCTATTTTTTTTATAGGTGTGTACTCTGTTATATTTTTACTAACCTCTACTTAAAAAAAGTAAAGAAATCCCCTCGTAGCGACAAAGTAACGACTTTTAGGACGGTTGGTAGAGATGGGGCTAGTCTGTGATTTTTCAGGAGCTGCGATTCAATGCGACTGTTCCGGCCATGGCACGGTGACAAATAGCAGTAATTTTTCGGAGCTCCGAAGCTGTCCCGCTGACAAAACCGTGCATGTAAAAGCACCGGCAAACGCGGTGGGTGCGACCGTTCACAGCGCTGCTCCCTGCCTTTCTTTATGATTTTCCAATGTTTCGATGATACCATATAGACAAACGTTGAATAAAATGTTAATATTATTGTTTCGGCTAATTAATTTAATTTTAAGTCTATTCCATAAAAAGAAAGATCTCTAAAATTGTAGAGTGAGTATTTCTAAAATTTCAACTAAGAAATATTGTTATTATTGCTTCTGAATCTGATGTTTATGTATTTGACAACTCTGCCTTGATTATCGGCTGTTATGGAGTTACGGGAATTCCTGGAAGGCCTTTCATATATGTCAATTGTCATTCGGCAGCACTTTTTGGTTGTTTCTCTATGGACAACACTCTAGTATTTAGTAAACCCTGGCAGCTTAGACCACCCAGCAAGAAATAGTCAAGTTAGTATTCAGTAATCACAGTTCGTGTTAAAAAGTTTGTCTTTGAGGCGAATTTTACAAGGTACATCTGTACCTTGTGAGCGGGTATTGTCCAAATCTGGACAACTATCATTGAAAAGAAGGTTAAAACTTAGTTGAAATAAGGTTAAAAAATTATTTTTTTAAACTTTAATTTCAATATTTAAATATGTTAATAGTTATTCCGGTTTTCTTTTGTTTTCATACCAAAAAATTGGTAGATTTGAATTCTTTTACTGTTTAAAATACCGTTGTACTATTTATTTATGTTTTTTAATTTTACTTAACTTTTATCTTTATTTTTAAAAATTACAACAGACATGGTATCATTTCTCATTCTCTTATAAAAATATCTAAACAAAAAACAAAATATCATAATGTCAACAAAATCAAAAACACAACTGCTTTGTCAAAATGTTCTTATTTAACTTATCTCGTAAACGCAAGTAGCGCGATTTGCTCATTCCTGAATTCTCCGAAATGTCTCTGCAGCAGTGACAAAGAAGCTGTTTGTGAAATCGCAACACACCTCTATAAATTAAGGTAAGGTTTTTTAGAATGAAGTTATAAAAACTATTGCGAAATACATGACTCAGTGTTCTTTTAATCAAACGTGCCGTCAATTCTTGAACTGACAGTTTTTGAACTACAGGCGATCGGTGATTCCACTACACACGCACAGATTAAGCAAAAGTTTCTAGTGATTTAACGTTAACAGTTAAGCAGCGTAACTTAGGGCCTGAAAAACTTACTAAAATTGACCTCTCTTTATAATATTTTCGTAATAGAAAAAGTGGTTTAAATATTATTTTATTTATTTTTAACAAAGTTGTGATATGTTAGCGAAAGCATTATCTTCTAGAAACGTTTTTAGACCATCTTATTTACAAAATATTTAGTTAGATGCTTATAGAGTAAATACGTTGTCTTTCTTGAAATAATTATAGAAATACTAAGATTATACTTCTTAAAGTACTTTAAACTTTTATTTAAAAAAAAATTAGTTTTTGTTTAAGTTAAATTAATTTTACTAAAAATTTAATCAACGTATAGTAGAAACTGTTGACTGAATGCTAGCAGATACACTTAAATGAGTGGAGTCAAATGCAATCTATTCTATAACACCTCAGAGAGAAAGCGATACGGCCTTGATCGCATTTGGTGTATTTTTTATTAATTTGTATGATTATATTTACTATTTTATGCAGTAGAAATGAAAATAAATACTGTACAATAATACTGAAGTAAAACTGCGGCAGCACCATAACTGACCTCGTGTTCATTTTTCTACATTTTGATTACATGCAAATTAATTTAATTTTATATCTTGAATAAATACATTAGGAAGTTTAAGAAATTACTTAACTAAATCACATACTACTGTAGGTGATTTATAGCAGAAAAAAATTCCTTTCATAGCTTCTAGGATGAGAACATGCATACCAAAATGTTTGAGAGTTTTAATTAATATAATGAAAAAGCACAATGTGCGTATATACTGATGGAACATACATTGTAGAACTTTATTGCAAAATGATTCTATTATCCCTAGGCCTTGCAGTTCTGTTATAGTTCAGTGCTAGGTAATCCCTAATTTTAGTGTTATTAGTAGGGTTGACATCATTATTTGTGTAGTGATCAACGTTATCAAAGACTTATTCGAGACACTTTAATATATAAATACAAGGATTCCAAACTGAACAAACCCAAGTCTGTAACAGTTCCTATACCCCAATCTGAATCATTTTCTCTGGACAGCAAATATGTTTCTAGGTGCGACTGCATAGCAAACATGCGAATGGAAGTAACCATAGTACGACTGGGGAAGAACCTTCTCGGACACTATATCCCTCAGGCATCTAAGCAGGAAACATATTTTACTACAACGGCCCTACATTTTCTTGCTTACAGTCAAGTGCAATACCAAGAAATTTGGCGATAGCATTCTCCACATCAGGAGGAGGGACAGTAGAACGCAGAAAAAAATAATATCTGTGGTTTTGTATCATTTAAACTTAGTTTATTGGAGACAAACCAGTCCTTAATACCATCTCGCAGGTCACCGGCAACCTGGTTTACCATTTTAAGATTATCCGCTTCCGTAATAGCGGTGGTGTCTTCGGTAAATAGTACTATATGATTGTTGGGAACATTTAAGGATGGAACCGTAACATAACAGTGTAAAAAATAACTTACTCAGATGACCAAACAATATGGCGGAATAAAATGGTAGACTAATAAAATGTTTAATACAACTTCAGTAAATTCGCCTTTACTCACAACTTCCCTCGTACAGATTCTCACTATTTACAGATAAGATAGTTCATATACGTGTATAATTGTTTGGTCGTAACCTTATACTAAAATTTACAGAACTTCAGTAAACTTTTATAGTTCTTTAAACCACAGTTTATTTAATTTTTAGTAGGGTCCGATAACTTTTTGACCTGACCCTGTATACTAATTCCAAAGACGAAGTTCTACGGGAAAAGTTATATAAGAAACAGTTTTCACATTTTCGATAAGTTATCTGATAGTTGAGATACGAGGGGTGCCTGAAAATGCAACATTTTCAATTTAGCCCTGTATCTTAAAAACTAAAAGGGCTGTGATAATTTTGTTAACGGCATCTTTAGTTTTACGAAAAAGTAGCACCTGCCGCGAAAACCGGAACTTTCTATCTATAAAAATAACTAAGATACCCCGCAAAAGTACCCAAAATGGGTCAGCATGAAGCAATAAGCGTAATGCAGGATAGGAACTTAAGAGCTAAAAACGTAGTTATTTTTAATATACCCGAAAGTAATTCCAGTGAATCAAGAGGAAGGATGAATCATGACAAGGTAGAATTTATAAAGATCCTTGAAAAGCTTGCAACTGGCGAACTCATTGAATTTAAAGTGATCAGGATAGGTCGCCCAGGTCAGAAATCTCGCTCCATGAAGGCAATTTTTTCTAGTGAATCTGTTGTATTACGTTGCCTTAGAAACCAGAAGAAACTTAAAGATTCTGTTACAAAGGGCACATTTACGAAAACTATATAGTGAGTTACAGGAAAGAATTGAAAAGGGTTAAAGGGATCTGAGAATAAGGTATAAAAATGGTAGTCCCTACATAATTAAGAATAATTTCACTAAAACCACAGTTCCGGCTGTTGTCGAGACAAACAGTGTCTTAAGTCCTGATTTTAATAATTCATCAAAAAACTACCAATAACCTTTTACTGCCAGACTGTGGGCGGTCTTCGCACAAAACTTAATGATCTGAAAAATTCAGTTGCTCTTTGTAATTATATGGTTATTATATTGCTTGAAACTTGGTTAAGGGACGACTTTTTACAAACAGAAGTCTCCCTCCCTGGATACTGTATTTATCGAGCTGATAGAAATGCTTATACCAGTGATAAAAAGAGAGAGAGTAGAGAGGGGGTGGTATACTTGTAGCGGTGTCCGATAAGCTGAAATCTAGAATAATAACTCTTTCGATAAACAATATAGAACAGCTGTTTATCGAGGTTAAATGCTTAAATAAGACAATTTTTATCGGTGGAGTCTATATCCCTCCTAGTTCTACCTTAGAAAAATATGAAAATCACTGCATAATCTTTCAAGATTTGTTTAGAAGATATCCTATAAATATTTTTGTTGTTTTTTGTGATTTGACCTACCCAATGCAATATGGTCCAATCATGAATTGGGAGTTGAAGTGGAATACTGTGAAGATCGTTCTGCTCGACATTTGTGTGAAGTGTTTTCTTATTTAAATCTGTTTCAACTACATAGGGTGCCGAATAGTAGAAATATATTTTTGGATTTGTAATAAATTTAATTAAATTGTAATAATATTAACTTTGTTTCTGCTACTGATATATTGTTCCCTAACAGTGTGCATCATACAGCCTACAGTTTCACTATTTTGGGCGATCATGGCGCTCTCGAATGCGACGAGTTCTATCAAGACTTTAAGAATGCCGATTATTTTGGTATTAATGATTTTCTAGCCTCAGTGGATTGGGATGATATTTTTTTTAATGTTGATGTTTCTTTAGCAGTTGATAGAATGTATGACCTACTTGAATTGTGTGTAAATATGTTTGTTCCTCTCAAACGTATCAAAAATTCAAATTTTCCTCAATGGAATAGCCCTCATCTGAAAAGTCCAATAGCTAAAAAGAAGATCCTAGACTATAATGTTATAAAAACAAAGATATATCAGTTTTTTGTTTCTCATATTCAGAGGTCTTTTCAAAAATATCTGGTCTTCCGGACAGTTTGAGTGCTGGTCCGGAGCGCATTCCCAACTTTTTTCTGCAAAAATGTATATTTACCATTAGTAAATCTCTTACTTTTATCTTCAATTTGTCTCTCAATTCAGGCATTTTTCCAGATAGGTGGAAATATAGTTTTATTGTACCCATTTTTAAGTCAGGTGACACCCAGGATATGGAAAATTATAGGGGGGTATGTAAGCAATCATCAATATCAAAGCTTTTTGATTGTCTAGTTTATGACCAACTAAGTTGGCAATGCGATGGTTGACCGGAACCAGTTTGGTTTCTGTAGGGGCAAGTCTACAGCTAATAATTTGATGCGCTATGAGGTTTCTCTGTTGAATGGTTTGAAATGTAGCAGGCAAGTTGATTCAGTTTATACTGATTTTTCCAAGGTGTTTGACAGAGTAAATTTTGACTTATTGCTGGCTAAACTTGAGGCGACCGGTTTTTCTGGGTCATTGCTCAAATGGCTCGATAGATAGTTTCCTTAGAGGTAGGACTCAGGGTGTGAAATTGAATAGCAATATTTCTGACTTCTTTGTTGTTCACTCTGGTGTGCCACAGGGCTCCCACTGGGCCCCTCTACTATTCATATTATTTGTCAATGACATAGCTGACTTTATGCAATTTTCTGAGGTTAGCCTTTTCGCAGACGATCTAAAGTTATACCGAACAATTAGAAGTTGGGATGATTGTATTCTTCTCCAATCCGATTTGGATAGGTTGAGGGAGTGGGCCCAGGTTAATCATTTGTTTTTAGATATAGACAAATGCGGCTATATACGTTTTTTTAAGGGGAGTAAGAAGTTTGAAACCGTGTATGCTATTGATGACAATACTTTAACATACTTATGGTCTCTGAAGGATCTTGGTGTGTGGTTTGTTGAAAATGTTAATTTTAATGAGCATATAAGAAAAATTAGTTTGAAAGGGCTGAGAACGCTGGGTTTTATAGTTAGAAATTCTAAAAGTTTTCTACCTTTTGTAGTGAGACAACTTTACTGTTCACTTGTTAGATCACAAGTCGAATATGCTATAGTGGTATGGTCGCCTCAATATAAAAGCTATTCAGATATGTTGGAGCGAGTTCAAAATAAATTTCTGCGTGTCATGGCTTATAAACTGAACATTGGTTTTGAGAATCATCACAGCAGTGACATGTTAAATAGATTGAATCTATTGTCACTGGAGAATCGAATTCTTGTTAATGACCTTTGTTATGTGTTCAGATTGATTAGGGGCATAACCGATAGCCCAGACTTATTGTCCTTAATCCAGCTTAACGTACCTAATCGGTGTTTACGTAAGAATGAACTGATCCATGTTGCACATCATTCAACCAATTATAGGGCCCATTCTCCCATCGATAGAGCTCTTCGTATTTTGAATAGCTACAATGGTGTACCTGATATTTTCGACGGCACCTTGTCTAGTTTTAGAAATAAAATTGTGGGTGTTATTGTAGACCGGAGAGTTTAGATTACGGTCTTTTATATTTATATTTTAATTTTTTTTATCTTCTCGGTAATTGCTGTACATTAGTGTAGGTCTAATATTTTGTTATATTTTGTTGTATTTTGTTATATTTTTTAAATTACATTACTAAAGATTTCCTCCATTATGGTGTTATCGTATTGTTATGTTTGTTAATTGTAAAAATGGGGTAATCCCATCAATTTGGTAAAATAAAAAATGGGACATCCTGTACAGTACGTATACAAATTATGCTATTTCTCATTCCCTTATTTAGAGAAAGAAAGATAACATACTTTGTTTATGTACTATTTATATAACTGTATAACTACGTGCTTAACTAATATTTTAATAGACCACCATTTTCTTTTGTCATATTGAATTCGTACCATTTTAGTAATTTCTCCCTACGTCACATTTTTGGGCAAGATTTAAAATTAATAATTGAATAATAGTTTTTACTAGTATTCTAATTCGTAAATAATGCTCCATTTTCCTTGATAAAAAGATGAAATCATAGCGGGGAAGGTTTGGAGTAAACCGAATTTACCAATTTTTGTTTCAGGTTTCACGCTTACATTGTTTTTCAACATATTTTTTGGAGAAATAATAAATAAATTGTAAAAAACAATTTAATTTTATATATTTAGCTTAAGTATAATATACCGATACATTATATCGTAGTTACCTTAATGGCTCCAAGATGCATTTGCACTTCACGAAACCTTTATAGAGCAAGCAGTAGTACCGCTACTGTCATAAATGGATCTCTACAAGAACTGGGTGGATTTAGAAGTTGATATGGTACAAATGACCACTTACAATGTTTTGTGTTTTGTGTGGTTACCAATAATCCAAATCATCTCGGACTACTTAATCTCGATTTGAGATTTTCCGATCATCTAGGGCAAATATTTAAAATTAAGCTCTGTAAGTCAATAAAGAATAACCATTCAGTTGAGCTGATTTTAAGGCCTAAATCGAATGTAAAAAATTTAAATGAATTTCTTTTTAGATTTTATAATACTTACGAAGGATACCAAAATACTGAGTCAGTTTTCCTAAACAACAAAAAAAGGTTACAAAAGAAACTAAAACATCTTTCTCCTATGAATTACGTACTGATCTCAATAATCTTGAAAAGCTTAATTGGTTAAAAAAATCCTGCTAACGATATCTCTATTAAACATAAATATAAAATACACAAACAAGAACTTAACAAAAAAATTATTAGTGAAAAACAAGCCTACTGTAGTAACTTAATCAACCAATCTAATAATAAAACTAAAACATGCTCTATTGTTAATCGTATCCAGGGAGAAGGTTCGAAAGAGGAGAGAATTACGCTTTGTCATAATGTGGTAGCTAGCACTTTTGGGAACTACCTTTCATCTGTAATCCCTAATGAACTAAATAATTATTTTAAGGGTCGCTTCTCTGAAACATGCACTATAGGCAGAAGGCAAATTAGTGTATCTTTTTATTATGAATTTGTTAATAATACCGATATTGCAAGAAACTTTCCAAACACTCTGGTTTCGATGAAATAAGAGTATCTTTTATTAAACTATTTATTGGAAATGTTTCTCACATATTAGCAAATCTAATTAATCTTTCAATTTGTTCAGGACAATTGACCAAGAAAAGGCTATTGTAGTGCCCATTTTTAAAAAAGGTGATACACTTAAATTGGAAAATTATAGGGCTATATCATTTCTTAGCTCTATATCTAAGATTTTTGAAAAAGTAGCGTATAATAAAATTTATAGTCTTTTAGAAAAGGGTTATCTTCTGAAACTGGTTGCAGAGATCTTTTACAACACGTCTGTTACAAACTTAAAACGTTTGACTTAACACGTGCATTTGACACAGTAGATAAAACATTTGTTTCAAAAAAACTTTCTAACTTAGGATTGCGAGGAAACATTAACTCATTCATTGTATCCATTCTCTCTCATCGAAAATTTGCTGTCAAAATTCGAGAATCGATCTCTGCCAACTTTAACCAAGATATTGGCACTCCTCAAGGAAGTATTCTCAGACCTCTGATATTCCTATTGTTTATTAACGACCTTCCGGATCATATAAGTTCAGAGCGAGTATTTTTGTATGCTGATGATACAACTATCATTGTATCTGATACATGTCAAGATCGAGCAAGAGCGAAAGTAATGTGCTTAATGAATTTTCTGTATGGTGCTACTTAAATAAACTCATGGTCATGCAATCATTCCAAATGAATGTATGAATATTAGAACTCTAAGAAAAGACCCCTGTGAACTTAATTTATACATTTATTTATACATACATTTATACATATATTTAAACAGCTTCATTTGTAAGTTTTTTTTGTAGTTACTATCGACCACCACTTAATTTGGTGCAATCTTATTGAAAAGGTTTGTAAAAAGCTGAATAAAACTGCGTATGTGATCTTAAAAGTAATGTTGATCATATCACTTTAATCAGTGTATATTATGCATTGGTTTACTCTGCAATTGCCTTGAACATAATAGTTTGGGGCCTTGCCAGTGAGAGCTCGAGGGTTTTTGTAGTGCAAAAGCGCATATTGAGAATAATTTTTAATCTTCCTTTTAGGGTTTCGTGTCGTCGTCACCTCCAGAAAGAATAAATTGATGACAGTTTACTCTATTTACTTATATAAACTCTCAATATTCATTTTTAAAAATAGGCATAACTCTCAACTTAACGGTTTTTATCATAATTATAATACCAGATGTAAAAACGACATTTCTTTACCAAACCACAATTTGAAGTTGTTAGAAAGATCTCCAGTTTATACTGGTAGTAAAATTTTTAATATGCTGCCTACGAAAAGTAAAACATTAAATCACAAAATTAAAAAGAGCTACTTATGCTTTCTACAGTGTTGATGAATTTATTAATTTCTTAAGGAATCCCCCATAGTACTTTCTTATAACAAGAAATAAAAAAAAAATGGTTCTTGGAAACAGTAACTTATTTTTAGACAGCTTTGTGATGTGTAACCTTTGCTTATTGGGATGTTTATATTGTACCATTTCTCCTAAAAAATATCTTAATGGACTTTTATCTTTGACGTGTTTCTTTCTACGTGTAGTGCTCGAAACTAAATAAAAATTTGAATTAGAATTTGAAGAAGTGACCAAGATTTTGATTAAAAAATCAGTGGTATATAATATATCCATCTCTCTTTTATTTATTTCAAAAAGCATTTGTCACCTTTGTGCTACTAGCCATAATAGCGGCAAAGCAAAATATATTATAGAGATACAAAACTATTACAATATACTTGTTTATGACTATTGTAGTAGCTTTGGACAATATGCAAAGCGAAGGAGTGACAATAGTACAAGTTTATGAACATCACTATATGGGCCTAAGAATTGGTAGATAATCGAACATGCCATTTTAAAAGGAGATTTTTACCAAATTGTTTAAAACTGAAGGTTAACAAATAATATGTAACTACCAGTCATTTCATATGGTGTCGAAATGTTCACACCCCGATTCGCACTAACCAAACATGCAGCCGATAAACTGAAGATAACTCAAAGAGGAATGGATATAGCTACGCAGAGAGTCACTAGCAAAGACGGAATACCAAATATAATCCTAAGACAATAATTGAGTAATATAATAACACAAGTTGCACAAGCTAAATGGAGATGGGCATGTAGCATGTATGATCAATAGTAGGTAAACAAAATGCTACTAGACTGGAGGCCTAGAGACAAAAGAAGTAGTGGTAGACCAGATGGTATGATGACTTTAAAAGGATATTAGGAGCTTGGATAAACACCGCTCAGAACAGGCGTCGGTGAAAGCATTTAGAGGAGGCCTGTTTCCAGCAGTGGAGGCAAACGGCTGCGAAATTATGATGATGAGGACGATTTTATTGAAAAACGTAGACTTCAACATTTATTGAAAATGGTTTTTATCTCTTATTGCTGGAAGTGGACCGAAAAAAATATAATAAATTGTTTATTAATGATGTCAACATGAATTAACGAAAGCAACAAGAGTATAAACAAACTGGTTTGAATTTATAGACTTTTATGCCTATTATGTGCTTTTATTAAATATAAAGATCATGTTTTATAGAAAATGAGTAAATTTATAATCTTAATATGGATCAGATATGTGAAGCAACTAAAAGACAGCACACAAATTAACTTTTTTCCGCTTTAAGCAAAGCAATATAAAAAATATTGTAATAAATTGAAAGAAGTAAAAGTTTAGAAATAGTATTTGACAGCAAATCACGCTTTAAACAGCATATTACTTTAAAACTTCGCAATGCTTATAGCATAATTTATTCAAATAGGCACTATCTCAGTTTGGAAATAAAAAATCTGTTGTGCGACTCTCTTGTGTTATCCCAATTTAATTATTGTAATACAGTATTTTTCCCATGTCTTGATGCAAATGATCGATATCGTGTTCAAAAGGTTCAAGACTCATATTTGAGACTAATTTATGGTATTAAAAGAAGAAATCACATATCTCCCTACTTGGTGAATTCAAAATGGCTGAATATGTATAACAGGTTTAGTCTTCGTATGTCGTGTTTTAGTTTTAAAATTATAAAATATACATTGCCCACTTATTTACACTCTAAAATGTTATTTAGAACTGATGTTCATAATATTCATAATATTAATTTTCGAAGAGGTCAACTTCTTAGAGTCCCACAACACAAAAAGGAAATTTACAAGAGATCTTTTTCATACAACGTAGCTGCTAGAATAAACTCACACTCTAATATTGATTTTCAACTTTCGATATCCGCTTTTAAAAGAATAGCAAAGGGCGAATTATTGCGTCAGCAGTTGTGCATTCGGTTAATGGCATCGTGCCTGTTTAAATAAAACTATGTCTTTTTCCACCACCATTGTTTTTTCTCTTCTATTCTTTTTTTCTCTTGTTTTACTTTTCCTCACCCTTCTCTCTCCTTTATATTTCCTTTTCAGAAGTAGATTTGCAAGATTTCATTTTATATCTGCATCCAAATTTAAAAACATATATCACACCGTATATAAACAATGCCATATTCTTAATTGTTTTGTATAAATTAGAGCTTGAACAGTATTCAGGTCCTGCACCTGGATATCTGCTTTACCAAGGCCATTATTTGCCAAAATAGTAGTATTCAGAGACTGTATTAATTTCATTTAAATGATTGGTAAAACAATAAATGTGTTATTATTATTATTATTATTATTATTTGTTACTAATTACCAACATAAATAAATGGCATTATGAGGAAAGTCAGTTTTCAATGTACATAAAAAAAAATCTTCCTTAAAAGTTATAGAACAATCTTTTCCTAAAAAAAATCATTTTTGGAATCAGTTTTTACACAGGAGTCTATGAAAACGGGGCATTATTCATTCGTAATTGGATACAACTCTACATATTCATGGAAACGGCAAACCTCTCCCTTTCGTTGCGGCTTTAGATCCGTGTGGTCTACTATACAATATTTTTAACTCATGACTGGCAAGACTATGAAAATATTTTTTAAATAAAAATATGGCCAATATAACTTTTTGCCGGTACGCCTCTGGCTGGATTAAATTTAATTTGTATTCCTGCTGTTGTTACTTTTGAGGGTTGCATATCAAGAATAACAAGCATAATAAGAAACTTTTTCTTTCTACAGGTAAACGTCCAAAATAAAAAAAAATAGAGAACAATTTTATTGTTTTGGTTTAAGCTTTTTAACATATTAAAAATATTTTAATGTTTATTTCGTAGAGTACATAATTAAACCAACAAATTTAAGTTGAGAAATCAAGAGTTAGAACAATATTTTTTTTAATTTGCCTGTATAGAAGTTTGTTAAAAAATGAAAAAACACACTAACAATAAGAAATAAAAAGTATTTCAAACTTTATGTAGCTCCCTGTATGTTGTAATTAAAGTGATTACAAAGCAAAGTAAATAAAGTTAATATAAGAGCATCTAATGGGCCCAAATATATTAGAAACAGGAATCAAATTACTTTTGAATTTTCAAAAATTTTTAAGTGTGAAATTATAAAGTTGCTGTATGTACTCCGAAGTTTCCAAAAAGACATTTTCATGTTTTTTCTTTTTCAGAAAATTCCATATCCGAAATCAGTATTCTTCATAGTCAGCAATGAGTTCTGCGAAAGGTTTTCATTCTATGGCATGCGAAGTAAGTATATAATATATAAGCAAATAAAAAAATATGTACTTTAAGCATACAGAGTGTTCCTATCTTCCACCGAGTATACACAATATTCTTTGCCTCAAAATAATGCGAAGAAAAGTATCTAGTGTCAAGATAGATACAAGGTGATAAAATTTATCCCTTTTTTTCCATTTAAGTGTTTTGCACATTTTTTGAGATAATTCATTCAACACAACCAGTACTACAAACGTTTGTGGGATTACATCGGCCTTTTCTCACCTAAACTTTTTTCTACAACGATATTGACTTTATTTTTGTAAAATGACATTTTTCCTTGGCAAAAAAATTACCAAAAACGGGGTTATAATTGTTTTATATAGTTAAAACATATTTACTTAAAATTCTAATCAATGACTGAAAAGAACACCATTATTATTTTTTATAAAACGGTAAGTAGTAGTAGTAGTAATAGTAGTAGTATGGTTTATTAAGCAAAAATGCTACTCTTACATTCTATTTAAATACAGAACTTTAACATTTTATTTTTTTCAATATATCAATCTTGGTTATTTAGCAAATATTCTTTTAAAACTTGTTTAAATTTATTTAAAGAGCTTTGTGACCTAATAGATGGTTTTAATTTATTGTATTTTGTTAGAACATTATAAAACATCGACTTAGCTTAAAGATTTCGAAATTCTATTTAGGTAAAAACTTGACAATTTTCAGGGTCATTTGCGAGATTTTGACAATTTAGTATAAGTCCTAACACTGGAACCTGTGATGAGGATGAACATGATCACAAAACAAATATTACCCAGTAGATTATTTGGAATGTTATTCTATAGATACTTCAAATAGTATGATAAATGAGACGAAATTTAAAAAAGAATTACATTTTAGCCCCTAGTATCTCAAAAAGAAAACATTTTTTGATCTTTGTTAATAGCAATTTTTTTTGCTTTATCTTTATCCCAAGAATCAAGAGTAGAACTTTATTGGTCAAACAGCCCGTATTATATTCTATTTTACATAGAAAAAAGCTTTTTTTACATATGTTCTAGCAAATATTTATAAAACTTTAAAATGTTTTAAACGAGACTTGGTACATAGTATATTCTACCTCGGTCGTAAAAAACGTTTTTATTTTCAGAATAAATAAACTTGTGTTTATAAGGCAATCATAATATATCATTATTACTTAACGAAAAGCGAATAACTGGTTTGAACGTTTTAAATAATTATTTAATTAAACATTTTTAGTGTAAAATGAGATGCGTTTCATTTATTTAAATATTTATTTACTTATGTAACGAATTAAATTAACTATTACGAAACACATTTCCACTATTAAGAAACTATACTGTTGTATAGTATTATAAAGAGTTTCTTTACTTAACATTCAAGGAAATGGTTTAATAAATCAGTTGTTGAACTTGGGAAACCTTATCATAGGTTCATACATTCTGGAGTGTGTTTCTTCCTTCTCTCTTATCTGACCAAAATTACTATAACGATAAAAGATACAGACAATCAGCCACGCCATTCTATAATGTAAATACACATGGGATATTATCTTGGACTCTACCTGTATATGCACTCAAAATCTGTTTAACCCAGCCTCATTAAGGATATCAGATCTAACCCTTGATAACTTTTGCCGGTACTGTCGGTATACGGTTACTAAGAGGATATCGACGTGAATTTTCAATATATATTTTGCTAATGCACATATACCACCTGTCAGCAGTGTGATAGGTCGATATAGGTCATTGACAGAAACCACTTTAGTTTAAAAAGTCGAATATTCAGCAAAATACGAAATATGACGTATGATTTTAAAAATTAATTTTCGTTTATTAAAGAACCCGTAGTATTTTTCGAAACAATGAAAATAAAGTTTAATTTGAATCTTATAACAGAATATCGAAAAGAAAGTTTTCAGTGAATAAGAATTTAAAACTATTCTGAAATAGAAAAAAAATCAAAGTAAAAATGTTGACTTTTCAATAATCTTTAAGAAGAAACTATATACTTTTACTCGAGATATTTATGTAAAGTACTAAATATCAAAATACCTTCATGTCTACAGGGTGTCCGGTAAGTATATGTCATTCTCTCGATAACATATAGGGGAGGTCAAAATAACCCTAGTTTGTCATAGAAAAACAAATTCTAAACTGACCCTTAAAGGAGGTACTTGTATAATGTATAAAATATTAGTAGTCTATGTACGCCATAAATACTTTCCACAACACTAGTTGGGCTAAAATTTTGACAGGTGTCGTTTTACAGGGCTGAAAATGAAAATTTTTCAAGTTCTTTGGCCATTCTTTTTTTAAAAAGGTAATCTACATTTGCTTGGATAAAATTTGTCGTTATCGAAAAAATCAGGTTTTCTATGGCACGTTACTGAAACAAGAAATCAGAATACTATAATAAAACACCAGTCCTTATTATTTCTTTAACGATGTGTTATCGACAAAAATTGTCAAAATTGCCTGATTGACTGAGTACCCAAGAATTAAGTAATGCGTCATTAATCCTAAAGTATATTTATCGAAGAAAGGCATTAAACGAAAGCAAAGTTCAGTGCATGTGCATGTCGCTGTCCCACTCTACCTGGCTTTTTATTGGTGGTGTATTAGGTCTCTCCCACTCCACCTGGCTTTTCATTACTGGTGTATTATAGCTCACCCATTCGGACCAATAACGATGGTGCGCCCCGCTTCTTGCAAGATGTTCACGTGCTGATCATGCACTGAACATTGTGTTGGTTTAATGTCTTTCTTCCATAAATAAACTATAAAGAAAGAAAAATTTTCTGAAACATTTCCAAATTAACGTTTGAACCGCGCTGAAGAACTTTCGAAAAGGTTGATCGTAGCTTAAAATAAACAGTTAAAAAGTCAATACAGACAAAGTGGGGTAGTTGATGTGCCCCTTCAAGAACAACTGCTACATCCTTATCACGTCCAAGCTGTGGTTTATGCACGACAGTGCACCGCGCCATTTTAGCAATTTACTTCGTCAACACTCATCAAACACTTTTCGTTATCGATGGAAAAGTCCAGGTGGGCCTATTTATGGTCATCTAGGTTCCTCGACATGACACCAGCAATATAGAAATAATAACACAGCATTCAGTTTTAAGTAATTTTTATAGTTTATTTATTTGTTTCTATTAAGCTCCGATCATTCCTTTCAAAAGTTCTTTTGTGCGGCACAGTTCGATTTGAAAATACCTCAGAAGAAATTCTTCTTACCTCTACATCACGTCCCGGTGCTTAGCCATAATTTAGATATGTAAGCATTAGTGGGATGTAACAATGACATATTTTATTATCTTAATGCATTCGATCTAATTGATTAATTTGTATCTAATAGATTATCTTTTCCGAGGTTGATCCTCGGTACAATCGGTCTTTGGTAATAGTAGCCTTTGCCTCAGTATTAGAATCATATTTTGTAATATTTGTCTACCTTTAAAACTAAAGTTTAAATACATGTAAATATCATAAATATTTAAATGGCTGCGTAACAAATGCCAGCTAAAAAAGAGGTACTTCGCGATGCAGTTTACTATAAAGTGCAAACGTTGTCAGTTACCTCTAAATATGCTTAAGCTATTAAATAAAGAACAATAAAAATTCACACATTTTTTTATTTACTATTTATAATAGCGTAATCAAACATATAAAAAACAAATTAACAAAAACAGATAGAAAAATCAAATGAAAATTAAAGAGAGACTTGAGTTTGAAGCTGAGAAACAAGATGATCACTATTGGGGTTAATATCACTAGTACATAGACGCAAAGTGTTTCCTAAATTAACATCTGTAAACCGAGTACGATGCCTATTTTTATTAATTTTCATGATTGAAAAAAGCTGCTCATATTTATACGTGCTACCAAATGTACAAATTATTTTTCGTGCGAAAACTTTCTTCAGCTGTGGAAACTTTTCTTCGGAAAGGTATGTTCTGTAAAATTCGCTTAGATCCACTTCATCAAAATTAGGTTTCCCACAAACGAATTTCGTTTTGAAAAGCTTAAAGATGACTGTGCAGCTGATTTACCAACTGCCCCTGTTTTTGAAGCTTTAAGTTCAGGTTGTTTAAGGGTCGTGTGATGTCTACCAGGAATGCCAAGTTACAAAGCAATGTTGAATCACAAATTTGCGGCAATATTTTCTCTTTCATTTACATAACATCAGCTATTTCTTTTCTAAGGTCATAAAACCTTTTAACATTTTACCTTTGCTTAGCAACCTTACTTCGCAATAGTATGCCACATCATCGTGTTCTGAAGAGAGTTCATCCAAAAATGCTTTAAACTGGCGATGGTTAAGACCGCGGGATCTGATGAAACTGATGGTACTTACTACCACATTCATAGCGTTCTTTAGTCGAATGGACTTAGAGTACAAGTTTTGTTGGTGAATAATGCAATGCAGAATTATTAAATCACATTCTTGCACATTCATAGCGATTGCTCTTTGCTTCAGAATTCTAATAAAACTTTTTCGTGAACCGACCATTGAAGACGCGTCATCTGTGCCCACCCCAACTAATTTACACCACTGGAAACCATATTGCTCAAAAGTACTTTTGCATCTCGGCAAAAATATCTTTTCCAGTAGTGGTCCCTTGTAGTGGCCGTAAAGCCAATAATTCCTCTGTCGCTACAAATTCTTCATTAACACCTCGTATAGAAAGAAATAGCTTACTGGGATGTGTGAGATAAATCGTTACTCTCATCAAAGCCATCGAAAATGCTTGCAATCCAGCCAATCTATCAATCAATGTTTTTTTGATATCACTGGCCATCATATCTATACGTCGAACGAAGTACGTCGCGATAAGTTCACTTTGACACACTCTTTCTTCTATTCTGGGCACAAAAGTTCTGCCACATCTATTAGGCACTCTTTAACAAAGTCTTCCTAGATATTTTCGCTATTTTGGAACTAACTGTAAAAATAGCTTTAACAACACTGTCTAGATTTAATCTTTGTGAATGGAACATTTGTTGCTGTTTCCCTAAATCGGTAACGAGTTTTTTAATTTTATCCTTTCTTAACTGACCCGTAAATTATATTGAGCAAAATGCTTACTGGAGTAAGGCCGCTTCATATTGTATTCTTTTAAAACAGAAATTGTTTCATTGCACAACAAACACATAGGTTTACCACTGTGCATGATAAAAAAAGTATTCATCAGTCCATTTGTTTTGGAACTGACGAAATTTTTTGTCCGCTTTCCGTAAGCTGAATTTACTTGAATATTTCCCGCATCTTTTCTTATCAGTTGTTAAAGTGCGGGACACAAAAGAAAACCGGGCGGAGTCAATCGGTTTAGGAAGGTCGGCCAAAAAATCTCTTTAAATCAGTAGTGTCCCGTCGTTCTTTAAATAATATGGCACTCCTTTTTGACCATACGCACTTTAGATAATCAAAAAATGTAACTATGCTTAATGAACCTGTATCTATATTTGCCGGTTTTCTTTCGTGTACCGCACTTCTATATCTCTTTTGTGTTGCAAAAACGGCGAACTTTCGAATTTTCGAATTTTAAAATGATTTAATTTTGATTTTTCTTGATGATTAACGGTTCCCGGGCTACTGTACTGTATACACCCAGTATAGTGATTTACAAATCTTGATTTTACAAGGGCAGCCAGCATCAGATCCAGTGAACGAGATTTATCAAAATTTTAGTTTATGCAGTTCGACTTTGGGCTACTCGGGTATGCCAAAAGTGGCCGTCTGTCTCCGTTTGTCATATTACTTTATACAGGGGCCGTCATTGTGAAGTACTATACAGGGCGTTTCCTAATTGCGTGCTGATGTTAAAGGGGGCGTTTTTGTGTCCTAAAAGTCTTAACTTTTGAGATAGAGGATGGTAAAGTTTAAAAAGAAAACATTTTTTTTCATCCCAATTCTGATGCTATTGCAGATAACTGCATGAAATTTGATACTCGTCTTCTATGCATTAAGAAGCATACAAATTTACCCAAGTTAATTACATATGCACGCCACTGATAGAAGTTTCAAAAATTGATTGTTAATAAAAAATGCTCTTTTATGCATAAAAGACGTGTATCAAATTTCACACAGTTATTTATCTATTACAGCATCAGAATTAGGATTTTAAAAAAATGTTTTTTTAAAACCCTGTATCTCCAAAGTTAGGACTTTTAGATTCGTATTAAACTTTTTTTCTTAAAAAGATCCAAGAATCACCCCCCTTTAACATTAGCACGCAATTAGGAAATGCCCTGTATAGCACTTCACAATGACGCCCCCTGTACAAAGTAATATGACAGACGGAGACAAACGGTCACTTTTGGCATACCCGAATAGCCCAAAGTCGAACTGCGTAAGTTAAAATTTTGATAAATCTTGTTCACTGGAATCAGTGCTGGCTCTCGTACTATAACTACCTTGATGTGTTAATTTTGGAAAAATATGAGTTTTTCAAATATTAATTGCAATATTAGATATTTTTTGAAACCCGGTATTGAACAGAAAATTAATTATTTTGAAGCAGTTTATTGGCAGCTACTTTATGAACAATTTTACAAAATATATGAAAAAAAAAACTAAGCCATTTTTGAGGTTGACGGCTGTGATTCTAATGGTTCGATTCCTTCTAAATCGTCTTCCTCTGAAAATGATGAGGTTTCGTAGTCACTACTTGAAGATCCCAGTGTGATAACTAAATCATCAATAACCGTTTCAATTTTGTCATCTACTTCCCAGTATTTATCTTCAATAGAACGAACATGATTAACATACGATTTCCAATTTTCAGCCGATATTGAGTCAATCGCTTCTAATGTTATTTTATTTAAATTTTGAATTGAAAGTTCACCGGTGTTGCGCTCTCGAATATATTTTTTTATTCCTGCCCATGCAAGTTCAATAGGGTTGAGGTCGCATATGTATGGAGGCAGCCTTAAAGGTGTATGACCGAGGTTACGTAAAAGACCGTCAATTTTATACTTTTTTTCTCTAGGCTTGTTGGCTGATATTACTTTATATAATTGATATTTTCTCCATGGTGGATCACATGTAAGATTGTTCGATTTAAGCCACGATATCATATGAGCTTTTGTAGAGTATTTAGTTGGCACTTTATCTTCTACGTGAGAATGATAAGACGCATTATCCATTACCACGACTGATTTGGGAGGAATGTTAGGTAGAAGCTTCTCGAGCAACCACTTTTCAAAATTATCTCTATTCATCTGTCCATGATAGTCTCCAGTTGTTAGTCGCGAGCGAAAAACTAAAGCACCTGGAACAAATCCGGCTTCTGAACCAGCATGAACTATAATAAAGCGACTACTAGAGCGGATTCCTTGAACAACACCTGTAACACTTTTACTTTGCCAGCATTTGTTCACCGTCATATCATTATCTACCCAAGTTTTGTCTAGATACACAATATTTCGCCCTTCTTGCCTATATATTGCCTTACAGTTGATAGATATTTCACCCGCCAGTGAAAAATATTCTCTCTCAATGCCTATATATTTGCCTTACAGGAAAACCTATGCACGAAGTAGGGGTTTGCATATTGTCACCCGGTGGATCACATGTAAGAAAACGATATCATCTCTCTCTACGTGAGAATGATAAGCAATTTACCACGACTGATTTGGGAGGAATGTTAGGTAGAAGCGTTTTCATTTTGTCCATGATAGTCTCCAGTTGTTAGTCGCGAGCGAAAAACTAAAGCACCTGGAACAAATCCGGCTTCTGAACCAGCATGAACTATAATAAAGCGGCTACTAGAGCCACTTTCACTTTGCCACATATCATTATCTACCCAAGTTTTGTCTAGAAACAATATTTCCATATATTGCCTTACAGTTGATAGATATTTCACCCGCCAGTGAAAAATATTCTCTCTCAATGAGCAATTTTCGTTTATTTTGGCACTTGCGCCAAACAAAACCATTTGATCGTAAAAGCCGATTTAAGGTTTTATACCCGTACGGAAAACCTATTTTATTCTTTACAGCACGAAGTAGGGGTTTGCAGGTCGGAAACTTGTTCAAGTTTATATAAAAATCCTCTATTGTTCGTCGAATTACTTGAAAATCACCATCGTCAATTTTATCTTTGTATGATAATCGGGGTCTTTTTTAGCGGGAGATTTTAAAGGTGAAGTAGAACATGAGCGATCATTATGTTCTCTTTGAATTTTTCTTACACTACTTTCCGAAACACCAGTGTAAAATGTAGCGCGTTTTGTTCGATTTTGAATTGGAATAGTTAAACTATTATTTTCAGCTTCTCTAGTAGGGTCCTCTATAACGCTCGCAATAACTTCACGTGCGCCGCTTCGAATTGTTTTTCCTCTTTTGCTCGCCTTCGTTACTTCGAAATAATAATTCAAATTCAAGGCAACGCATTTATATAAGAATAGGAATAAGAATAATTTATTGTTCAACGATAAACATTTACAGAACAATCATAGTATTATGTTCATAGAACATGTAATACTACACTACCCTAAAATAAAATAAAATAATATAATCTAGTTTTAAAGCTAAATTAATCAAATCTGTCTCCAAATAGTTGAGCCAATTTTCTTTTAAATTTGAATTTAGGAGTACAAAATATATCTAATTGTGAACAATATGTATTAAATATGTTTCACATGTTATAAGTTGGTGACTGCATTAAAACGTTAGTTCTAGGTTTATCACAATAAAACACACATTTCGGTCTAATATTTGCGGACCTAGGGACTCGTAATCTGATCAAATTAAGAATATCCGAATTATCAATTTTGTTATTTAACATATTATATAGGTGCATAATGAATGCAATATATCTGCGATTTTTTAAGTTGGTTACACTATAATAATTCAATAAAAATTCTCTTTGATGCCACAAATATTGACCTGTTTCTCTAAAATACTTGCATTTAATACTCTCCAATTTATATTCATATTTCACATATAAAAGATTCCAAATTACGGAAGCATATTCAAGTATACAAATTTTACTTTTCCGCTTGCTTAAGACTATGAACCTTTATTTTAAGGACCGCCCGGTTTTCTTTCGTGTCCCGCACTTTAAGAAGTAATGAGTTGACACGCGCGCTGAGCGGTTTGTATATTACCCGCAATAAGCAACTAGAATATTCTCGAATCGAGAGTTTCGATTGTACGCGAATATGCGATGCGAGCGCTTATAAAATAATTTATAAAGTGATTACAGCAAAAGTTAAAAAAATGGCAACGTCAGTGATACATGTTGTAAATTTAGCGTACAGCATTGCGAAATACCTATGCTGATAATTGCCTTTAATTGAGGCACTAAAAAGGAAAATTTTTTTCGCAGGTATTTGTTAAGCAGCCAACTTAACCTTTATGTTTCACCTTGTATACCTTGTACAAGAAAGCATTTTGAGACGCTCTTAATTTTGATTAAATTCCTTATCAGTCAAAAAAAAATGAGAAAAACGGTTTGCAATTAAAAAAATTACGACTGATTGAAATTGATTTGCTTTTTTAAATATTTTCATAATTAATGGACATAGTATAATTGATTGAAAAGAATAAAACTTTACAACAAACTGCAATGAAATTAAAACAACTAAATTTCTTTTTTCAGCCATTCTCATCCTGTATCTCACAGATATTCTCAGATACTCAGAGTCGTCAGCGAAAGTTCTTTATCATACGTTCACAATGTTCGTCTACTTCTTCCCCCTAATAGGAGCCATCATATCAGACAGTTGGCTGGGCAAGTTCCGCACCATCTTATATGTGTCTATGATATACGCTTGTGGAAGCATTTTACTGGCTTTAACTGCTGTGGATCCACTACAAATACCTCAAAGGGAGTTCACCATTGTCGCTCTGTTGCTGGTGGCTATTGGAACAGGAGGTATTAAGCCATGTGTGTCGGCCTTTGGTGGAGATCAGTTTGTGTTGCCACAGGTAAGTTTCAAGAAAAATCAACGACTATTTTTTTTTTAATTTTGATGTTATTACTGATTTGTTAATAGGGAATAGTTGCGCTGGGTAAAAGTGGCGTGACAAGCAGTTAGGAGCTAGAGCCAATCAAACAAGAATATTTAAGCATAGACATTTTTTAATACACGAATTAATATTTAAAGAAATTTACCATCGCTACATAATATTAGTAGATTTCCGATATGCAATATGGGGGCATATGAACCCATGTATAAACAACTATATGATAATGTATCCTATAATTCTTTTAAACTTCCGATCTCACCACTGATGCCTATTATTTACCAGTAATAACATCAAAATTTCAGATAAATCTATAGGACACCATAAACCTATCAGATCTGTACTACATGTCCATGTCCAAAGCTAATATTCTTTATTCCAACCAACAAAGTCTTCACAATAGCCTTCACTTTATTTATTAAATCTTGGTTTATAAAGTTATAATCTAAAGGTATATTTTGATATTTTCAGCAAGAACTTCAACTAGCTACTTTCTTTTCTCTATTTTACTTCGCGATTAATGCAGGTAGTTTAATATCAACTTTCTTAACTCCAGTCTTGAGAAATGACGTACATTGTTTCGACAACAACAGTTGCTATCCGTTGGCCTTCGCTGTTCCAGGCGTACTGATGATTATTTCTATAGGTAATTATTATTATTTGTTTATATAATAAATACGAAATACAAGACAACATGATTTCATCACCACGCTGAGCTTGAAAGTGCCTTATTTACAATAGCTATTTTTATTAATATAACTGAATGTATAATACCAATTTTTACCGCAAATATAATATACATTTTTCACAAAAATAATAACAACGCAATTTAAAAAATATATAATATGTAGTACACAAACACAAATAACAACTCGTAACAAAAGTACTATTAGGTTTTATTCTCAAAAAATAATATTTTTCTCCTGTACTCAGGGTGACTTTAATGAACCTCCTTGTAGTTACTCCATATAAAGTCAGAGTACACTGATTCGACAGTCTGCTTACTGTAATAATCCAATCCTCCCCGAAAGTTTTGATAGAGCCGAGGAACATGATGAAAAATTGCATTTCGCAGTGATGTTTAGAGGGAAATCCAAATAACTTATATTCGAAAATCATTGAAACATAAAACATTCCCAGATGGCAGATATTTTAGATTAGAGTTTTTCCGTAAAATATGAATATTGTTATTCAACAAAACTTTACATGAATTACCTGACAATGCTGGTTCAATTTCTTTACACTAACTTTTTTAAATTTTGATGACATGTGTTTGAGCAAAGTGTTAAAACCTCCAATCAAAACTACTATTTCGGAGGAGGAATTAATTTTATCATTTTCGTATTCGTACCCCCTGTACACATTAATATTAATGAGAGAATACGGAAATCATTGAAATTATTTTTCTACCAGAGTGACACATGTCGGTGCAAAATATAACGCAACGAGATAAATGATATATAGGAACCAGCATTGGCAGGCAATTCATGTAAACTTTTGTTGAACAAAATAGAGACTACGAAAAAAAAACATGCTTTACTAAACTTTTAGACCCAAATTATGAGGAGTATATTAAGGGTTTTTTGCATAAAGTACTTGGAAATACACTGTGATTTATTATAATGTCCTCTCTCTTTTTTAACTTAATTTATTATAATGTCCTCTCTCCTTTTTATTTTGAAATAGAAAAAAATGTCTAATACAAAAGTTTTAAGTCTCACTTGGACAGTGGCGCTTCCAGAACTCTGGTTTGGGGAGGGTAGTGGTTGGCAGGGGGGGATGATCACCCATTTAGGCAAATTTTAAACAAATGTTAGGAAATTAAAGAATTATTATTTAGCCGTATTTAACCTTATTTTTAAAATTCAGAAACTAAATTAATGATAGAATATTTTCAAAATTACAACAATATCTAGCACATAGTACATACCTTGTAAAAACTAAATGCAATTAAAAATTTTAGTCTTTTTACTGCAATAGACAAAACAAAAGCATTTATCAATACGTCTTTCATCCCGCGTCGTGATTTTTCGTGTATAGATTCTGACAGTGGCGAGGGAGGTAAGACCACCAAACGCCTTACGTGTTCGAGACGTTGTTGCCATATAAGTCGAATATTATTCATACAACGAAAAATTATCACAATAATATGTATCAAACTGTACGTTCAATAATTTATTGTTAAAAATATTAGAGCCAAATAATTTTCAATATTAGGTATTGGGTGTCTGGAAGCGCCCTTGAACTTGAAACCATTTGTCGAACATATTTTTGTATATACAGCGTGGCAGGGCAAAGTAATATATTTCTAAATAGAACACTCAATATATTAGTGAATTTTTGGATTCTCCAGAAAATGCTAGACATATTTCATGTATAATATCCTATGCCTAAGTTTAATAGTTTTCTAAATATCGGTATTTTAACCAAGCTACTTTCAAAATATATAGCTCTGTTGGGGCCCACGGAAACTCAAAAATTTTGAACGGCTAGCGGCTGTGAAAAAAGCCAATACACCTGAGAACACTATCTGTAAAATATACTTGCTGGACCTTCCGTTTCCATGGAAGCCACGATGAAAACATTTCCTTAATACGCAAATAGCTGTTATTAGAGATAAGTAGGCTTTGACAAAACAAAATCATGACTGCTACTGACAGATTAAATAGTATATAATTTAGTACGCTAAATATTTCGGCAAAAATGCCCTACTCAGAGAGAGGAAAACATACTTGAAACATTTTTTACAGCGAATAACAACATTAAGTGGGCACAAAGAAAATTTCGTAAAATTAACCCCCATATGCATAGTCCAGACAAAAAAAACATTTCATTCATATCGACAGAAAGTTTCAACAGACATTAAATCTAACAAGAAAAAGAAGTGTAAATATTAATGAAAATAGTGATTTCAACGTATTACTGTAGATAGAAGAATATATATATATATATATATATATATATATATATATATATATATATATATATGTATATATATATATATATATAGTTACTAGATTTTTCTTGGGTTATAAGTTCATAGCATTAAAACAATTCTCAAAAATTATTAGTCATCTATTCATTTTAAAATTTGACGTTTCGGCAGGTGGCTCCGTGCCTTTCTCAAAAATACTTTCATGAAACGTAATTAAATTATCCAAAGGTGTTTAAAATCACAAAAGACACGACGCTGATCGCGTTATTTGGACAAACATTTTTAACACTATATATATATATATATATATATATATATATATATATATATATATATATATATATTTACTTGATGGAAGAGATTGATGATCCAAATATACATTTATTGGAGAGTTCAAAATACACTAAAAAAAATAGATACAAGGCTTTCAAAATTAGAGCGACACCAAAATTAACTCCGAGTCAGAGAAAATAATAATTATTTAAATATCGTTTTTTGGACTGATGAGTCAATATTTGTCACCACTGGCCTGATCAATCGAAAACACACTAGACAGTGGGCCAAATTTAATCCCCACTGCTACAAAGAACTTCAATTCCAAGAAGGCCTAACCATTGTGTGCTATTTTAAGAAACAAAGTAATAGGTCCTCATATCTTGAATAGTAGTTTAAATGGAGATGGAAGAGGAGAACAACATCGTTTTTCAACAGGACGGTGCTTCACCGCATAATGTCGAAGCTGCAAGAAACCATCTACAACATGGTTCGCAGAGTGGATTGGGAAGAATGCACCAGTAAAATGGCCGCCTAACAGTCCTGACTTAACACCGATGGACGCATTTTTATGGGGAACGCTAACAGATCGCGTAAATGCATATAATATTGAAAATGTGGACCATCTAAAAGTTCTCATTCGACAAGAAATTCAAATTCTAAATGAAGACTACTCCCAGTCTATCACCAACGCATTAGAAAAACTGCGACGAATATGTATTAAGTGTATTGAAGAAAATGGTGAACCAATTGAACAATTATAACAATTTTAATTGCATATGTTAA